>OW240915.1:194760662-194887882 GCA_933207985.1 Pelobates cultripes
ATAAAGTAACACAGTATGACTTTTTAATTTCCTTGTTAATCATTACAGAATTATCTCGGGGAGATAAAAAGTTTTAGCCAGTGGTCATACTGGAAATTAACCAAATTAGCAACTTGTGTATGACCTACTGTTCAAGGATATATACTAGACGTGCGATTCGTTTCGTTCCGAATGTATATTCGTACAAATGTCATGCCATTCGGACATTCAGATTCGCAGCTGCCAGTGGACCCTGAAGGACGTGCGAGCTGTGCTTCAAGAGCACAGTAAATACTTTGCTCCCTCGCCGCCTGGCATGGGATGTTTGTCCCACGCAGTCTCACGCTGTCTCTACTTCACATGACTGCATTGGACAAACATCCTTAGCCAATTATTATATAGGATATATTAAGTAGACACTTGCAATTATTTTCGTTCCGAATGTACATTCATACGAATTTCATGCGATTCGGACATTTGGATGCTTACGAATGTCCGAAGTGCCAAAGTGACGGTGTTCCGCAGTTCCGAAGTGCTAAACCGAACCAAATGCCATTGGTCCGAATTGCCGAAAAATACATTTTTTTTTTACTTACCCGAATTTACGAACTTATCCAAATTATTTGTCCATGCACATCCCTAATATATACAAGTTAAATTGATGTAAATTTACACTATATTCATTTCATGTTATGTAAAGTAAGGGAAATTATCTTTTGGATCTATTGGTAATACATTTTATCCTGCATTCCTACTGGAAGTAACACATTCTCTTTTTATTTTAATTGTATAGATAAACTATTTAAAGAGGAACTGTCACTTCTATGGGAATTATGCCAATGATTAAAAATTAAAAGTGACTTAAGACTGGGCCTGGTTTAGATTCACTGTGTGTATTGCTTTTGTGTATATAGTACCCCTCCTCACCCCCTGATTTTATCAACTATTAAATGTTACATTTTATTAACTCTTACTAACTCCCTCTCCTTGCCTGGAACTGCACATCATTATTTGGTCCTGTCTTTAGTCACTTTAAAATCTATATATTGGGTTACCCTCATTCTGGGAGTTAATTTTTTTGGTGACTATTTTTGCAGCCTCAACCAGCCATACTTCTTTCTGGACAGAAGGAGGCTGCTGATTTATATCTTGTTTCAACATCTTTTTTGGCGAATAAAATTTCCAAAATTTGAATGTATATTAGATTCGATGGCACATTAGATTTGAGTAGGAACGGGGAAATTCGAAATTCAACGTGGTGAAATTCACATTTTCCAGTTTGTGCTTGAATCTTATAAGCCAAAATCCGCTACTATTTAAAAAATATTTTTTTTCAATTCTAAAACCTATGCCAACATAGAGTGAGGATAAACTTTACTTACTCTACATTTCTGAAAAAAACAAAACATTAAGACAGAATGTGTACTTAATGCCACAACAAAGCAGATAAAGAATAAGAAGGTGAATTTTTCACACTTTGAGGTCATGGGTTTAGACTTAAAGAAAGAAGGTTTAGTCTAAGGCAAAGAAAACTTTTTATTGCAAAAACAATAAGGATGTGGAATTCTCTGCTTGAAGAAGATGCATACTTGCAAAATCATAAATAAAAAAAACAAATGTGGGAAGGCTGAACTTGATGAACACGTCTCTTTTCAGCCTATGTAACTACTGAAGGCCATGCTTGAAGATACCCCTAAATCTCTAATAAATATTCAGTAAGATGAGCCTGAGTCTGAAAACATTGCTAGCTGATCTCTGCAGGGTTCCTTCTAAGAATTTGTAGTAATATCTGTAGTGGCCACACTTTCATTCATTACTGAACATCTGCAGGCTATGGAATTATGAAACTAAACATGATCTTTTTCCAATAAAATACATTATTTCTTTGCCAGGGCGAAATACGCAAGACTTGTTTTCTGTATCTTCTTGTACAAAAGCGCATTACATTCGACAGCGAAAAAAATTCAGCTTAGAGATTTAAAAATGCAAGTGAGCATTAGATTTGATGGCGCATTAGATTCAAGTAAATACATATTTTTTTCATTGGATGCTATGGTTTGGTTTTTCATAAGTTTGTATTTAAGGCTTACTTCAACCTTTTGTAGATAAACTTTTTTTGTGTACAATGCCATTTTGGACATTGGTATTGGTATCCTTAAAACCTATAAAAATAAGTCTTAAATGAACACTGTACACTCTTAGAGCACTTTAGCTTGTTGAAGTACTTTATGTGTGAAGAGTGTGTCCTCTGGCTGTCTATCAGACACCTGTCCTGTTACTATCTGGGCAATTGCAGAGAGCTTGAAAAGCATGATGTTCCGCTACTCCAAAGGAGATGTACAAAACTTTAAGAAGTAAAATATATTACTCACTCGATCTGGACTGCCAGAAATCAAATAGACGATAAGACAAAACCAGGTGAGGCGTACCAGAAAACAGAAAGCTCAAGTGGAAAGCCAGGTCAATAAGGGTAATTCAAAGTACAGTAGTTTAAAGACACTATTGGATCAAGGTGAAACCACAACAGGGCACTGTTCACTTGGACTTTAGCTGTTTTATAGGTTTGGAGGCTTGATTGAACTAACCACACCACCAATTACATTACTAGTGATGTCATAAAGTCGGCATGTGTGCGCAATGAGGTGTGCGCGCAACTGCTGGCGTAACTAATGCTGCTCAAGACGATAGGGGCTGGAACTATGGCGGTCAGCCGGATTGGCACTCTCCCTGAGCGGCGGACCAGTAAGGTACTCTCCAAAACCCTTACACATACATTTAAATATTTAGACCAAGTATGTGCATATAGTAAAAAAAATAGACATAGTTCACACACCTAAGCAAAGGAATGGAAATAAAATATATAACTAAAGAAAAACTGAATGTGTTTCACATCTTTTTACTTATACTTTTTTTTTTTTACATTTCAAATACATGTTTGTTAAATGTAAGGATAAGTAAACATAATATAAACAATTCTGGAAAGTGACAGTTCCCATTTAAAATATATGTACTCCAACTAATCCAAAATAATATAAGATAATATGGTTACTTACATTTAAAGTTGTTGCATATACAGCTTTTCTTTTGCTGCAAGCTTGCCCTGCCAACACATGAAAGCCAGTGAGAAGGCTCTAAAACTTTTCTATGGGACCTATCAAAGTGCTTTACTGACTTTATCCTATAAAAATTTTGGGCAGGCAGGGCTTTCTGGACAATATAGTTCAGACGGCTCTATAAAAAAAAGCCCACTTGAAAAAAGCCCAGATGAAAATTGCACACAGAAAAAACCCACTGTCATATAATGCCCACACAGAAAAATGCTCACACGGAAAATTGTCCACATGGTAAAATGTCAATATGGAAAAATGCCTACACAGAAAAAAGCCTACAAAGAAAAATGCCCACACTGAATAATATGCACATATGGTAATTTTCACATATAGTAATATTACCAAATTTTATTTTGTTATCGATATCTTATGATTAAAATATCTCATATTCATATGCAACAATTTTATTAAAGACACGGAGGCTCATATTATGCATAACTCTTTCTTTATTTCCTCAGCAGCAAAGATAGAGGAATATAAATATATCAAAAATGAAAGAAAAAACTGTATAGATACACAGGCAACCAATCACATAACAGAGGAAGTGACTATATAAGGCCTGTGTCTCCCACAATCCCCCTCTTTCTTTGCTGCTTCCTCAGACAGCTAAGTATTTGCTCTTATCCTTAGTTTGTCTCTGATGTTATATTTTGTCTGTTTTACATTATATTTTTATTGTGACTTGCTTGGGTTGCCTTTACTGGGCAGCCTTCTGCTGGTGTGCTCGGGCTCTCCCCTTCACCTCCTGTGTTTTCCCCCCGGTTATACTGTCCCCCTGCGCTCTCTCTCCCCCCCCTTGCGGGTGCCGCGCGGGACCCGGCTGTGTTTTCATAGCCGCGGCAGTCTCCTGAGCCGCGGCTGTGTTTGTCTCTGCTTCCCCGATCGCGGGCTGCCCGCGCGGGTAGGGTGCGCGCGCCCCCTCCCCCGCCGGGGATCAGTCCGCGATCGTGATACCACACGTGCGGCGGCCATTTTGGGCGGTCCGTCGGCTGATCGGTCGCTCACTCTGCTGCTGCCGTGCGGTCTGTCTCCCCGGTCTGGGTCCCCTGAGCGCACCAGCGGGCAGGTTTTTCTTCACAGTGTTCCTGTGGGTTACTCAACCCTTCTACCATTTCGTTTTCCCTTAAAGCTGTATTCCAGTTTATTTATTTTCATCAGTTAGTGCAGATAGCTTGCTTTGTTATTTACTGTCACTTAAAGGTATATTCCCCTATTATTGCCACCATGCAGGATAAGGAGGATGGGCCTGTGGGCACCCCTGGTGACTTTAATATAGATAACCCTGAGGGTGCTATGGCCTCCCAGGAATTTCAGGCCCTGCTGGATGCCACTATGGCTTCGTCCTTACAAAAGCTTTTGCTTCTGCAATGGGTGCTGTTTCTTCCTCCTTCTCTCAGTCACTGCATTCTATGCTTATGCCCTCACTGCCTACCCCCACCCTCCAGGGTGCGGGGTCCCCTTCCTCTGCTCAGACTGTGCCTGGTACCCGTAAGGCAAAGGCAAAATCTAAGCACGTTGATTCCCACTCCTCGATGCAGGTGTTACCTGCCATGACTGACACACTTGAGGTGGTCACAGACAGCGCGCATCCCACGCGCAAAAGAGCCCCTGGCCGGGCTAAAAAGGCTAGATTGTGGAAAAGGGCCAAGGCCCTAGATGATGAGTCGGATACCGACCGGAGTGTGGAACGTGACTCTGATGCTATGGAGTATGACTCCTATGATGAGGGAGGGTCAGACGAGGAATTACCCTCCGCGGAGGTTGCCCCCTCTGGGTCCTCTGCCGTGGCCCTAGGCCAAGTTAAGATTCCCTCTGGGGACAGTAAGGCCATTTTTGACCCCCAGGGAAACCCACTGTTCGACCCTGACGATCTGCGTCACCCACGGTCAGCAGAGTGGGTCCCCCCGGACCATATTGCACAATATGTGGCTAAACGCTTGCGTACACCCCTCTCCAAGGAGGGTCGCAACAAGTTGCCTGCCGAATGCCCTAGACCCTCTCTCCCGGGCTCGGCCTGTAAGACTCCGGATATCGACCCCCAAATAGCCCAATTCATGAATAAATCAGGCTGGAAACCCAAGAAGGGTTTGGATTACTCCCTCAAGGGATGCCAAGACAAGATATTGGATACCCTGGGCCCTCTGTCTAAACTTTACGAGCTGCTAGATGCCGCTAGGGCTGGAGACTCGATTATGGATATCGATGTGGCCATTGGGTGGGTCCAGAGGGCGATCTGCCTATTGGGGAACGCTAATACCGCCATGTCTTCGGAGAGGCGTAAGGCGATTCTCCTTAAGATCGATCCCAAATTGGCTGCCATGACGGTAGCGGAACCTGACCCCTCTGACGAGGGTTTACTGTTTGGAACCTCTTTTGTGAAGGACCTTGGTTCCTATGTTAAGACCTTTACGGCCATTGACAAGGCCCAAGCGAATATGAAGCGCGTGTTCGCTCCCAAGGTTTTCGGAGGGGCCGGGCGTAGCAGGAACCGTCCACCCGGCCGGGGCTTCCGTGGCTCGTTCAGGGCCTCCAGAGGTTCCTTCTTTCCTTCCCGAGGATTTCAAGATGCGAGGTCGCCTCCCTTCTTCCCAGCCAGAGGGAGATCCTGGGGCTCCAGGTATCCCCGTGGTGCCGCTTCGGGCAGACGCCCTTATGGTGAGTACCCATTTTTCCCCTCTCGATCATGTAAGGGTGGCAGGGAGGCTAGCCTTATTCTACCAGGGGTGGACAGATGTAACCTCAGATGCTTGGGTTTTGCGATGTGTAAAAGGTTATCACCTGGAGTTCGTTTCTATGCCTGTCCAGGTTCGCACCCCCAGAGAGTTGTCCCTCCCACAGGATCAGGACGACATGTTTACCAAGGAAGTAGAGGAGATGCTCACGAAAGGTGCCATAGAGGAAATGACGTTGGCCTCTCCAGGCTTCACGAGCAATCTTTTTCTGGTGCCAAAGAAAGGGGGCGGGGTTCGTCCTGTGATAAATCTTCGTCCCCTCAACGCATTTCTCCGTTACCAACATTTCCAGATGGAGGGTATACACTGCCTCAGAGACCTCCTTCGCCAATCGGATTGGTTGGCCAAGTTGGATCTGAAGGACGCATACTTTACAGTCCCCATAGCGTTGAGCTGCAGGGATTACCTCCACTTCACATGGCACGGTCGACGCTGGCGCTTCACTTGCCTGCCGTTCGGCCTCTCGTCGGCCCCTTGGTGTTTCACCAAACTCATGAAGCCGGTCATGGCTTACCTTCGTACCCGTGGGGTGCGACTGATCGTCTACCTGGACGACATACTGATCATGTCCCAATCCAGGGAATCTCTGCTGTTACATTTGGGTTGGACAATCAACCTTCTCCAAAATTTGGGTTTTCTGATCAACTGGGACAAGTCGGTCATGGTCCCTACCCAATCTATAGAATTCTTAGGTTTCCAAGTGGACTCCATCAGGCAATTCCTGTACTTGCCGGAGTCCAAAGTGAAGGCCATTCAGAAGGAGCTCCGAAGGGCTCTTCGGGTGCCGGATATGTCCGTCAGGCAACTAGCAAGGATTATCGGCCTTCTGGCGGCTTCGATTCAGGCGATCTTTCCGGGTCCGCTACACTATCGTGCCCTCCAACGACTCAAGGGTTCACACCTGCGTTCGGGTCGCTCTTACGAGTCCCGGATACGTCTGGACGACGAGTCCAGAGACGAGTTGGTATGGTGGTTGGCACACATGGAAGCCTGGAATGGCCGGGCCATCTTCGGTTCGGTCCCGGATGTCGTGATAGAATCCGATGCCAGCTTACACGGCTGGGGTGCTCGTTGTGGAAACGTTTCCACCGGAGGCAGATGGTCCGACATGGAGAGGTCCCTACACATCAATTGTCTAGAACTGCTGGCGGGGGCCTTCGCGATACGCAGTCTGACCCCAGGCCGGGCAGACTGTTGCGTTCTCCTCAAGATGGACAATGTGTCGGCAGTCCGGTACATAAATCATCTTGGGGGTACCAAGTCCAGAATGTTGGCACTATTGGCGAAGGATTTCTGGCAATTTTGTCTCCTCAACAACGTCTCGGTGCAGGCGGAACACATTCTGGGCCTGGACAATTCGGGTGCGGATTGGAATTCCAGGCACTTAAGAGACTCGGGAGATTGGCACTTGCACGTTTCGGTTTTCCGAGGTCTGGACAGTCTCTGGGGACGCTTCGAGTTGGACCTGTTTGCTTCACGTCTGAACACTCAACTCCCGGCGTTTTACAGCTGGAGGCCAGACCCGGCAGCAGTAGCGACGGACGCCTTTCTCCAAGACTGGCCTCCGGGACGCCTGTATGCCTTCCCACCGTTCAACATGATCGCTCGCACGATATCGAAGTTGGTCCGGCACGATTGCTGCCTGGTACTGATCACACCTCTTTGGAGGTCCCGTCCTTGGTTCCCACGCTTGATGGAGTTGTCGATAGACTACCCCAGACTGATTCCGAGCTTCCAGGATCTTCTCCTAGACCCGGATGGGAACTCGCACGAGCTGGTGCTCCGACATCAGCTACCTCTGATAGCGTGGCTCCTTTCAGGGGTACCTGGGTTGTCCCGAACGTTTCGCGGACGACTCTGCAACTCCTCGATAACGCTTGGGCTCCAGGTACGCGATCGGCATACCGCTCTTCATGGGGCTCATGGTCTAGTTGGTGCATGGAACGGGCAGTGGATCCCGTATCTGCCCCTCTCCATCTAATTCTGGAATACCTCACTTTTCTGTTTGATTCGGGCAAGGCGTATCGAACTATCAACCTTTTTCGTTCCGCTATATCGGCTGGACATGTTGGTTTGGATGGTTCGCCCGTGGGCAGACACCCCTTCGTGTGTCGCCTGCTCAAGGGCATTCGCCTCGCCCGTCCGCCCAAGGCTCGTTTCTCTGCCTTTTGGGACGTTAACATTATGCTTCAGTTTCTATCTTCCTGGTACCCGAACCAGGGACTGACCCTTAAGCAACTGTCTTCCAAGTTGGTTATGTTGCTTTGTTTGGTTTCATGTAAACGGGTTTCTGATGTTAGGGCCCTCGATTGGGACGCCGTTACCTTCTCCCCTGAAGGTGTGACTTTTAATATTTCCAGACGGACTAAATCTGCATCAAGGTCTTTCGTATACCCTAGATTCCAAGAGTGTCCGGCACTCTGTCCAGTGGAGTGTTTAAAGGTCTATTTGGAGGTGACTCGACCTCTTCGCTCACTAGACCTGCGACCTTTATTCATTTCTTTTCGTACTCCGCATCGACCTGTGGCGACACCGACCCTGGCACGTTGGGTGCGTTGGCTGTTGTCTATGGCTGGTATAGACACGTCTATCTTTACACCCCATTCGGTGAGGGGTGCTATGGCTTCCAAGGCTTCGACAGTCGGCTGTCGTCTGGAGGACATCATGCGTGCAGCGGATTGGTCTCGAGAGTCGACCTTCCGTGACTTCTACTTCAGACCTATTGAACACATCGCATCTCAGGTGATAGCACAGCTTTGAACTTGCATAATATGAGCCTCCGTGTCTTTAATAAAATTCCCAGATTTTACTATTAACATGACGTAAAGTCATGATTTTATTAAAGACACGGAGGCGAGTATTATTCCCTCCCACCCTCCCGGTGTGGGGTATGGAGCGAGATGCGATTTGGCTTGTTCAGGTATGTTGGGTTTGACCTACCTTGGATGTACTTCATATGGTGTATTACATATACTAATTAATTATGTCTATTATATTTTTCAGGTTTCATTCCTTAACCTTATGACAGGTCACTAGTTTCGTATTGGTAAGTCTACAGTTTGGAGTTTGGTTATTACCATATTTCTCTCTCTCTTTTTTAGCTTGAAATTGTCGGTTTGTTCCAGTTCCCGGTTTTGACCAAGCAGGATATCGTTCTTCTTACCTGGTCTTCGGTTTTCGCAAGAAAGAGGGGGATTGTGGGAGACACAGGCCTTATATAGTCACTTCCTCTGTTATGTGATTGGTTGCCTGTGTATCTATACAGTTTTTTCTTTCATTTTTGATATATTTATATTCCTCTATCTTTGCTGCTGAGGAAATAAAGAAAGAGTTATGCATAATACTCGCCTCCGTGTCTTTAATAAAATCATGACTTTACGTCATGTTAATAGTAAAATCTGGGAATTTGCCTTGTGATTTTATAATGCATAATTAAATAATAATTTTGCTATAACTATACTAATACACACACACATATATATATGTATGTGTGTGTGTTTATATATAAATGTAATTCTAATGTATCTTATATATAATTATTCTATTTTATTTATTATATATTGGAGGACCTGCCCCACAACCCAGGCAGAAATATCAGAGAATTTAATTTGCAAATCCTATTTTTAATCCTGTAAATTTCCAAAACCCAATAAAACCTGCAGATAAGGGGTGCTGTTGTACTTGCGAAGCATTGCTGAACACAGACATTTTTAAAACAATAAAATGTATAATGACAGTATCATCAGTGAAGCTGCAGTTTTTTGTGAAAAATGCAAAAAATAAATCTGAACACCAAGTTTGGCCAGGGTTCTGTTGTTATGGTGCCAAGACTCAGGAGTGTTCCTTCAAAATCAAACTAAGGGCAGTTTGGGTGTTCCTCTTTTTACTGTATGAGAATATAAACAGTGGACAAAAAAAAAGTAAATATGAGAATATGATACACATTTGCATGGATCTATAAAAATGCCGACATTCACATGGTATCTCAGACTAAGATTAAAAAAACAAACAAAAAAAAAACTGTGTGGTTTGTGCAACATAAGATTAGTAACTAAGCCATATAGCTAGTTCTATCTTTAAAAATCCTTCTGATCACAGGAATTCTACATTGCTCAAAATAAATACCTAAATTGAGTGTACTCACAACTTTCTGACACTTAACGCCAAAACCATGCAATGTATTAAACACACTATGTTTATGTCCTCTAGTCTTCTGCTTTCAGAACGTTAGCAGGCTGTATGTGTACACTGTACATTGCTGTGTTACTGCCCAGTAAGCTGCCATTCTACAGCCTGTGCTGTTACTGGTTAATTCATAACGTGCAAAAAGGACCGGTCACATGACAGCTTTCAGCCAATAGCAGTTGAAGAGTCATTCGTGATCTGCACATGCCATTTTGGAATAGTACTTTAACCCTGTGTCTGCAAGTCAAGCAGGTAAGAAGAACCCCTGCAGCTAGATCCAGTAGAATACTGTGTTATAGAGCACAATAACCTCCTGACAAGTGTGTGCACTGTATTCTAATTACATACCACAGACTAAAAGCGGCAAAAGAGACACTTGGTTACATGTTAGCAATCAGTAATCACAGGGGTCACTGGGCCTCCATGTACAAAGGTTAATATATCACCAGCATTTTGGGCACAAAATACATGCAAGTGTGTGGTTATTTTTTTTTTAGTTTTTTTTTGGTAATTAGCATTAATGTTGATTCTAGGTAGCACTGCTTTGCACCCATTGCTTTCTATAAACTAGAGCAAAGGTCTCATGAAGGTAGAAATCCATCCTTCTCTCAGACAAGTTGTCAACAGGGATCAGAGATGGTGAACATATCTATATATGAGGGAGAGGGGTGGGTGCCTGTCTGTGCAAAATACAAAAATGTGTGTCAACAATGTTACAGAACACATTTACAAACAACAGTGTGTGTTCTTAACCCCTAAATGGACACTATAGTCACCAGAACAACTACAGTTTAATGTAGTTGTTCTGGTGTGTATAGTACGTCCCTGCAAGCCTTTTAATGTAAACACTCCCTTTTCAAAGAAATTGTTGTGTTTACTTTCATTTTGGCCTTTTATCCGTTACTATTGTAAATTGCACCCTTAGCACATGCAAGGCAACCAGAAGATAGGAGGAAAAACCATTTAAAGCTTTTTTCAATATGTTCCTTTTTTCTTCCTTATTCCTAAACCTTTCTTCTTTTTCAATCTATTTCAACTAAAATACATAAAGCAAACTTGGGACTTCTCAGCCTCATGCATTTTTCCCTAGCTTGACCAATCTTGACAAAAGGAACAGAGTTACCTTTGTCAAATTGTGTCACTTATCACATCCATCGCTAGTGATGTCTGGGGACTAATGCATTGTCTCGCTCATCTCAAGACAAAGCTTTGATGGACAGATTCAGGTAAGTAAAACTCACTTTCTCATGGATCCCACGGCCACCAGACACCAAGCAGTGAAGTTGCCCCAAAAAGTGACACAGACGCTTTAACCCCTTAAGGACCAAACTTCTGGAATAAAAGGGAATCATGACATGTCACACATGTCATGTGTCCTTAAGGGATTAATAGCCTGGAAGAGATTTTGGCTGAATTTGCACTTTTATAGATCAAACCTAGTGTATCTTTGAATATATCTTGAATTAATCATACATAGCAGATAATCATACATAGCATTTCATCGGATTAATTCTAATATAATCCATTTATTGGCATGGTATCAGGTGGATTATAATTCAGAATCAAGATATTTTCCTGGAAATAAGACATCTTGCCTGCAGCAGAGGAGGCTGTGTGAGTCCGGACCCGAGTTGAAATGATAATAAAGACTGTATGCAGGATAAGAGTGTTGCCATCTTTTGCAGCTGGCTACGGGAGGAGGTTGATGTCCATGAATTGTGACCAATCAGAACAGACAGGTGCGTGCTTAAAGAAATATACATGAATACGTTTTTACATCTATTAAGAGAGGCAACATTGAAAGAATATTATTTAAATTAAGATCTATAAAAGAGACTTTATCAAGCATAGAAGAGAAAAGTCCCTTTTAAAGCTGCAAATAGTTTTGGTGATAAATTGTGCAATAGTGCTAGACAAATTGATAGCAAATGTATGTCTTTACAGATATAATCAATGTTAAAATTTGCTGTCTTTCAATCTGGCTGTAAGAGACTGTCAGATTGCCCTCAAACACAGCATCTGACTCAACCTATTTTCTGGTGTTTCTCAGGAACTTTTTATTTTGTATTAATAAGTGAGAATGTCTGTACATCTGCCTGTTCACCCAGCATGCTTGCATTTTGCCTGATATTTTCTTTGATCTGTCTCAAAATATTTTTTATTGGACAGATCTGTAAGGATTTCTGTACATCTTCCTGTTCACTCAGCTCTAAAATCAGATGTTGACTCAGCCGCTACGTCTCCCTTGGCTGAAATCACAGATGATCTCAGCCAATGCAATGCTTAACAAAAGGGAAGCATTGAAGGCTAATGCGCATGCATAGCAATCGCCACTCAGTCAGTTTCTCTTGATAGTAATGCACTGGCTCAGTTCATCTCTGTGGAGAGCTTTTGGTGTCTTCATGTAGAGCGTGAAGAAGCTGATTTTTGGTCCTCAAAAGATTGCAACACCACTCCAGAAACCCTTTTAGACATCCACTATAGGCGACCTTAGGAAACAGTGTAAACGTTTCCTCTTCTCATTGCTGAGACAGTAGGAAAATTACAGGCTACACGGCAATAGCAATACAAAACCAGAGTTTTTGTCAGATGAGGCCTTAAAAACATAAGTTTTGGCTTCACTGCCTTAAAGGAACTATATATTCCTAACAGTATAGTTCCCTAGTCACCATTTAAAAACATACATTTTGGCTTCACTGCCTTAAAGGATCTATGTATTCCTAATACTATAGTGCTCTAGTCACCATCTAGGTGAGTGGGCTCACTGCTAGGGTTGAAAAGGTGAGTTTACATACCTATTCTCCCTCTCAGCGCTGGTTTCCGATGATGATCTCAGCCAATCTAGTCCTCTCTGAGATCATTTTATTAAAATTGTGAAATTTTACACCTCTATACATTTCAAATGTCAAGCAGTTGTGTATTTTAACATTATTCAGAACCCAAAGCCATTTTAGTATGGTCTTGTCAAAAAGATTGTAAAGCCTGGTAACTTAAAAAGACACTATAGTCACCAAAACAACTACAGCTTAATGTAGTTGTTCTGGTGACTATAATCATTGCCTTCAGGCATTTTTATACAAACACAGCCTTTTCAGAGAAACCTACAAGTGGCCACTCCTCAGATGGGCACTGCAGGTGCTTCCTGGCTCAATGCTGCATAGTAGGTAGCTCTGCCGTTCAGCGTCTCCATGCTCTGCATGGTGATGCTGAATTTTACCACATGACAGGAGGCTTCATATTTTGCATTAACTTTCTTTACTAGCTCCACAGCAGCAAAGAAAAAACAGTTGAACGAAAGAACCAATCAGCTTTCCCATGGGGAACACATTGGATTGGCTGAAATTGGCAAGGGGGCGGTGCCAAACATCATTTTGGCCAATTAGCACCTTCTCATAGAGATGCATTGAATCAATCCATCTCAATGAGGAAAATTGAAGATTATGCTAGTGCATAGCGCCCCTGAAGTGCAATAAGGGCCCTTTGGCAAGACCGGTTAAAGACATCTCCTCGGACGAGGAACAAGACCTGCCACACTCCCTCTCCATTCTCGATGAATGGCAGGCGGACGTCTCCGAATCTGACGAAGGCGATTGGGGCTCCAACGCCTACGTTACGGAGACCTTCCTGGGTGAGCCCCAGGGTAAGGGAGACGAGGAAACCTCCGCCTCAACCAAGCTCTCACAGGACCAAGAAGTGTTTCTGGACACCACAGGGCACAGAATGTTCGATCCCAGAAATATTCGGCACCCCCGATCAGGGGAATGGGCCCCGCCTGAGCATCTCCTCAGGTTTATGCATTTCTGGATCCGCAAACCCCTGGAGAAGCACGTACGCAAGCGGATGAGAGCGGAATTCCCAAGACCATCGCTACCAGACAAAGTAGCCTTCACATCCAAATTCGATCAGCTTATGCTGACATTCATGGAGCAGGGAGGCCGGGATCCCCGCAGGGGGATAGAGAGGAGTCTAAAGGGGGCGCAAGACAAGCTCCTGGACACGATGGGGCCTTTGGCCCATGTAATGTATTTGGCAGACGACGCCTATACCAGGGCGGACTCTTTCAATGCGGACATGATCAGAGAATGGGCACATGACATCCGTGAATGGACCCAGAGAAGCTTCTGCTTTCTCGGGAACACCATTGCGGCCCTACAGAGCTGCGCCGCACAGCACTGTTCCTCATAGACCCCAAATTAACGGATTTAGGGGTAAAAGAATTGGGCCCACAGGCACAGGGCAAGCTCTTCGGGGAGGCCTTCCTCAAAGAACTCAACAAGCATGTCAACGTTTTCACCTCGCTAAACTGAGCCCGGACATCCATGCGGGAGGTTTTCCGGGGCAACCTCACGAGAGGTGTTTTTCCCAGTGCTGGTCGGCAGCGGGGCCGTGCCACCAGCCGATTCTGGCCATCGGGCCCCCGCACTGGACACCCACAACAATTTTACCTGCAACAGGGTTATCAAGACGCAGGAGCTCAACAGAGCTATCCCTACTACCAGAGGGGTGCAGACAGAGGACGTGGAGGTCGCGGACGAGCCCGAGCAAGACTTCCCACAGGTAAGCAAACAACCCAGAGTTACGTCCCAACTAACCATGTCTGCAGGCCGTGTTTCTCTTTTTTCCCAGAATTGAGCAGAACTATCTTCAGACGCCTCGGTACTACAGACAGTCAAAGGATACCGCATTGATCTACGTTCAAATCCGGTGCAGGCACGTCCTCCTCCACCATTACACCTCTCAACGTCAGACGCACACCTCATAGAAAAGGAGCTGATCGAATTACAGACGAAAGGCACCATACAACCCGCCCGGGGGCAGGGAGGCTTCTTCAGCAATATGTTTTTGGTCCGTAAGAAAACCGGAGACTTCAGACCGGTAATCAATCTCAGAGCATTGAATGCTCATGTAACCTACCGCCACTTCAAAATGGAGGGCATACATCTACTAAGAGACCTCCTCCAGGATAAGGACTGGTTTATGTGTCTGGATCTCAAGGACGCATATCTCTCAATCCCAATTCACACAGACAGCCGCCCGCTCCTCTGGTTTCTATGGAACGGCGCCCCTTGGCAATTCACTTGCCTGCCCTTCGGTTTGAGCTCGGCACCATGGTGTTTTACGAAGATGTTGAAACCAGTAGTTTCTCACCTCAGGACGCGTTGAATTAGGTGCATCATTTATCTAGACGACATACTCTTGTTCTACAGGACAAGGGAGTTGGCGGTCCAGCATACAAAATATACAGTACAACTATTGGAATCTCTGGGCTTCATAGTCAACAGAGAGAAATCCGCAATGACACCCACAAAAAAAAATCCAATTCCTGGGCTTCGAGATAGATTCCAGGTCTTGAACCCTGCATCTCCCGAAGACCAAGGTGACAGCCATCAAGAAGGAAATTCGCAGAGTACTCAAATGCAATTCCATTCCGCTGCGACAACTAGCGCGGATCGCGGGCCTTCTGTCCTCCTTGATCCAAGCCATATTTCCGGGCCCCCTGCATTACCGAGCCATGCAACAATTGAAGGCCCGCTTCTTGAGACAGGACCCTACGTACAATCAACCAGTTCCGCTGACAAACGAGGTACGACAGGAACTAGACTGGTGGCTCAACTGTATACATGCTTGGAACGGCCGAGCCATATTCGGCACCCACCCGGACTTCGTGCTGGAATCAGACGCCAGCCGATTAGGTTGGGGCGCCACGGACAGAGAGGCATCCACGGGAGGCACATGGACGAACCAGGAACTCTCACTGCACATCAACTGCCTGGAACTGCTGGCTGGATCCTTCGCGATACGCAGTTTGGCGAAAGGACAATCCAACTGTTGTATTGTTCTTCGGATGGACAACATATCGGCAGTGAGATACATCAATCACCTGGGTGGTACACGCTCCCAAACACTGGTGGAGCTGACAAAGGAGATTTTCGATTACTGCCTCCTACGCAACAGTACATTACAAGCAGAATACCTTCCAGGGGAATCGAATCGTACGGCAGATTGGTACCCCCGACACTGGAGAGATGTCAGCGATTGGAAGCTAGACCCACAGATATTCGCCCTCCTGAACAAACGGATGGGGCCCTTCACACTGGACCTATTTGCCATCACCAGGTACCACAGTTTTACAGCTGGCTTCCAGATCCAGAATGCCTGGCAGTCGACGCCTTCACCCAACATTGGACCCCCACGAGGAGCTTACGCCTTTCCTCCATTCGCCATGATCGCAAGGGTTCTCCACCAGGTTCGATGACGGGGAGTGCGGATAACGCTCCTGACACCCAACTGGCCGAGCCAACCGTGGTTCCCGGATCTGCTAGAACTGGCGTGGCGGGATCCGATCTTATTACTGAGCGATTACAATCTACTCAGGAACACGATGGGGGACACACACCCGATGCTCCTAGACCTTCGACTGTCATTGATAGTTTGGAATCTTTCCGGGGAGCATGGAGTACCGGAAACCTATGGGCAACAACTAAGGACCTCCTATGGGACTCCTGGGCCCCTGGAACGCGAAGGAGCTACTTATCAGCATGGCACTCTTGGACCGACTGGTGCATGGGGCGGAACCTGGATCCCTTTACGGCCCCTATATGCGATATCATGAACTTCCTAACACAGCTGTTCGAAGAGGGAAAATCGTATCGCACCATCAACATGCCGTCTCAAGGTAGACTGGTAGGACAAGACTCCCTGATCTGTCGATTGCTACGGGGCATCAAGCTGAGACGACCTCCAACACCAAAATACCGACACCTATGGGACGTGGACGTAGTACTCCGTTTCCTAAGGGGATGGCCCCCTAACGAAATGCTATCACTAAAGCAATTGACAGCAAAATTCACCTTCCTGCTGTGCATTTTCTCCTTCCGTAGGGTATTGGATGTTAGGGCGTTTCGACAAAGACGCATTCTCTATAAATCCAGAAGGGGTTACATTCCATATTTCCCGGAGGACCAAATCGGATTCGTCATCGGTGTTTTACCCATTCTTCACCTCGGATCCCCAATTGTGCGTGGTCAAGGCCCTACGAGCTTATATGACAGCCACAGAGACATTACGTTCACCAACAACGAAACAATTGCTGGTCTCATATGTCAGTCCACATGGACCAGTGTGAGGAACCACACTAGCCAGATGGATCAGATGGCTTCTTTCTCTAGCCACAGTGGACTCGTCCTTTGGTGCACATTCCGTGCAGCGGCATCAGCTGCCTTCTTAGCAGGCGCTTTATTAACAGACATCCTGCACACTGCCGACTGGTCACGCGATTCGACGTTTTGGACATTCTACTTTCGTCAATCGTCCAATGCTGCCTTCGCCCTTCTTCCTGAGTGTTAAAATTGCAAAATATGAAGCCTCCTGTCATGTGGTAAAATTGAAGATTATGCTAGTGCAGTGTACTGATAATCTTAATTTCAATAATGACAGGAGGTGAATATTTTCCCTCCCTTCATCTTGATGTTCCCACCCTAATACGGTAAGTGGATTTCAGGGACATCTGGATACGGGTTTATATGTCTATATCATGAGATGGTATGGGTTTTTGTTCCTTATGTTTCGATCTAGTATAGAAAAGGACTAGTTTCACAGACTATGGATAGGCTAGTTAACAGTCATATGGTCAACGCTCATATAAACATGTTTGCCATACGGTTGGTCCTGTATCACTGATACTAGTCTCCTTTCTCCTTTCAGCTTAACAAGATACCGAAAATAACGGACTCTGGTGTCAAGTTCTCGGTTGCCTGAGGAAGTTTGGCTACGCCATTAAAGTTTCCAAGTTGGATTCAGTATTTCAAGTTGATGCAAGATTTGTTATCATAATATAGACTTGTGATGTTGCAACTAGTCAAGAGGAATGACTAGGCTAGAACTTATATACTCTCTGACTCATGCTGATTGGTTCTTTCGTTCAACTGTTTTTTCTTTGCTGCTGTGGAGCTAGTAAAGAAAGTTAATGCAAAATATTCGCCTCCTGTCATTATTAAAATTAAGATTATCAGTACACTGCACTAGCATAATCTTCAATTTTCCTCATTGAGATGGATTGATTCAATGCATCTCTATGAGAAGGTGCTAATTGGCCAAAATGATGTTTGGCACCGCCCCCTTGCCAATTTCAGCCAATCCAATGTGTTCCCAATGGGAAAGCATTGGATTGACTAAAAATTGACAATTCTGATGATGTCACCAATGGGTGGGACTAGCGCCAGCCGACCCGCGCGGCGCTGGAAATAAGGTGAGTTTTAATTGCTTTTAAGGGGGCTAAGGGGTGGCAAACCTCTTAAATGGTGGGTTAAACACTATAAGGTCAGGAATACGTGTTTGTGTTCCTGACCCTATAGTGTTCCTTAAATTGAAAATGTCAATACAACAAACATAAATGAGATTTAAACAAGGACCAAAACAAGTTTAAGCTTAATAAGGGTGGGTTTGGTGTATCGATCATACCCCCTGCAGTCTCACTGCTCAATTCTCTGCCATTTAGGAGTTGAACCACTTTGTTTATTCAGCTATAGCCACATCTCCCCTGGCTGAGATGCACACAACTTTAGCTACATACTTCCTAAAAAAGAATCATAGGTTTTTAGCTTCCCTTTTTGCACAGTATATTTGATTTAGAATTTTGTATCTCCTGCTCTGTTAATAGCCTGCAACAGCCTCCTGTGTGTGATTAAAGTTCAATTAACAGTGCATAAAAACTTCCTTCCTGTTTGAAAATGAAAACTTTTTTTTTATGGAGGCAGTGTGAGTCACAGCCATGAGAGGTATGGTTAAGGTGCATAAACAAAGTGATCTAACCCCTAAATGGCAGATAATTGTGCAGTGAAATTGCAGGGGCAAGATCTATACACCAATATTGCTTCATTAAACTAAAGTTGTTTATGTGCTTATATTGTCTCTTTACAATTACAGGTCTCTTTGTTGCACAGGAAATAATATCTTGACTAAAAAAACTCCAAGCTAGGGTCACCCACTCTAAAACTAATGTTTTAGACATTGAGCCTAAAAGGATCTCCCACATTAACATCAATGTTTTTGCATCTGCACCAAAAAGCCTTAGCCTGTTTGTATAAATAAACTTGTTGACTTCAGAAAAACCAAGTGCATCTATCTGAAGATCCACATATTTCTATTCCTGATCATTCGGTTAGCAAATGTACAGCCAAAATAAACTTTACCTTTTCCATTCATTTTTGTATGTCCACACAAAAACAAGGACACTGTGTTAAGTAAAGATGATGATGTAAATTAATGACTTGGACCCCAGCACTTTGGTTATATTCCGGAACCACTGTAGTCAACTCTGGATCATGCTGCATGTTGTGTGCCAGACCCTGTTAATTTCCTGTTTTTCATCCCGGAATGTAAAGGGAAACGAAAGTAGTTCAAGACCATGGAAGTAGGTCAACTGGTGATGCTTAAAGATGGTGGGTTGCTGCTCTGACTTGTTGGGCTCTGCACACTTAACCCCATGAGATGCCATGCCCTATTCAAAACCAGCTGCATCTTTAGTCATCAACAAAGGGCAATATAATTATATATATATATATTTATTTTTCTAACACACATTTATAAATAGTCCTTACAATGTCATTTGTAATTCTTTTTTAAGCAAAAATGTTTTTGTCACAACTCTTTTTTTTCTAATTAATTGGTTTATTCACTAAACTAGAAATTGTAGAGAATTTATAAAGGAATTGCAAGTTATAAAGGAGCTTTAGTATGTTATTACAATGCAGTCGTTCTTATACTGAATAATGTAATGGTTTTTTTTTCCACTTATACTACTCATAAAACACCAAATCCGTCAGCTGGTACTTATTCCCACACTTATTTACATTTTTAATTATCTCACCAAATATATCACTACAAACCTGTAGGATAAAAGATAATGACAGTGGAAGAATTGACAGAGGTTATTGGATCCTTGCAAACGTAAAATATTTTGGATGAGAAAAAGATAATTACCTACAGAAGGTTATATATATATGCTAAAATGTCCCTTAAATATGGACATTGAAATAAATAAATCTCCACTTTTGAGGAGATTATAAAGATTGATGAGCTGTTTGCTATCACGTGTTCACATAGAGGTCATCTCATCAGGCTTCTCCTCAGAACATCTTTCTTATTTGACTTGGTGGGGACATCCAGGGTAGCCCAAATAATTCATCTAAACTAAGTTGCTGTGGTGCATAGAGGTCCTGGGTGTCATCTTACCTTAACAGTTTAAACTGTTTAAATATAATTTAATCCTAAAGTGGTCTAGATTACATCTCTTCCTCAATCTGAGTTCCTGGTTTCAATGAGGAAAACTCAGACTTTGCACCAGTAATAGAATGACTGTGTTAACCCTGTCAATCTCCAGGGTTCTAGGCAGGGGCCCGAATCTATTTGATTGAAATTAATTTGTGTCTGGACAAGTAGAGTTGGCAAATTTACAAACCCCTTTGAGCCTGGAAAGCCCTGTTTTTTTTCCCTCCAAACTCTCAAAAGCAGTTTGAAGAAGACTGGAGTGACTACTGACAATTTTTCCTTGCACCGTTACACTACAGGAAGCTGTAGTGATTATGGCACTTTAAGTTATTTTCTTTCCGTAATCTTGTTTTTTTCTCTCTTTTCTTCTGATTTTCTTTCTCTTTTTTTCTAGTTTCCTATATTGGATGCCTTTAATACTGTCTATTGTTTCATTAAAATGGTTATATATTTTGCCCAATATTGTTCCGCATTGCCAACCCTCTTGTTTTCATATCCTTTCTACCCATTCCTTTAAAAAATATTTGTGGTTTATATTTCAATTTCAGACAAAATGAACGTTAGAATTGAGAGACATGGGACAATTCTGACAATCGGTATCAACAGGCCCGAAGCCAGAAATGCAGTTAACCCTCAGACAGCTGCTCAGCTTGTTCATGCCTTTAATGAATTTGAGAAGGATACATCCTTAACTGCTGCTATACTTCACGGAATAGGTAAGTAATCACTTACATCAAGGCTTGACAAATCCCAGGTGCCAGGTGGCCATGGTAACTAGCAATTTTAACCTGGGGCCTGGGTATTTGTCAGCCCATTCCCTCTGAGGTGGGCGGCCGGCTGGGGGAGAAGAAGGTGGGCGGCAGTCTGGGGAAGAGTGGAGGCAGGATGCTGTAAGGAATGGAGTCAGCGAGGGGACTGTACTCTTCTTGCTCTGTTCCCTCGCGTGCCCTGCAGTGATCCCAGGAGCTGGAATATGATGTCACTCTGGCATCACTAAAGGGTATGCAAAGGAGAAGAGCAGGAAAATGACAGCAGCCCCAACTGATCCTAGGAACAGGATCCCCACTGGACCCCAAGGAAAGCCAATCCACTCCAGCTCTCCCAAAGATAGGGCGGGTGGACTTAAATTTAATTAAAACAATTAATAATTTGTGAGTGTATAAAAGAATGTGTGTGTCTAGCAATGACTGTGTGTGCGTCTGTGCAGCACTGAGGCAGGAAGCACTTTAGTGGTCATCTGAGTGACTGCCACTAGAGGTGTTACTAGGCAGCAAACTAAACACTGCATTTTCTTTGAAAAGGCAGTATTTACAGGCAGTAGACACCAGAACCACTACATTTTGCTAGTGTGGTTCTGGCGACTATAGTGTTCCTTTTCAAAATTTTATTTTTGTCACTGAAAATAAAGCTCTATTAGTTTTTAAAAAAAACAAAACTCTGCACCCACAGAGAAATATGCACTTTTGTGCCGGGTTTGTAGTTACATCTCTGGCACACATGACTTAGGCAACCTCTCTCCATTTACAGTTATTTTTTTTGTTTTTTTACTTAAATCCCTTTCCTACCTTGACCACCCTCCAATAGTGCAGGCTAAATTCAGAAACTGTTTTAACTATAAAGAGTAACCCTTTTAGCAACAAAAACATCTGATAGTGTATTCACACCTAAAATAAACTTTAAAACACTTTTCTGACAATTACTCAGTTTCTGAAGTAGTTCTAAGTGTTAGGACATGAGGAAAACAGGCACCACAATATAGCACAGTCCACCTGTTTAAAGGTCTGCCCATCTTTCTGTCTGCCACGAGGACCCACTGGTGGAGTTTTATTTCCTTTCCCTAAAACCTGGTTCAGTTTCAAAACAAGCCACAAAGTCACATACAACCCACATTGTTCTCTATATAGGCAAAATTTGAGTGCATACAGGATAATGTATATGTGAGAGGATTATCCAATATGTGAGGAAAGTATCAATGGTACACATTAAAAAATGCTATTTATATATAACACTCTTTTTCTTATTTGTAATGCTTGGTAATGAAATGGTTCAAGCCAGTAAAATGGTCTGTGAATTTAGGATTGCAACCATCTTGAAAGCTGTTGCCCCATGGCTTCTTAATAGCACAGGATTACTTTAAATGTTTGCATCTCGCTATATTATTGACAAAATGCCTCAACAGCTTCAGATAAAAAGAACATGGTGGTGTTTATTTTCAATGTGTAAAGAAAATTCTTCTTTTTGAAGCGATAGTGCCAGGAATATACCTTTAATATCCCTTTAAACGTGAAGAAGTGAAACAAATAATTTTCTATAAGAAGTATTAGTAAATGCTCACAAGGTAGCATCCTTCCAGAGTGGGGAATTCACCTATATTTCACCACCCCTGATCTCCCTTCAGTATCTTTGACAGCTTTGTTCACTTAAATCTTCAGCTGTTAAACTAAGAGTTCTAAGTTGATCTAGCTATTGAACCCTTAGCCATTATGGCTTGATAGATCAATGAACACTTCTCTGTCTGTAACTTAAGTAATTATAGTCGTACTGTATGGTCAGACCATAATGCCATTTCATTAGAGCTAAAACAAAACATATCTGAAGGAAAAATAACTAATTGCTGCATGAACAACCTTATTTTAAATGACAACAAAGAAATAAAACAAATTAAAGAGAAAATTAAGGAATATTTCCTGCACAATAATAACAAGGAAGTATCAGCGCCTATAGTATGGTGTGCCTTTAAGTCTGTAATAAGGGGTCACCTAATAAAAATAGGAATGCAAATTAAAAAGAAAAACCCAACATATCTTCCAGATCTATACATATTTCTATAAGAAACTAGCAGAAAGAATAAGGAATCTCCCACAATCATTTTGACCCAGATGATATAAAGTATGCATATAAATAAAATAATAACAGAAGATGGCCCTCAAATATCTCCCCAAAAAATAGGAGAGGCATTTAATACCTATTATCAAAAATGATATACCAGTCCAGATTTAAATAATGATATTATTGAACCACGTAAACCTAATGAGATGAAAACTATTACAAAAGAACAACTTAAAGAATTAAAGGGGTCACCTAATAAAAATAGGAATGCAAATTAAAAAGAAAAACCCAACATATCTTCCAGATCTATACATATTTCTATAAGAAACTAGCAGAAAGAATAAGGAATCTCCCACAATCATTTTGACCCAGATGATATAAAGTATGCATATAAATAAAATAATAACAGAAGATGGCCCTCAAATATCTCCCCAAAAAATAGGAGAGGCATTTAATACCTATTATCAAAAATGATATACTAGTCCAGATTTAAATAATGATATTATTGAACCACGTAAACCTAATGAGATGAAAACTATTACAAAAGAACAACTTAAAGAATTAAACATACCTTTTACAGTAAGACAAATATAGATTTATTCAAAAAAGACAAAGCGCCTGGCCCAGACCAGTTCCCAAATATATTCTATAAGATATTTAAGAATGAAATATTGGAAGAGTTGACTAATACATTTAATGAGATGGTAAAACAAAAAACTATGCCGGAAGAGATGCTATATGCAAATATTGTCCCTATTTTGAAACCTGAAAAAGCCCTGGAACCAATATCAAACTATAAACCAATCTCGCAGGTAAATTCGAATACACAAATATATGCACCAATATTAGCCAATAGAATACAAAAGATAACGATGAACTTGATCCATTTAGACCAGACAGGATTCATAAAAGGAAGATTCTCTGTAAATAACATAAGAACATTGATGGATATCTTAGACAATGTCGACAGATCAGGAGCTCCATTTGTGGCCCTATCAATAGATGCTAAAAAAGCATTTGATATGGTCAGATGGGGCTACCTGAAGTCAATATGTAAAGAACGAGGACTGACCGTTTGGATTTATGATGTAATATGGACATTATATGCAGGCCCTAAAGCAAGAACGATGGGGGGGATATCTTCAGATTGGTTCAGGATGACTAACGGTACTAGACAGGGGTGTCCCCCGTCCCCATTATTATATGTATTGTCCATTGAGTCTCTAGCAGATGATATTAGAAATAATACAAAAATTAAAGGGTTCGTAAGTAATAAGAGAGAATATAAGATCTCACTCTTTGCGGATGATGTCCTTATAACACTGGAAGATCCGCTGTCTTCACTGAAAGAATTAATGATAAGTATAGTTGAATATAGTAAACAATCTAACTATAAATTAAATATAGACATTGATTATAGATAAAAATCTAAGCTCAGGCATTAAAAAAACAATACGTTTTTTTCAAAAATAATGAGATTCAATAGCTGGCTAGAAACCCTAGGAAAATAATGGAGAATAATGTACTGTCCTTAATTAAACAAATTAATAAACAACTTAATATTATCAAGAATTCTTATCTTGGTTAGGAAGAGTAAATATAATTAAAGCCTATGTTTTTCCAAAATGACTATATATCTTCCGAATGAAACCTTTTAAAATACCAAAACCTTGGTTAACAATGATCTATTCGTACTTTAATAAATTTATTTGAAAAAAAAATTTTTAGAATAAATTTAAAAACATTATCTTTAAGATTTAAAAACTGGGGACTGGGCTTCCCAAATATATTCCAATTAAATGAGGCATGCAGAATTTCTCATATAATAAATAACTTAAGACAGGAGGCAATAGAGGAACCATGGTACCAAATAGAAATAGCAAGTATAGGAAACAATGATATTAAAAAAAAAATCTGGAATTTAAATAAAAAACAAGTAAAATCGATGATAAAATCTTCAATAATAATGGAAGATATGTACCCAATATGGGATAGCATAAAAGATAAGTTGGATATTCAAGGAAAATTTATGGATGAACGTCCAAATGAAGCTATAGAGATAAACATGGAGAATCTAGACATGAGGAAGTGGAAAGAAAAGGGGATGAAACAAAAAGGGGAGCTTATAAAAAACAATGATATGTTATTATTTGAACAACTTAAAAAAGATTGGAAGTTATCACCATGAAATAAAAAGAAAAAGTTTTCTATCAAAACATAGGAAAACCAATCCAACAGAAAAAGAAAAAAAGAGCTATACAACGATAACTAAAACAATGCATTTAATTTCTCTATATACCAAACATATTGAAATTCTGGCTGTAAAATCGTGGAATAAAGATCTACAGTTAGAAATAGGAAATAGAGAATGGTCTAAAATGCTAACTCAAACAAGCAAAGCCATTCATTGCCTAAACTAAATAGAGGTACAATACAAGTTGGCTAATAGGTGGTACTATGATCCCCTAAAACTATCTAAAATATATTCATCTAGATCATCTGAGTGTTGGAGGTGTGGTAAAATGATATACATATATGGTGGTCAAGCTCTGAAATACGCAAGGTTTTGCAGATAATTTTTAAATGGATAGAGAAGTGGACATCAAAGAAATTAGAGTACTCTTACGCACCCGCATTTCTACATATAGGATGTCAAAAAATGGAAAAAGACAAGCGAGATCTAATAATCCATACTCTATTAGCAGCAAAATTACATAAAGCAAAAATTGGAAATCCAATCATCCACCAAAAATAGTAGTGATAAAACTCCAAATTATAAACCAGTGCCAAATGGAACAGTGGATAAATGAACATTTTAATTTAAGCAATGATACAAGTTGGGAAGAATGGATAAAAAAGATCAAAAAAGAGTAATAATAGAAAGGAAATAGAAAAGAAAAAGAGATAATAGAAATAGGAGGACAAATTATATGTAAAATATTGATGATATAGGCAAATACGTTACTAGAATGCATGCTATAGGGGGAAAAATCATAAGAAATAAATATTTATATAGTTGTGTTGTGTTATGTTCCGATAAACTTACTATATGATTAAGGAGAGATATATCCCGGATATTGAAATTTGGGAAAAAGATATAGATATATAAAAGGGAAAAGAAAAAAGATGAAAAGATAACTTTAAAGAAAATGTAAGGTACCACATTGTATCAGCACTAGTCAATATGATCTGTACAGTCTGTAGGATAAAGGAATATATAGATTTTTTTTGTTATTTGTTATGTTGAGCAGTCATTGGTTCAAGATAGAATGGGTTGATATTTACTTAATACGAGCACCATTCTGGGACTCTCTATGTCTATGACGTAATATAGTTATGATAATATTTAGTCAGGAAGACAGAAGAATAATTGTACATAATTACAATTATTTTTTCACTATTATATTTATTATCATTATTATTATTTCTTTTTTTTATAAATTTTCTATTTACATTGCTATTAGCCATGATGCTCTGCCTTTCCTCGATCTCAGACTGTATTGTGATATGTGAGAAGCTTTGTTTCTGCCTAAGCATGGTTCTGACTATATGCTCATCGCAAACCACCAGCCAGAAGAACTCTGTGCGTTCCAACATGAAAGGCACGCTATTAATGACGACGTCATAGACACACACATAAGTGGATACTCACCATGCAACACACACCGGTCCAGCTGCCGAGTATTATTCCTCAAGTGCACTGGTATATAAGAAGACTCTCCTGGAACATCCACATTGATCCCTGAGGAAGTCCCAACGAAACGCGTAGGACTTTTGTATACTTTTTTTTAATGTTTTATTTCATTTGTATATTTTATTGATTATCTGCCACCCTGCATGTGTATTTCTGGAGCTTCCTGCTAGCCTTTGAAGTCTGGTCACCACGCTGGTTGTGGAGATATGCTTCATTTTATCTGCTATCCTGTAAGTGCAATGTTGTGCAATAAATTTGTTTAATTTTAATGCCATCTGCACTATATTATTCTTCTTTCTGTTACGCTGAGCCATCGAGAAGATCTTGCCTGAAGATAATCCATCTACTTTCCTGACCCTATTTATGGGAGAAATGCTTGAATATACATCCATCTAGTGAGTTCTCTACCACCCTCAACCCGATATTTATATTTAACATACTACACTATATATATTTTTTACTTATTTTACAGAATACGTTGTATTGTTTTCTCAGGTTGTATAATATTTTTAATATTCACCTATTTGGTATTTGGTACATATATTTCTTATATATTTATTTTATTTAGTACCCTTTTTTCTTTTTGTCTTTACTTAACTTTGAGTGTTTTAATAGGGAACAATTTTCCTTAAAGTGTCTGTTTGTGTTTTGGGAGCATATATTGAACCATTCTTGTGTACAGGAAGACAGAAGCACTCAATGATATATGATTACATCAAATTGGACTCCATGGATGGATAGATATCCCAATTAATAGCCTCAAAAACGCTCAGGAAGTAATCAAATATCTCCCTTAATTAGCCTTTCCTACTATGTTTGTTTTCCAGTTATAAAACTAATCTTATTGGGAATGTCTTGTTCTTTTAACATATTCATCCTCCCCTTGCAGTATCTTCGCTCAGGGGCCATGCGTCAGTGTACCTGACTCCTGCAAAATGTTGATGAACGCCGACTGCTGCGGATCCACGCCAAATTATAGCCCCTCGTCTGCCCTCGGTGATGACGACGTTGGCGTGCATGTGACGTCATGCGGGAGACTCGCGCGCACGTTCTGGAGTCAAAGGCCGATTTCGGCCAATCAGATTTGTAAAGGGCTTAATTAAACGCATTTATACTTCTCCTCATTGCCCTGTCGTGGTTTCCCTTAGTGGTTGTCTGACCTGTGTCCGCGACCTCGGCAAGTATTCTGACTATTCTTTGGTACGTTAAGCCCAGCCATTCTAAGGCCCGGTAAGACGTTACCTTTTAGTCCTAGGTGTGATACAGTTCTACATGTTGGATCAATTATTAATCATGACAGTTCTATACTTGATATGTTTTATACTCTTATTTCCCATTATTCTGACATTTTGCAGGTTTTATAATAATTACCATGGACAAAGATTTTGTATTTGTTTTATGTGTCTTCTATGTAATGTATTTATAAAAAAATTGGAAGCATGTCAATAAAGAATACAAAAAGTAAAAAAAAAAATTATAGTCGTACTGTATAATTTCATTTAAATGTAGCTGTAAAATATCATACAGCCTTTAGGTGGCACCAAAATCCGTTTTATTCTAGCCTTTATGTTTACAAGCACCACTTGAAAAATTATAAAATAGTTTTGCATACAAACAATAGGTTAGTAAATATTATTTTAATTATTTCTAATTATAAATAAAACTAATTGTGTGATCTGTATTTCATTACCAATTGAAAAGTATTCACAACTATGTAAATATTTATTAATATACATTTGTGTTGTCACGTTATTGACAATAAACAGTTAAACAGAAATATTTTTTGAAATACTTTAATGCAAATTCTATACACAGTATCTAACCATTTCATCTCACTGAAGTGGTAATGTTGCCTGGAGTCTCTTGATGTAATTTCACTGTTCAGTGTGGAATAATTTTTTTAAATTCTCCAGGGAACTAAAGGCACCAGAATCACATTAATGAAAGCAAATGTTTTGATGCTGGGAATATTCCTTTAAATCTTATTTAAAGGGACAATGTAGGCACCCAGACCACTTCAGCTAATTGAAGTGGTCTGGTTGCTATGTCCCTTTTGCACTTAGTTCTAGATAACTGTAATGTTATCTTTGCCTTATAAATAATGTTTTATTTTTTTATTAGAACAAAGACCTTAATATTTTTAGATAAGCTAATTATATGATTTCATACTTTTTAGTAAAATGGAAAAAATATTTATTATTTAGAAAAATATTTTAATATATTATTTTATATTTGTTGATATTTCAATATTTTGAAGAAATAATTTTTAAAAATGTATCCAAAAATGTTAAATCATTTGAAAATCTTAAATCAAGGCCTAATTTAGCAATATTTATCTCATGAAATGGCTCTCAATGATTATTCTAATGTGCAGTATCCAAAGCTTCTGATAACAGTACATGTTGGATGCTGTCCAGGAAGTAGGAGGGTCTGGGAGGGAGGGTCTGCCGGAGATTGGCCGGGATGTTTCAGCTGACCGGAGTTCGCCGCGAACCGTTCACGAGAAGTTCGCGGACGGTTCGCGACATCTCTACTGACGACATGTAACATATGCACAGAATCGACATTAAGCAGCCCAGAACAGAGTTCCAGGCTACCTAAGTCGTAAGTGCCAGTGGTGTAGCAAGCTTCCGGGACACAATTGCAAATAGCTCAGTATTTACACTGCACATCCAGACTCTTATCACATTGGCCAATTCAAAAAGCACAAGTGTTCATGATGGTTGGAGTAGTCCAAAATCCTAACTCATAATTTTGCTTGACCCTTTAACCACAACCATCTTAAAGGGACACTCTAAGCACTCAAAACCACTTCACCTTAATTAGTGTTTTGTTGCAATAAAATCTCTACCTATATTGGGGCAGTATTTGGTCATAAACACACTTCTAGTGGCTGTCAGACTGATAACCACTAGAAGTACATTGTTATTGGAGACTTTCAGTTATTCAAAATGCTGTGAATGCTTCTCATACTGAATCAATAGATTCAGTGCTTCTCTATGAGAAGCATCTAATCGCCTGAGCACAATAAGACAATGTATTGAACAGATGATCTCCTTTTAAAAAACAAACAGTTCCATATACAGTATCTCATAAAAGTGAGTACACCCCTCACATTTTTGTAAATATTTTATTATATCTTTTCATGTGACAACACTGAAGAAATGACACTCTGCTACCATGTAAAGTAGTAAGTGTACAGCCTTTATAACAGTGTAAATTTGTTTTCAAAATAACTCAACATACAGCCATTAATGTCTAAACCGTTGGCAACAAAAGTGAGTGCACCCCTAAGTGGAAATGTACAAATTGGTCACAATTAGCCATTTTCCCTCCCTGGTGTCATGTGACTTGTTAGTGTTACAAGGTCTCAGGTGGGGAGCAGATGTGTTAAATTTGGTGTTATCGTTCTCACACTCTCTCATACTGGTCACTGGAAGTTCCTCGTGGCAAGGAACTCTCTGAGGATCTGAAAAAAAGAATTGTTGCTCTACATAAAGATGGCTTAGGCTATAAGAAGATTGCTAAGACCCTAAAACTGAGCTGCAGCATGGTGGGACAGGTTCCGCTCAGAACAGGCCTCGCCATGGCCAACCAAAGAAGTTGAGTGCACGTGCTCAGCATCATATCCAGAGGTCGTCTTTGGGAAATAGACGTATGAGTGCTGCCAGCATTGCTGCAGAGGTTGAAGGGGTGGGAGATCAGCCTGTCAGTGCAAAGACCATACGCCGCAGACTGCATCAAATTGGTCTGCATTGCCGTCGTCCCAGAAGGAAGCCTCTTCTAAAGATGATGCACAAGAAAGCCCCCAAACAGTTTGCTGAAGACAAGTCTCCTGCAAATATTAAATAATTGACTGGATATAAAAAAAGTTAAAACAGTCCGAATATTGTGGAAAAAATATACTAGAGTGCAAGAACTAAAAAATAACAATAAAAACATATTTAACAGCACTTAAATTTGTTTTTTATTTCTTGCAAGAAGCTGTACCTAAAAGTCAGAGGTCAACTTTAACTTTCTGAACATCCTTTTTAAAATGTTTTTTTTTTTTTTTTTAAAAGACAGAGTTGTTTTAAAATGGATTTGCCGTCAGACTGTAATGCTATCCAAAATACACTAATCCCAGTAGTACTTTTGACGTTTAGGCTGAGAGGCCAGGTGTAAGTTTCCATGTTCCCCATTCCTTCATTCCACACACATATACTGGCTCCTTTTTTAAGTATTTGCAAAGAAAATATGACTTGCACCTTTTGTTACATAATCAGGATGTCAGAACTGCGGGTTAGGAAGCTATTAACTTTTAACTTTTCTGAAGATCTTGTTTTTTCTTTCACATGCTACATTTTGTATCTGTGGAAAAAAAAATCTTCCATAATTGGGCTCTGACTGTGTGAAAGACCCGCTTATTATAAGTTTAAATGTAGTGACATCATTGATGAAATCATGTTTAACCCATTCACGCTCATTAACCCTACAGTGTAAAATGTAATGTTCTTGTTTTTAGTATTCCTCTAAAAAGCTTTTGCGTTCCTAATAATGGTGGGATTTATGTTTGTTTTGTTCATTATTATTATTTTTTTGCTGAACAATGTTGCTGATTACTTTTATTCCAGTACAGCCCCCATCAAAAGTATGTGGCTTTCAGTAAATTAATTTTACTTGTTCATTCACAACTACTGTAGCCATATTCCCCCAATACTGTATGTAACCAGTGACGTACACACAACCCATGGGGCCCCGGTGCGAAAACTGATCCACAACAAATGGCGGCGGGCACCTTGTCGCAGGGCTGCGACCCTACGACCGCGGTATGTACACCAGTGCATGCAGATACACATACACTTAAAGGACCACTACAGACACCCAGATCAGATCAGCTCTGCTATGTTTCACTGAGGGTTAATCCAGCCTCTAGTGGCTGTCTCATTGACAGCCGCTAGAGGAGCTTCCGCGATTCTCACTGTGAAAATCACAGTGAGAAGATGCTGAATGTCCATAGGAAAAAATTGAGTAATGCTTTCCTATGGGCGGTTTGAATGCGCGCGCTGCTCTTATCGCGCATGCGCATTCGGAGCTGAGATGCAGATTGAGGCGGAGAGATCCCAAGCGCCAAGGGAGTCCGGCGCTGGAGAAAGGTAAGTGCTGAAGACACACACACTCTCACGAACAGACGCATACACACTAGCTAACAGACACACACACACTCACGAACAGACGCATACACACTAGCTAACAGACACACACACACTCTCACGAACAGACGCATACACACTAGCTAACAGACACACATTTACTGACAGACATACATACACACTCAACTGACAGACAGACACATACACACTCACTTACAAAACACACACTTACTAACAGACACCAAACAGACTCACTAACAGACTCACACAAACACACTCAGTAACATACACACACTGACACTAACACACCGCGGTATGTACACCAGTGCATGCAGATACACATACACTTAAAGGACCACTACAGACACCCAGATCAGATCAGCTCTGCTATGTTTCACTGAGGGTTAATCCAGCCTCTAGTGGCTGTCTCATTGACAGCCGCTAGAGGAGCTTCCGCGATTCTCACTGTGAAAATCACAGTGAGAAGATGCTGAACGTCCATAGGAAAACATTGAGTAATGCTTTCCTATGGGCGGTTTGAATGCGCGCGCTGCTCTTATCGCGCATGCGCATTCGGAGCTGAGCGGCAGATTGAGGCGGAGAGATCCCTAGCGCCAAGGGAGTCCGGCGCTGGAGAAAGGTAAGTGCTGAAGACACACACACTCTCACGAACAGACGCATACACACTAGCTAACTTACACACACACACTCTCACGAACAGATGTATACACACTAGCTAACAGACACACATTTACTGACAGACACACACTCAGTGACAGACATACATACACACTCAACTGACAGACAGACACATACACACTCACTTACAAAACACACACTTACTAACAGACACCAAACAGACTCACTAACAGACTCACACAAACACACTCAGTAACACACACACACTGACACTAACACACACACACTCTAACACACACACACACTCTAACACAGACACACACGTTTTTTTTAAAATGTAATCCCCCAGCCTCCATACCTTTGGGAGTGCAGAGGGGATTCCCTTGGGTCCAGTGGTGTTGCTGGGCGGCCGGTCACCGGGCAGGCTGGCGGGCTCGCGAGGGTGCATTCTTCCTATTCAGCTCCCTCGCGCGCCACGTACTGATGCCGGAGCCAGAAGATGACGCCATAGTCCCGCTCCGGCATCAGTGCGGTGCGTGAGGGAGCTGAAGAGGGAACACTAAGGGGAGAGTGCTCCCACGCGCGCCAGCCTGTCCGCTGGGTGACACCAGGGCCAGCCTCGGGGGGACCCTGAGGTGGCCAGCTCCTGGGCCCCCCATGAGAAGAGGCTGGGTACATACCGGGCCCCTGGTGGGCCGGACCGGGCCTGGTCGCAACCGCGACCCCTGCTACCCGGTATGTACGCCACTGTATGTAACCATACCGAACAGCTATCTCGGACTTGCCTTCTTATGAATTTTATTAATTGTTGCAAGTGTATGATGAATTGGTATGGAGTTTTGAAAAAAAAAAAATCATATTTCAGGTAGTACAAATAATACATGTATATAAAATGAAATGTGAAGTATTCTTTAAATTTTATCTTTTTTACATCTAGTAAAATTACTCTAGTGCTTCCATTAACTGTACATAAGCAACTGAATTCTATTTGTAATTACATTTTCCGAATGCAAAGACTCTTGGAGTATAGGGAATAGAAACATAATGGCTTTTTCTTGGTCTGAACCCTTACTATTTGATACAGGTTTTCCACAGCATTATAGTGGTACTGCATTAGAACCATCTTTCTAGGCAAATTACAAGTGCCCATAATCTCCCATAGATCCTTGTTTTGAACTGTCATGGAAGTGTAAGAGTACAGTAGTGGCATGGCTACTGGTAGATTAAGCTGCAAATAGCCAAAGAACAGCATCGAGAAGAAAATGATGCCAAACAAATAAATGCTCAGATAACTGTATCTACCTTGGGGAGACTGTGTAAACTGTCCAAAGTGCTCACAACTTCTCAAAGCTGTGGAAATTTGGACAGATGAGGAATATTTCCTCATCACCTAGGCGGCAGAAAGGGAGGGCATTGAGTCCAGGAGGACTCTGTTATTTGTCAAATAAATTGATAACCGTTTGACAAAATGGAGAGACAGTAGTCAGAGGTTCCACAGCCCTTTATTAATATAATAAGATGTTTAGACTAGAGTTGCTCTTTAGAACTTTAGAAAAGATAAGAATTATGATTATCACGTCTTGTCATTGAGACAAGGAAATATTTGCAAATCCCATGGAATGAATGCAGGAAACATTGGGTTACTGGTTTGGCATTAAGAAAAAGGAAAATTGGTTCTTGACATGAAATATGATTTCTAACTTGAATTCATTACAGTAGATTTACAGAGAGTTGGAAGTGTCACAAAAACCCAAGAGGAAAGCAAAACATTGTGGGCTACATTTATTAAGTAGTGCTTCAGCGTTCCACAGGATTCTTTACAACATATTTAATAGACCCTGAAGGTGTTTTCAGTAGCATAATGATCCTTTAGCACACAGTTATGTATATGAAAGCTGTTCTGTTATGCGTGTATTGGCTGGAACATTTTTAGCTGTGGAACAAAAACATTTGACCCTTTATGGCCTTTTGGAATGCATGCGTAATAATAATCTATCATTTCTGATGCTGTGCTAAGCAACATTTAGCTACAATCCAATTTCTATAAATATGTACTAGCAATTTTTAGATAATTCCCCGGATTGCCAATGGGATTGAGAGCAGCATGTAACACAAACGTTGTAAAATATTCACTTGCTGAATCACTTCAAGGGTGCATTAGCCTTGTATTTGAGATATTGTCCTGCTGACAGATTCATTTCACTTTATAGTGTAATTGGGATTGTAGCTTTTCATTGTATCTTGCTCTACCTGTTGTTATCCCAGTAACTGTTAATAAGCAAACCCTACACTTTGATGCTTCTACCAAAATTAATCATTATTGGTATGGTGTGGCATGGGCCATCTTTGTTTTGCTCCATGCATAGTTTTATACAAAAAGTGCTATCTTTGTATCGTCTGACCCCAACAGCTTTTTTGCACCTGTTGCACTTGCTTTGCAACAAACTCCAGATGTGCATGCAGATGATACTTTTCGAATATGCAGTTAATTTTTTTCCAATATACTGATTTAGCAGCGTTCTTAAACACTACATTTTGTAAGTTAGCCACTGGAATTACTTGGGTAATTAGACATCCACAGCCAAACCATGGACATTTTGCCTCCACTGTTCACTTAATAGGTTCAGTTGTATTTAGCAGATATAATGATCATCAACAAATAGTAAGAGTCAATCTACTTTTAGAATCTGTTCAACCTGACATGTGCAAAATTATTTAAACAGTATAGTTACTCCATTTATTTTATCTAAAGCAATGGAAAGATTCAAAGTTTCAGTCGGTTCTGGGGATACATTATAAATGCAGTTTTCTTGAAGAATTATGATGTCAGACTTACTCTTTTTCACCTCTTTCTAAAAAAGTCTTGGTTTATGAGGGGAGTTAGGATCCTTAATATTAATGGGGATTAAACTAATATTGAATCCCATAAGATAGAAATTGAGTAACATGGTTTAGAATTTCTAATTCTCTGCTTGCAGCATAGCCAAAAAGAAAAGAGCAGGACAAGAAAAGGGTAATATTAAGAAGAGAGGTCTTTTAGTAAAGCAAACATAGGCCACTATTTAATAAGCTTTCCAAATGATTTGTCGACTGAACTCTATGGCGATTTTTCTAGATAAATAATTTGGAAAGTTTTCTAACAGTATTGCATTAGAAAGCTTAATAAATTGAAGCTATGATGTGTGGACGTATACAAAAGTCAGGTGTACAGCACCATAGAGCAGACTAAACAAGAGTAGTTGATCAACATTAAAAAATGTTTCAGTCTCACTAACATTCTATGCTTAATAACCATTTTTGCCATTCTTGTCTAAACATCCTTCACTCTGGAGCTGAGGGCACTAATGTCCTGAGCTACAACTAGCTGATTTCTCTGAATATCAAAGTCAATACATTCCTGTACCCCTGGTAAACAATTCAAGATGGCTTTTATATATAGGATGTAGTGGCCAAAGGTCTTGAGTTACAGATGTTGTAGTTCCTACCTGTTAGTCTTCCATGCATCTCAGTGTTAAGTTTGGGGCAACAACTGGATCTTTGCCCTTGTTTTAATTAGATGGGACCAGTATATAGTTGAAATGGTTGACCCAGTGTGAAGGTAAGCAGGTGCATAAACATTTTATAGAAATATAACTTCAAAGAGATTTAGTACTTAACAGGTTGGATTCATGTATAATAAGATGAAAGCAATGTCTGTTTTTTTTTTTTTATTACTTTATTTTTGCATTGGCAGGTAGTAACAAAAAGAGCTGTACTCCAAGGTTTGCTCAGAAGCCAATGTTCACAAATGTAGTATACATAGTATCGTTTATACATGAAATATCATTGAGTGGTATTGCATGTTAGCGCCATTTGGAGTGCTGTACTGTAGCAGTCTGCCAGTATTTTACAATTAATATGCATAATAAATTACAGAATAACTTAGTAACTTTCTAGCAGAACAGAAAAGGAAAATAATCGGCTCTGCGATTCTATAGTGTTTGTGGTACGTTCCCTTGGTAAAGGTGTCAGGTCTCAGTACGTAAGGAGGTGTGTGCGCGATTGGGTATCGCTTGTGTGTCTAGTGCAGATCATCGTATTGTTCCCACAGCTCCTATACCTTGTTAAAGGTGGGAACGGTGTTTCGGACCTGTGCTGTTAGTTTGTCCATGAGATAATTGTCCCTTATTTTCGTGAGTACATGGGCCATGTGAGGCAGGTCGGGGCTTGCCCATTTTTGTGACAGTGTCCGTCGTGCCGCCAGGTACACCGTATTTAGTAACTTCTGTTTGTGTCGATTAAGCCCCTCAGTGGGCCTGGACAACAGACATCCCCATGGGTCAAGTTCCAGTTGCCTCTGAAGTGCCTGGGAGCCAAGAGCTACCACCTCTTCCCAATATGCCTTTACTTTCGGGCACTGCCACCACATGTGTATGTAGCTGCCCTTATTACCACACAGATGCCAGCAGGCATCTGTGGGGCTCAGTTGCATGTGATATTGTTTTACAGGTGTCGTGTACCACCTAAAGAGTGTCTTGTAACTTTGCTCCTGAAGTGTGACACACATGGATACTTTGGTGCATGCCTGCCATATCTCCTGCCAGTCCAGCCCTTCTAGAACCTCTCCCAGGTCGGCCTCCCATTGGTCTGTGTATCTGAGGATTCCCCATTCCCCTGATTCCGAGCTGATGTGTTGGTATAGCAGCATGATAAGTTTGGTTTGGGCTGTTTCTTCATAGCATAGTTTTTCGAAAAACGTTAATGGGTGTCGTGCTGCTAATCGGATCTTTGGAGTGCGAGCGAAGTCCCTGATTTGTAAATAGCGGAAGTAATCCCTATTCTGGAGTGGGGACTTTGTTTTTAGGTGGTCAAATGTGACTATATCGTTGTCTATATATAGATGCATGTATCTTTGTAGCCCTGTGGCTTCAATGCCTCTGAAGTCCCTTGCCCTAAGTCCTGGGGGGAATGCTCTGTTTCTGAGAACTGGTGTTAATGGTTTGCTGGCTAATGCATATTTTGTTTCGCTTGGCCCCATATGTGCAGGGAGTTCAGAATGGCTGGGCAGGCAGTTCTCAAGAGGGGTCATTGCGTTTTGGGGACCCATAAGTAGAACTGGGGTAAATCCGCTCCTGTCAATAGGGACTCTAAGTCCACCCATCTCCTGTAATCTGGAGGTGAATGCCAGTGTATGATCTGGGCTAATTGAGCAGCTAGGTAATAGTGGTACAAGTGGGGAAAGCCAAGACCCCCTCTATTTTTGGGTCGATACAATATATTGCGTACTATTCTGGGTCGGTTTTTTTGCCATATAAAGGAATCTATCGCTGTCTGCATGGATGTCAGATCTCCCTTTGTTATCCTTACAGGTAGGGACTGGAACAGGAATAGTAGTCTTGGCAGTATATTCATTTTTATTGTATGTAGTCGTCCTAACAACGAGATGGGTTTGTCGATCCACTTCTCTAAGTCATCTATCAATGTTTGAAAAAGCTGGGTGTAGTTTCTATGGTAGAGAGAGGCAGGATCCACTGTCAGGGTGACCCCCAGGTATCTAAACTCCCTCAATTCTATCTTGAAGTGGTAATTTCAGATGGAGGACATTTCTGGGGGCCGAGAGGTGGAAGGGTAGTGCTACTGTCTTAGAGGGGTTTATTTTATAGCCTGAGAAGTCCCCAAATTGTGTTATGAGGGTCACTAGGCTGGGCAAGCTCTGGATCGGGTCTGCTAGGGTCAGCAGTACGTCATCCGCATATGCCACCACTTTAAAGGGTTTATTTGCTATTCCTACCCCTTCGATTTTTGGGTCTGATCTGATCGCTATGATTAGTGGTTCAAGTGTGAGGCAAACAGCAGTGGTGAGAGTGGGCAGCCCTGCCGCGTGTCATTGTGTAGTGGAAAGGGGGTTGCGGGAGCTCCCGTAATGAGTGTTTGGGCCTTCAGGTTTGTGTACAGTGCTCTGATGGCAGTGCAGAAGGGGTCAGGGAAACCTAGTTTGCGTAGTAGTTCAAAGAGGTAAGGACATTCAACCCTGTCGAAAGCCTTCTCAGCGTCTAACAAGAGAGCCAGAGAGGGCCTTCCCGCTTCCCTCATGTGCCATAACAGGTCTGCAATTCTACGAGTATTGTCGTAGAGCTGGCGTCCCGGCATGAATCCCAACTGGTCTGGGTGTATCAATTGTGTCAGCAGTGGTGTGAGTCTATTGGCAAGAATTGTGGCAAAAAATTTTTACGCCGGAGTTAATCAGCGATATGGGTCTGTAGCTAGATGTAAGGGTGAGGTCTTTATCTGGTTTTGGCAGTAGGACTATGTTGGCTGTGGCCATGGCTGTGTCTGGTGTGCCTCTCTCGCGGAAATGGTTGCATAGGTTCACTAGGTAGGGTGTTAGTTCATCCTTAAAGTAGCTCATATCATAGCCGTCGGGGCCCGGTGCTTTGTTGCCCTTCATGTGGGACATGGCCGTCTTTACCTCTTCGTCTGTGATCAGTGCTGATAGGTCCCCTATGTCTTCGTTATTGACCCGTGGCAGTGGGAGGCGGTCAAGAAAGGATGTTATGTGGGCCATGTAGTCTAGGTTATCAGAGGTGTGGTGTGGGGAGTGATTATAGAGTGCTCTAAAGTAGGCCGTGAATTCCGCGTTTATTTGCGCTGGTGTGGTGGCGGTGTCACCTTTGGGTTTTTGTATTTTAGTGATATGTTTTCTTGTCTGGGGCTGAGTTGTCTAGCCAACAGAGTGTCCATCTTGTTCGCCTTTTCGTAGTAGTGTCTTTTAGACCATACCGCGGAGCGGGCTATATCTTCCAGTGTTAGTTCTTTGATAGTGTGCCTAGTGGCATTAAGTTCAGCCAGCTTAGGGTTGGAAGGATGTGTTTTGTGTTGTTGTTCCAGTCTTTGTAAGCTCGATAGGAGCTTTAGTAGGAGTTTTGTCTTTTTCTTTTTTGATGAAATCCCCTCTTATGACTGTCTAGTGTGCCGCCCAAAGCGCAGTGGGATCCATACCAGTTGTACAGTTTAGTGTGAAGTATGTGGAGATAGCCTCTTTAATGGAGGCTCGTACTCCCTCATCCTTGAGTTTAATCTGCAAGTCCAATTAGTGCCATATTGCAATGTATCTAATGTGATAGCTATATCGGCGTGGTCTGACCACGTGATGCTATTGATTTCCGTGTGGATTGTTTTATGCATGCCTGTGTTGTTGACGAGTAGATTGTCAATTCGTGAGTATGTGTCATGCGGGTTGGAATAAAACGTGTAGTCTTGAGTATCTGGGTGTTGAAGTCTCCATGCGTCTAAGAGGCCGGTGTGAGTTATATATTCATGTAGTAGCTTGTCCTGCCTCCCTCTACCTTGGGATCTCAGAATTCCTGGTTTTGTGCTTCTGTCCATTGCTGGGCATGGTACTGCATTAAAATCCCCTCCCACCACTACTGTCCCCCTGCCAAGGGTCATCGTGAGGGTGTTCAGTGCGTCCCAGAAGGAGGTGTCCGGGTCATTAGGAGCATAAACGTTAATGATGCTGAGTTTAGTGTTATATAGGGTTCCTGTCACCAGAACATATCTTCCCTCTGGGTCTGATTGGCTCGTGGTAATTGTGAAGGGGCACCGTTTGTGAATGAGGATTGCTACCCCTGCCCGTTTCCTGCAGTGTCTCGCTTTGTGTACAATAGTGTAGTTCCTGTCCCTCAGTGAGGTGGGTGCCGACCTGGGGAGGTGTGGATATTCAGCAAGTTTTAACCTGCAGGGTGGCAGATGTGGTCTGTAGGAGGCCAATATATCAGTGCAAAGTTGGGCCAAAGTCAGCACCATGTGCTGAAAATTCTGTCCAGGTTGCTGAACTAGGTGACGTTGCAACTGCAGGTCAGAGAGAGACCACAATTTCTATTCCTGTAAAATAAAAAAAACCTAAAAAAAAAACAACCCACAATGATGCATAACTGAAGACAGAGCACATAGGGGAACTCATAGTCTGCAATAGCAGGTTAGAATGGTGCAAATAATTCAATAAGCGTGGGATTCTGCAATATAAAGTCATATCCTGTATAATGGACATCCTGTTCAGCTAGCAAGCCATACCCCTTCATGCCACACTTCTGAAGCTCTTTTAATATCCCAGTCTGCTTATAGGTGCATCCACCTGTGGGATTTGTATGTTTATCACACTGGCATGCTGATTTTATTGCCAGCACATCTATATGTGCATGGAATATCCTAGCATTTCCTCATGCCCCTGGAAAAGAGTGAAACGAAATAGTTTCTTTATGCGTTTGCAGTTAGCACAACGTATGGTTTAAATCCTTTGCAGTTTAAAGTAAAAAGCACCTTAAGTCATGTTAGGCACACTTTCAGATTTCTATAGGTGTTCAGCAGTCGCCATCACAAAATCAATAGACTCAACCAAATGTTTTTCACTGTTTATTACACCTGACCACAAGCATGCGGCACGTCTTTTCGACCTTTTTTGAAAATTGATGTAGGTCAACAACTATATTTCTGCTGCTCAGGAAGCACAGCTACCAATACATAAGAACATTACAGCTCTGGAAAAATATGAGTAAGTCAGTAAGTGGGTGCTAATCCTTTGTCTGAGTGGTACTTGCCAATAGTTTAGTTTTCAGTTCCTGTTACTCAGAACAGTCAGTCCTGTGTTGGTGGGCAGCTTTGGGAGAGATTTGTCACTGTGTTGTAGTGGCACAGAACCCCTTAGTACTATGCCGTGAGATAAATCACGTAATTATGGAAGGTCTATATGCTTTTGACCATGACATTGTGAGTTGGCAACGCAATACATAACTCACTTCATTGCTAACCACGCAGAAATATTGGATAAAAAACACTCAGAGGTTGACTCTTGCATACCAACTGTTTTTAATAAAACAACACTTTTGTAACTAATAAGCAGGTTAAGGAAAGTAGAATTCCACCTATAGTCAATCTCTTATTTGCAAGTCAAAATTAAAACAATATCTGGTCCTAGACAAGAAACTCTGTCCTCCAGAACACATAAATATATACTACTTCTTTACAGCTTGCTCAAATATTTGTATGTTTTCTGAGCTGTAGGAAACGATTGCTAAGTATGAGGCATGCAGGGTGCCCGATAATCAAGAGGGAGAAGCTTTTCCCTCTTTTCCATTTCCTTTTTCCCTCTTGAATGGTCCCCACTCCATCCTGTGCTGTGATGAAGTCTAATAGAAAATGATGAGTTACTTAGGATTTCTTAACAACCAGCATGGTTGCTTTATTCACCATGCCCTCTGTGCTGTGGGATGGGGTAAATTAATAGGCCAGGGGGATCCCAATCCCCCGAATGTAAAGTAGACATCTGCTGGGATGAAGACTTGTCATTCATAAACATAAAAGGGAAGTGCCTAATTTTCCTAAAATGAATAGAGACCAACTGACCCTCAGCTCAAAAAGTACAGTTCTCAAAGGTGCCTAATCATTATTCTCTATAATAGTGTTCACTTTCAAGAACAAATAATGTAGAACCAGAGATGCCCAACATTTCTGATAGTATACACACAATCAGATAAAGTCCTTATCATAAAATTAAATCTCTGTGCCACACATTTGCTCTTAAATATATGCAGCTAATACTAAGCATTACCAAAATTCATTCTACATGATTGTCGGTCTTTGTTTGATAATGATGAAAGTGACGATGTAATGGTTCCTCCACATTCACCCAGTGTAGTTTTCCCAGTTTCAGTGTTCTCTCTGACATGTCACCTGTCGTTTCAGAATACCTAAACAGCTTTCAGTAACAATAATGACAAAGTTTATTACATCCTTGTAATGTAAAAATATAAAAAAAGGATCACTTTGGGATCCTTGTAACTGAAAGATGCTTGACTGCTTTGCCATGACAGGTGATGACATTGCTGTGTGAACACATGGCTGGATAACAGCTAACTTCAAGCTAAGATCACTGAAATCTTTGACCACTTTATGCAAAGGGGAGAAGTTGGAAATCTATTATCTCATCCATTTCTGCATCATTGCATCATTAAATGGTAACCGACCTTCAATCAAGTGAAGTATACATAACATAGAAATAGTACTCCTAAACAGTGATACAGCAGCTGTCGCACATGGAGCAAAGTGATTCACAAATGCATATTTAAATGTACATAATCTGTACTTGAAGTGAATCACATGGCATTTGTGAGAACTTCACCTTCAACACTCATAATATAGTTGAACACCACCAGGCAGCCCATCATCTTGACACCACTTTAGAGGCTGGCATGGTACAAGTTAACATTAATTAAATTATGGTCATGCCCACTCCCAGCACCATCCCCACCAACATCGCCCTCTTCCAATTATTATTACTAAACAAAAGACTTAGTGCACAAATTAAAAACTATACGGAAATATAATCTATGACACAGAAATTATAGTTGGTATTATTTAGAAACATAGAATGTGAAGGCAGATGAGAACCATTCGGCCCATCTAGTCTGCCTATTTTTTTAAAATACTTTCATTAGTCCCTGGCCTTATCTTATAGTCAGGATAGCCTTTCTTCTGATGCATTAACCAGGCTGCATTTATGGAGCAAATTATACCTTAAACAATTTGCATATATATTAAAAAAAAATAAAACTCATCATTCCAAAGCTGTAACATTTGTTGTCCACCAAGCCTTGAAGAAGACAAATAAACCAGTTCCCTTCCAACTCAGTGATTTTCATCCAGATGTTTTGCAGTGGGAGAAGCGTAGTGTAATTCAAAATAAATTTTGATATTGTAAAAGGAAAAAGTAATATCCTTGAAAATTTTTAAAATGTTTGAATATGAGATTTTGTGGTGGTTATGGTAGGGGAGACTTCAGCCATTCCAGACTACTCTACTTCTTGTTACTCTGATTAGCAATACACCAACCAAATAAATGGTCCCTTCCATCCTAGGTGGCTGATAATTAATTTTTAAACATGAGCCAATGAGTTTTTCTTTTTGCTAACCATTCAACATGCCTGAACACGCATTTATTATCAACATTTAACTCATTTTAAGTTACATATGGTGCCTATTTACTGACCTTATTCATGAGAATAGTATTTAGCGTTGGGTGTTGGGATTCAAATTAGCACAAATCTATTTAATGTTCTCGCCTTGTAATAATCTAGCATTTGTCAAATACTTCTGATCTCATTTTCCAGGAGGAAATTTCTGTGCAGGCTTTGATTTGAAGGAGGTTGCGCACGGCTCCAGCACACTGACTATAGAGCCCGATGTAACTAAAGGCCCTGGTCCAATGGTAAGCGTAATTAAATGCAGTTATGTTTATAACTTAGTAAACATTGTAAATGATGACAGTTATCGAAGATTAAATGATTACTTAAAAGCATCACAACCACTACAGCCCACTTATTTAATCGTCATTCATTGGCTGAGAACATCAGCTGACCGGCACACTGTGTAAAAAACATTTGTACAGAATTGATATTAGTCAGCCTACAACTAGGTGGAGGTTGAGTGGAGGTGCAAAGGGAGGTGGAGTTACCTCTAGCATCCATGGGGTTAAACCTGATATGTGCAGCTATTGCACTGCAAAATGCTGTACATACAGGCAACTGGAAAAAGCAGCACAGAGTGGGAGAAAACGTAAAAAGTAAACTATACTGCAGCTTCCAATTACAATAGCTTAGCTCTGCCCAGGGCCGTCCCGTCCATAGGTCCTGGTGGGACCATGGCTCCAGGCGGCACTCTGAATGCCGCCCCTGTCATTATCTAATAGAATAATAACCATATGGAGGCCTTCACTTTCCCCGATCAGCCACTCCGCCAGGGCGGGAAGTGAGGCCGCCCCAAATTCTTATATGTCAGGGGCGTCGTGAAAAGAGTGGAGGGGTTGCCCAGGCACTCAGGGTTATGGGAAGGTTCAGCACTGCAATTCCCGCGCATTACCTGCAGTGCAAGACGGAACTTCAGCATTCAAGTGCTGTGGCAGGGCTGCTCCTGTTGCTGTAGGTTGGGCAGAGCGGCAGAATCCCACTCCGTGTCTGACATTTGATACAGTTCCACACAATAGATTAGTGTTCAAACTCAAGGAAATCGGTCTAGATGAAAATGCTTGTTCTTGGGTAGAACATTGGCTTAAAAACAGAGTACAAAGAGTTGTCATTAATGGTAAATTTTCAAGCTGGACAGAGGTGTCAAGTGGTGTCAGGGGTCTGTTCTGGGACCCCTTCTATTTAACATGTTTATAAATGATCTTGAAGACAGCAGCCCTGCCGCGTGCCGTTGTATAGTGGAAAGGGGGTTGTGGGAGCTCCCGTAATGAGTGTTTGGGCCTTCAGGTTTGTGTACAGTGCTCTGATGGCAGTGCAGAAGGGGTCAGGGAAACCCAGTTTGCGTAGTAGTTCAAAGAGGTAAGGCCATTCAACCCTGTCGAAAGCCTTCTCAGCGTCTAACGAGAGAGCCAGAGAGGGCCTTCCCGCTTCCCTCATGTGCCATAACAGGTCTGCAATTCTACGAGTATTGTCGTAGAGCTGGCGACCCTGCATGAATCCCAACTGGTCAGGGTGTATCAATTGTGCAAATGCTTGTTCTTGGGTAAAACATTGGCTTAAAAACAGAGTACAAAGAGTTGTCATTAATGGTAAATTTTCAAGCTGGACAGAGGTGGCAAGTGGTGTCCCTCAGGGGTCTGTTCTGGGACCCCTTCTATTTAACATGTTTATAAATGATCTTGAAGACAGCATTGAAAGTCATGTTTCAGTGTTTGCAGATGACACAAAACTCTGTAAAATAATACAATGTGAGCAAGATATTACTTTGCTGCAGAGGGATTTAGATAGACTGGGGGACTGGGCACTCAAATGGCAGATGAAATTTAATGTTGAAAAATGCAAAGTTATGCACTTCGGCGTAAAGAATACACAAGCAACGTATACCCTTAATGGAAGCGAATTAGGAATAACAACACACGAAAAGGACTTGGGAATTGTTATAGACAACAATCTATGCAACAATGTGCAATGTCAATCAGCAGTGGCCAAGGCCAGTAAGGTATTGTCATGCATGAAAAAGGGCATTCATTCTCGGGACGAGAATATCATTTTGCCTCTTTATAAATCACTGGTAAGACCATATATTGAATATGCGGTGCAATTTTGGCAACCTGTTCTAAAGAAGGATATTATGGCACTAGAAAAAGTGCAGAGGAAGGCTACAAAGTTAATAAAAGGAATAGAACATATCAGCTATGAAGAAAGGTTAACAAATTTAAACCTATTTAGTTTAGAAAAACGTCGCCTCAGAGGGGATATGATAACATTATACAAATATATTCGGGGACTATACAAACCATTGTGTGGAATTCTATTCACAAACCGGACTTTACATAGGACACGAGGTCATGCGTTTAGACTGGAAGAAAGAAGATTTCGTCTAAGGCAAAGGAAAGTTTTTTTTTACTGTAAGAACAATAAGGATGTGGAATTCTCTGCCTGAAGAAGTGGTTTTATCAGAGTCCATACAGATGTTCAAACAGCTGCTAGATGCATACTTGCAAAAACAGAATATTCAAGGATATAATCTTTCAATGTAGGGTAATAACTGCTTGATCCAAGGATAAATCTGACTGCCATTTTGGGGTCAAGAATGAATTTTTTTCCTAGCTTGTTGCAAAATTGTGCTTCAAACTGGGTTTTTTGCCTTCTTTTGGATCAACAGCAAAAAACAAATGTGATGAAGGCTGAACTTGATGGACGCAAGTCTCTTTTCAGCTATGTAACTATGTATGACATGCTACCACAGGGCAGCAAAGACGGCAGGACACGGAGCTCCCTAATGCAGGAACCGGCAGACAGGAGTTAGGCAGCAGCAGTGGGGACGTGAGGAGCAGGGTAAGGGTAAGTTTCATGATTGGCTGAAGTGCACACATTGTATGTTGCACATAGTAAGCCAATCCTAGACACTCATAGACACACTGCACTTCACCCCCAGCACTCACACAGGCACACTACATCTCCAGCTCACTCATAGACCCACACTTAACCAGTGGCATCACAAGGCAGGTGCAGGGAGTGCGGATCAGGGCAGGGTGACACCAGGGCCAGCGCATCCTTTAGGGTGCACCGGCTCTGGGGGCGCAGGATACGAGTGACCTGGCTGGAGAGAAGCGCACAGCGCTCCTTCCTGCCAATCACTCTGAGTAGCGTGGCCAGGTGGGGTGGACCGCGGTACAGAAGCTTCCTGTAGCCGGCTGGACTTACAGGAAGTGATCTCTCAGTAAGCACTTCCTGTCAGTCCGGCCGGGTATGGGAAACAGAAGCTCCTGTAACGTGGTCCACACCGCCCGGTCAGGCTACACAGGAAGGTAGGAGGCACACAAGGGAAGGGGAGATACCACCAGGGTTTGAGTTGTTTTAAAGTATAAAAGTTTTAAAGTATACAGTAAACAGGCTAAACAGACATGTCTAGTTCAAATTGCTAATAAGAGATGAGTGCTTATTGTAGATCGACATGTTAAGATGAGGCAAACAATTAATAATCAGCTTGCATACCATATGTCAGCGAGTGGAGAACTAAAGAAGTAAATAAAACAGGCTAAGCTTACTGACTATATGGTTAGTCGTAGTAGTAAAGTAATTGGATGCAAGCAATATCATCAGGCTAATTCTTAAAAGAGAAGTGTAGTACAGGAGTCCACCACAATGCAAGTATAGATGATGCTTATGTCGGTGGGTTCACTACAGTGCATCCATGAACCCAGTGTGCCTTCAACCGATTCCCAATTTGAGGGGAGACTGCAGAGCTCTCGGTAGGAGATTCCCTGCAAGTGGGTTTTTCGCCTTTTGGGAGTACCACTTGTGAATGCTCACCACACTGCCACGTGATCCACCGCAGAGTATCCGCATAGTTATGCCGAGTAGTTGCCTTCCTCCCCTACCTGTTTCAGGGCCATCACCCCTGAGCCACGGCCTTGATTAATTTGCAGGGCCAAGTCCATCCCATGTGAGGGGCAACGGAAGTCCCTGATGGTTTGGAGCCTATTTTGGCCCTCGGGCCCTCGCTTGTATGGGCGGTGTCATGGGGGCACGCGCCTTTTGGCCCTTAGTCTGGGAGGGCGGACAGCTTGGGTATTGTCCTGGTTGTACCCAGGGATGTATTAACCACAAGGCAAACAAGACATTTGCCTAGGGTGGCACTTTCAGGGGGGGGCACCAAAAAAATGCCACCCCAAGCTCCCAGACAAATGCCTTGTTTGCCCTTGGTTCTGGGGCTGTCCACCTTACTGTGAGTGAGTGAGTGAGTGTAGCTGTCAGTGTGTGTCTGTGAGTGAGAATGGGTGTGCCTGTGAGTGTGTGTCAGTGTGTGTATGTCATTTTATGTGTATCTGAGAGTGTGTGCCTGTCAGTGAGTGGGTGTGTCAGTGTGTATCTGTCAGTGAAAGTGTGTGTTGGTTAAACAGTGTGTGCCAATGACTGTATCTGTCAGTGAGTGTATATCAGTGCATGTATCAATGAGGGCATGTGTCTGTCAGTCAAAAAAATGGCCTTGACACGAATTGGGGGGGCAAATTTTGATTTTGGGGGTGCCCGAATTTAGTCGTGCGTAGGGCAGCACAAATCCAAAATACACCTCTGGTTGTACCCTCTCACCTTCTTGCCCCTGTGTCTCCGTTATTTCACCATAGGTGAAGGGCGTAATGTCGTCTCATGCTTTTTTGGGTGTATGAGGGTGGGAGTGGTCCGTCTGATGGGAGCAGATACGTTGCGCTGTGCGAATCTTGTGATGAGCTGCAGCTCCTACTGAGCTTCCTGGCTTTACTTTGCTAACGTTCTAATTTCAGGCAAAAGTCAGTGAACATTTTATCAAGCCGAGCCAAGCTTGTTTCCAGTGAGTTAAGTGCAGTAGGGGTTGTGGGGCATCCAACATTTTAACTCGATCGGTGTCACAGGCTTTGTGCAGCTGAGGTGCTAGCCGGTCCACAGTCCCTCCAGTAGCAGGTAGGTAGAGTCGATTCGCTGATGCCGGGATATGCCTCACCGGTGACTCCCCACAGGAATGTAGATAGAGTCGATACATGTCTTCATGCTTATGCTCTGCAGTAGTACTGCTGTGACAGAGCTCTCCTCCCAGTTGAGCCTGGGCCTTAAGGGGAATTCTTGGCACAAGTCCAAGGACACTCCATGCCGCTTGGCAGGGTCAAGGCCTGTGGGTGCTCCAGATGACGTGGAACCTTCTGGGTACTTGGGCGGCTGGGTGGACATACCTCCTGGTGGACCCCAGAGCAAGACCGGTAGTCTAGCACAGCATCACGATTCTCCGGCAAATCAGGTGGGGTAAGAGTGCCCGATCAGCTGTAAATTCGCCTCCAAAACTCCTGGCATAGCATTTCAAATTGGGCCCTGAAGTGTTCCCGCCAGGTCCCATTCTCCAAGCCCCCTTGAGACCGAGGAACCGGTGGCTCAGCGGCCATCTTAGGCACACCACGTGGTCTCCAATGCGTCAGTAAATTTTGCTGGTTTAGAGAGGTGAGTATCCCCAGCAGTGTCCAGTATATCCCCCACCAGTCTAAAGTGAGGGTTGCGGGGTGGACAAACAGATGCTGTTTGATGTGTGCCACATAGCAGGAGATCAGCCACCTCCCCCCGCCACAAGGCAATCAGGCCTTGTACTTGAACGGTGAGAATTCTTAGCTCAAAGGTGTGAGACACGTAATCCCAAGCTTCCTATGCGTATAGCAGTTGTGTGCTGCTCAATCAAGGTTGCCTCCAGTTCACTATTGAGTAATAAATACTGAAAGTTAGCTCTGTATTGTGGGAGCTGAATAGAAACACGTCCGGCCAGCTTGGCTGCGTGGCCCTGCCCCCTGCTTTTGAGTTTTTCATATAGGCGGATTGTTTACATAAATAATCCTTTTTACTGTATTTGAATTTATTTGACATTCCAACTCAATCAGGAAACATACATAAGACAAAGTAAGGGCTACATTGTCTCATGTTTGACCCAATTGTTGGCAAAATACAGCAAAGAACAGATCTTCTGCTGCCACATCCTGTCGTTTTTCATTAGCCATCGCTTTCAACAGCTGATGTGAACATTTATATTCTCATGTGATGCAGAGTATATGCCTGTGGTATCTTAAAGGGTGTGCAATAGAAGACCAGTGCAAGAACTCATGGTCTTGTAGCTTCTTCCATTTATCACCCATTTTGTTTTTGATTGACATGGCTTCTGGAAATTGAAACCGCCAGAAACCAAAGGAACATAAGCAGTGGCCATGCAAGTGGACATGTCATCTAGGAGGGTAAATAATGTAAAGAACCCACAAATGACAATGCTGTTTTAAGCCAATGCAGTGTAATGCAATGTACCAACACCCTTCAGCAACTGTTTTCTAACTTTAATATTGCCTATTTTTTTTATTAGACTTTGATGCTTAGGATTCTAAATATATATTTTTTTGTATGAAACTCTGTCATAGGGATAAGCAATTATTGCAATGTTTTCACAGGGACCATCAAGAATGCAATTTTCAAAACCTGTTATTGCTGCAGTGAGTGGTTATGCTGTAGCTGGTGGTCTTGAGCTGTCACTTCTGGCAGATCTTCGTGTGGTGGAGGAGAGTGCCACTTTTGGAGTGTTCTGCAGACGTTTCGGTGAGGTTTTTTTACATTAAATCTTTTAAATATTTTCACTTCTTTTTGTACACTTTAGTAGTCCTCTTAAAGATACGCATAGTGCAAAATAAAATGTGTTAGGCTTATAATTCAGAGATGTAGCAACTTGTATGTGAGGCTATGAGATCAAAGGAAAACACACACAACATTGCTAAAGGCAAAATAAAAGACTATAAATACCTAGATATGTCATTTACATCTTTTGTGTATTTTGATCTATAGGGCTTCAGAAGTAAGAACATTTGAGTCAGAATAGAGAATTTTTAGAGTGGATCATTGGAAACACACATTGCACACTCTTGTTATCTAGAGACATTTCTAGACATACATTCATTGACATATTTTTATTTTTATACATATTTTCTATTTATTTTCAACAGTGTACATGACTGCAAGCACCCCAAAAGCATTAAATTGAGGTGTTTGTTTATTAATAAAGCCCATACTTTTCCTGTAGTTTATTTATTATACTACCATGCAATATGTGATATAGTTGCTACAGTATTTATAAAGCATTTATAAAATGGCCAATTTTGTGACACATATTTTGAGATTGATTTATTGATCGTCTTGTATTAGCTAAAGTTTTCAAAACAAACATATTTGCTATTATCTTCTTGTTTCTGGTCTATTTCTGCATATTATTCAGTATTGTGCCTTTATTTTATAACATTTTGTTAATCATGTTTTAATGTTTCCCTCAGATTTAGCTTTTCTTTTCAAAAAGAAAAGTGCTTATCTGTCTTCTCTGTTTGCTTATAGAATTTTTCACTATTTAGTCATTTTTGGCTTCTATTCATTAAATGAATGAATTTAAATGAATGGGCCTCTTTGCAAACTGTATTTCCACAGCAAATTGGCTTTTTTTTCTCTACTAATAAACAGAAGGATTAGTTAAAAAAAGCTTCTGAAAGGCAACATATGTTGGGGGATAATTAGTATCTCCCAGAAGATCCAATAAGAAATAAAGTGAAGTGTAAAGGGAGAGAATAAAAAAAACCAGTGGAATATAATGCATTATTTTGGAGAGAAAAATACAGGGGCTGCAATCAAAAAAACAACAATTCTTCCTAGAAATACTGAAAATAGTATATCAAGTAACACCTTAAAATGCTTGAATTACCTAAAATGTGTACAAAGCTCTATATGAGGTAGAGGAGACAAGAACAGACAGGTCACACTTTAAAATGCTGCAGCTACAAAAACATACATATAAAAGTTCCTACTGAGATAAAGTGTCCAAACTAGGAATTAAAACTGTTACATAAATAACAGAACTTTGTTTTAAGTGCAGGATTTTAATGCAAAATGTCCCTGGTGTCAGGTCCGCTGCCCCTGCGCCGCTTGCGGTGTCCTTGTTTACCCCATCACCGCGAACGGCATCTTCCAGTTCCTGTCCACGGCTTGCGGCTGTCCCTGCCGCCGCCACTCCCCAACCTGACAGTGTTTCTGATGCTGTACGCTTCAAGGCAGCTTCCTTATATGTGTGTGCAATGCTGTGTTCCATTGAATGCAGGGTGATTAGAGAGGGGCTTCTTCTGGGCTTTGTGCCATCCAGTTAGTGTAGAGGATAAGAATATTGAAGAGTTGTCATCCTAAGCATCCAGACGCGTTTTGCCATAGTCTCGTTTTTTGTTTTTTTCAATGGTGCACCATTGAAGGTTGGGTGTCTGTAGCAAATTTCATGTTACTGTATTCATAAATCTTTATTTGCAATTTTTGTGCCTCTACATGTCTGTGCCATCAGAAGCTCTAGTAACCCCTTAATAACCAATTACAGCATTTTCCAGCCAGGCCTGTTTCCTTACTGGCAACTGGGAACCCTGGATATAATGTAATACCTGTCAGCTGGGGCAAAATAAGTGACCCCACACTGACCAATGAGCTATACTCAGCACTCAAAAATGAGCTCTGCATACAGTCCTTTACATGCAGATTTATATTCCAGAACCTGGAAATTGGTTTGTGCAGAGTTAAAACCCTGCTCATGTCAGGAAGACTAAGTTATCAATACCTGAGGCACCCCTCTGTTAGCTGGGGCCATTTTTAGCAATCTGTATCAGAGGTAGTAAATTTAAAAGGTTACTCCAAGCACTGTGATTACTCCAGTGTTTTGAAGTGATTATAAGGGCATGACGTTTGTATGTGCAGCTTTCTCACTCTGGAGACTACATGTTAATGAAGCACACAGAGGGACACTATCAGCCACTACACGGGCAATATTTGTAGACACTAAGATGGGTTACATACCAAGATTGGTGCCTTAACAACTTCACCTTCCATGCCCCCCGCCCTCCCCCTCCCCAAGTGCATACTTACCAGGTGGGATTAATTGTGGGGACATGCCTGGCAACTAAGGCAGTCCCCCCTGGACCCAATCGCCATGAGTTGCATGATTACAATGTCACAATGTTCAGTGACTCTGCTTCTCTCTTTCCTCACCTTGATCTGGGGCACAATTGCATCATGTACAAAAATAAGAAAAAGGGAGATAAACAAAAGTGGGAATAAAAGCCCCACGATAATCCTATGAATCTAAAAAACTATCTCATGTAAACCATAAATTAACAATTTAAAATGGTTATTATTTAATAGAATTGTAATTTAGAAATGTCAGAATTGTTAAGAGTAGAGGTCACGAAAAGCTCCATAGAGTGAATCTCTTCAACTTTATTCAGCTATTTCCAAATTTGTGCAGGACAGAGGAATAAGTGTCTATGATGCATTATAGAGATGTTCGGGTAGGTACGGTCTGGTACGCTATTTTGAGTGTTTCCATTATGAAAGTGGCCCATACAACCGAACCAAACCACACCATTCCTGGGACCCCTTCAGATGTAGGTCCATAGGAAATGGTACGGTACGGTTAGGGCGGAGTTTCCTGGCGTCACACTATACAATCCATTGATTGGCAGACAGGAAAACGTCAGTGCTTACGACAAATGACACGCTAGGCATTTGGTCTAAACTCCGCATACTCCTTGGCGGTCCGACTTGTGGAAACGCTCACCTGAATAGGCTCGACCATTCTAACCTTTCCGAACCGTGCCGACCCAAACCATACCGCTCAGTGTAAACGAGGTATAAGTAGCCAATTTTTATAACCCTTAATTGGTAGATCACGATGATGTAATAAGAATAATTCTGGGATCAATTGCAAATGAGTGTCAGATACATGAGAAATAGTTTTTTGAATTACAGACCAAAAAAAGTAAGCTCAGGACAGTCCCTACAGATATGTTTATAAGTTCCAATGCTTCAAACAAATTTGAACACACACACACTAGGTATGCTTGGTGAAATGCATAGGCGTGCGCACAGGGTGTGCCGGGTGTGCCTGGGCACACCCTAATCCCCGCGGCACGCCTATGGAGTGAGACCGGCAGGAGAGATCTCAGGATCTCCCCTGTCGTCTCACGCAGAGCCGGTGCTATCTGAGCACCGTCTCTGCTCTCAGCCTCCATGGGGGGATCAAAGATGTCCCTCACCGACCCACATGCAGGGAGGGAGGCAGGAGAGGACCCGGGGAGCTATTGCCAGCAGCTCCGCTGGGTTCCTCTCGTGAGATCTGAACGTTGCCGTGGCAACGCTCAAATCTCACGAGAGTGAACTCTAGCCCTGCAGGCTAGAGTTCACTCTCCACTGGACTAACCAGGGAAAGCAGCAACAAGGATCCCCCCTCCCTATGTAAGGTAAGTAATCTGCCCCCACAATCACCCAAACCTACAGCCCACACACACACATACATCACACACACACACATACATCACACACACATACAGCACACACACACAGCACCTACACACACACACACGGCACCTACACACACATACAGCACCCACACACCACACACACACAGCACCCACGCACATACAGCACCCACTCACACACAGCACCCTCATACACACAGCACCCTCATACACACAGCACCCTCACACACACAGCACCCACACATAACACAGCACCCACACAGCACCTACACACATACAGCACCCACACACACAGCACCCACACACACAGCACCCACACACATACAGCACCCAAACAGCAGCCACACACACACACAGCACCTACACACACACAGCACCCACACACAGTACACTAACAGCACCCTCACACACAGCATACTAACAGCACCCTCACAAACACATGACAACCACACACATCACACAAACAGCACCTTCACACACACAGCACACTAACAGGACCCTAACAAACACACACAGCACCCTCTCACACAGCACACTAACAGCACATTCACAAACACGCACACTACCAGCACGCTCACACACATATCACACTAACAGCACCCTCACACACAAAACCCTCACACAGCACACTAACAGCACACACACACACACATCAGTGTATGTCTGTGTGTGTATATATACATATGTGTGTGTGTATATATATATATATACACATACATACATATAGGCGCGGTGTGTGTTTGTGCTTTAGGGTGCACACCCTCATGCAATAGGCTGCGCACGCCTATGGTGAAATGCAATATAAATAACCATCTAAGCAAGATTTTATCACTGGACTAGTAAGCTCCTCTACTGGCCATCTCAGTGACTGCTAAAAGAGGTGTTCCTAGGCAACAATATAAACACTGCTTTTTGTCTGAAAACAACTCCAAAATAAAAGGTTAGGTCTTAAGGGTTGACAATTTCTTTCCGGTTATATGTAAATGTTACACAGTGCCTAAATTACATAAAACAAAGTGACATATAAAAGGAATTTAGACAAATGCAAAAAAAATTAGTTGTGGTTCAATAAAAGCCAGCTCACTCTGACGTCATAGCCAGTTTATTATACCTGGTTTATTTAGGTTACTGGAGCAAATCCATCTCGGAGCCACAGATAGATTGTCTCTAAGATCCTTATATGTAACGGCCCTAAAAGTGGTGTCTGCAGGCACATGTCTCTGTGGATATGTTGTCATACAGACACATAAGTGACCTATGATCAAAGGGGTTCACTTCGTGCCAGAAGAGACCAAGACAAGAAAACCAGGTTAACTCCTGAAATACTGTGACAGATTCATTTCCTCAGTGCATGACACACCTACATTCCTATTAACCTCTTAAGGAACAAACGTCTGGAATAAAAGGGAATCATGACATGTCACACATGTCATGTGTCCTTAAGAGGTTAAACAATTACAATGAGAATGATTCTTAAATGGATTTAAGGTAACAATAACCAAAAAATAATCAAACCATGTATTTAGATAATAAACAATAAATGTGTGTGTATGTGTATGTATAGATAGACAGATAACAGATTTACTGTCACCACATTTTACATATTTACATAAAAATCACTGGGGTTTTTTTATTTTATTTTCGTATCACAATCACTGTGAAAATCACAAACCCTTGAATTTAGAGGATACGTGGTATCTACTCTTAAGAGACCTTATCCTATTTAATTAGCATTGTGCATCTTAGTTTATATTTTTCATTCTGTAGTTCATGAAAACACAGAAAACAGCCTGAGTATAATCAACATTTTAATGATCAAAGTATCAAATATCATTCATTGATATAGCCCAGGAAGATCAGCTTATTTCCTGATGCATCTTTTTCACCATGATATAAACAACAATGGTTAATACGTTCCTAAACCTGATAGAAAGTAACTCATACTTGTAAGTTTGTTTGCTTTTGGTATTTTGCTGGATTGTTGTATTTATTTTTAACTAGTGACTACTTTTTTTTTTTTACTCTGACTAGTTAAAATTATATATTTCTATATCTAATCATATTATTCTAATTCTTATTCTATAAATTGCTTTATCCTTGGTTAATCTGTGTTGATCGGTACTACATAAATTTGAAAAGTACACATAGCCTTTCCATTTTTACTACAGAGATCTTATATATAAAAAGGTAACCCTCCAAATCCCAGTTATGTGTGCTATTTATTGTTTATTTGAGTGACATTCAGTAGATGAAAAAATAGTGATCCATGGTCCTTTTTATACATGTAACTTTCCACACTTGATGTTGACACATACGTCACACACCCATCATTCCCCAATGGTTGATAACGGAAGCAGATTGACGTGTATATTGGTCATGAATTACGTGGTGAACCTGTATTATGTGCCATTCATTGCAGGGTAGTCAAACTTTGTTGACAGCTCCACAGGACTAAAAAAAGAGACTACTTCACCACATGTAAACATAGAGACCTGCTTCCATGAGCTCTGCTACTGAATGTTTACCATCATGTGGTCTGTTTTAAAGCCACACAAGCAAATTGCCACCTTTTTTTTTTTTTTTTTTTTTAATAAAGTGCCTATTTTGACCATGGCCGTGGATATATCTATCCTCATATTTTCCCAAAATGTTGGCTTAATGACTTTTAACCCACCCTTCATAACCTTTTATGCATGAGTTACTTCAGATTTATAGAATATGCACTAAGAAAGAAAAACAATGAGCACAAGGAATGTTAACATGCACACCTCTAGAGACCTGTAAACTGCATTATTTGCCTAGATGGATGTAAAGAAACGTATTGTTAAACCACCTCTTGTCATCCTGATATATGCATTTTATAACAAAAAGTTTAATATCCTATTTTCAGCAGTTTAATGTTACTTTCATTTAACAAGACTGTAAGGAAGTTGTAGTTGTAATCATCGCTGTCAGATCTTCACAATGCAGGTGGATATTTTAGAATTACATTATATTTTTTAAACCTGTAGAGATAGTAGCTGTGATGGAACGCCTGCCACCCCGACTGGGTGCCTCTGTCGAACGATGCTCCTAGTGCTCGCCATCAGCATCGCACTCGACACCATAACCACCGCCAACCCCACGAACCGTTGCCGCTTGGTTTGGGGTTTCGCCATCCTCCACCCACCCTGGACCCAAGACCGGGCTCCAGCTTCCAGTGGGTGAACCTCTCCTAAATCCAGAGAGCAGGAACCAGGAACAAGAACAGCTCTTACAAGAGCTAGTGATGATACTCTGGAGAGTATAGTGATTATAGCAATCCCCAGAGTGTAGGTCTCCAATCCCCCAAACATGAGCCAAGACTTCATGAAGGGGTAAGCAGGTCTGGTTTATTGAGTGTAAGGGCATGTCTTTTATACATATTTTCAGGCCAGAGGCACACCCCCTGGACCTGATGGTAAACTGGGACAAAAGGGACACAAAATAGGAACAGTAATTAGTACAGCAACACTCCCACATACAGTCAGCAATCCCTCCCCTCTGCCTGTAATATAATTAAGCTAGTTAATGCAATAACCTAATTATCCACAGGCAGAAAATAAATATCCATTTATACCCAAAGTCCAGAAACACCCCAAAACACACACATATCCCCACAAATCCTAAATCCCTGGATAGCTCTGATCTGGGTGGACAACATATCCCAAAATCACCCAGATCAGAGCAGGGGTTCCCAAATTCCACAAAATTATGTATTTAATCACTCATAAATTTCAAGTCATCCAGATATAGTTGCAGTCTGAGAAGGGAGAGGTTTTCCTTGGGACCCAGATATTCTAGTCTTTTTTCCTGCCCGGTTTTCTCGTTCCTAGTAGTGCAGATTGTTACAGAACTCCAGACTTGTATTTAAACTATAATACTGTACTAGTAAATAAAGGTGATTTTGATAAGTATTTTGGACCCCAATTTTCTTATTGCACAAACCAGTTCTTAATTATATGACTGTCAACTTCTCCCCAACCCAGGATTCACCTCAATTATTCAAAACCCATCCCCATAACAAGTGAAAGGAAGACATTTGTTACAGCTTTTAAACAACTGACTACATCTGCAAGAAAGGGCATAATGAAGATTCACATACCATACTTACAAAACAGGAGTATGCCAATAATGTTTGTCTGCATAAACTTTATTGGAAATTAGAGTGTCAGCCATGTACATGTTGAGCTCTCTATCACACAAGCCACCTGAACAGGCAATCACCACTACAGAAGCACTTGAATATTGCACTTCATGTGTGTCAACAAGAAATGATCAAACATACTTTACAACACTTAAACAATCATCTCACGAACACAAGAGAAGTAACCCTGGACAATGGACCCAAATCAGGAAGTTTGGAACTTAAAGTTGACATTAACTCAGCACCCAATGGTGCTATGTTGACAGACATAGTTGTGTCCAAGTTGTGGCATTTTGGATAGAATCTAAATTAATGTCATCTCTTACAAAAGATCAATTAGTGAGGTAGCTGATGATCGCTTAGTCAAGTGCAAAATTAATAAATGAAAAGTATCTCAAGGAATTTAATTTAAAATCATACATTTGTTTGTTCCAGTGGATTAGAGAATGGCAAGCATGTTCTATTCTTATATAGTGTTGCTTTAAATGGGTTAATTGCAATTTTAAGAAACCCCTAAATTTTCCTAAATATGTAAATTATGTTGCATTATTTCATAACTTTCTTTGGTTTCCCATTATAGAAAGTAGAGATTTATATAACAATTTGAAAAACATACAACTTGGTCTTTTTCACAGGTGTTCCGCTGATCGATGGTGGTTCAGTAAGGTTGCCAAAGCTAATTGGACTTTCCCGAGCACTAGATCTCATCCTTACAGGGCGGCCTGTAAATGCGCAAGAAGCATATCAGATTGGATTAGCCAATAGAATTGTCCCTGATGGTCAAGGTCTGTATTATTGTCTGTATTTTTCTGCATAAATGAGAATTGGGTTGGCATTATAATCACTGCACTATACATAAATCAAAGTTATTGCTAGCTAATCACAGTATTACCATAGTTTTGTCCACCTAATACGGTATGGAGGGATTGACATATAGAAGAATGCATTTACTTTTTCAACAGTGTAAGGACCTAATGCTTTTTTTTAACTAGTCATACCGTTCATTGTTTTTTTCATGAATAAAGAGTAGGCAAGGAACATATTTAAAAATACAAACATGTATTACTGACACTATTGTGTTAAACACACTGTTTATGTTTCCAGTCCCCCTGTCAGAGCAGTGAAAAGGTGTTTAAACTTGATGATCTCAGCCAATCCAATACTTTCCATATTAAAGCACTGGGAGGCTATTGCGCATGCACGGCAAAACACTGCACTGCACCAATCAGCATCTCCTCATAGAGATCCATTGAATCAGTGCCTCAAGGCACCGTTTACATTTAAAAGCCTGCACGGACATGCTATAGACACCAGAACCACGACATTAAGCTGTAGTTGTTCTAGTGAGTATAGTGTCCATTTAACAGAACATTATAGCTTTAAGAATACAAGCATCTATTCCTAATTCTGTAATATTACGCTACTTATGTTGGTGCCCCCACATTGCAATGGTTAAAAAAAGGTTGAACTTATCTTATATCCTATGGCGCATTGGTCTTTATACTGTCATCCCAACAATATTGATGATCTCATCCAATCCAGTGCTTCCCCCAAATGCTCTCTATGAGAGTAATGTGATCTATAACCAAGTTTAACTTGGTTATAGCTGTGGAAACATCTCTAGTAGCTATCACAAAGACAGCCACTAGAGGCGTGGTAACCCTGCAGTGAAAACATTGATGCTTCTGCCAAACAGTAAGCTTGTCAGTCGAAGGGTTAAAAAGACAAGGGTTCTGCGCAGACCACTTCATTCAGATGTAGTCCCTTTAAGGACTTATAGTATTTTTCGCGGCATCTAAATTTTCTTCCCACAGTACTTATGGGAGCATCGATTATCCTGCATTTTTTTCCTAAGCTATTCCTTAAATCAGAAGAGCATAGAACACAAATATTCCTTAAGAGATTAAGAATTAAGTGCTTTTTGTAGTTTAGTATATTCAAGTTTGTTTTTCTTAGCAGACATACGTGAATGTTTGAAGGAACTACATACAGATTTTGATGCTCATATTTTATTTTGTTTCTGTTGATATTGTTTTACCATATCATTCTGTTTTTCTACCTCTACATAACAATCCCTGATTTATTGTTTTGTTACCACTGAAGGTAAAAGTTAAAGTAAAATGTAATAAACATATGCATAAAATCATATTACGTGCATCTTTTATGCAAGGAGCTATGGATGCAGTCACAGATGTGAACACCAGCTGTTACACAGTAATGTTAAATAGAAAATGTGTTTATATAAATACATGTAAAAAAGAAAAAGATTTTATAAATACAATGTAAAAAAGTCAAAGTCAGAATTTACAACTTTGTGTAGTGAGCAGTTCCCAAAACCAATACTTGCTTTCCAATTGCATTTAATTGGAGCTGTTTATTTCACCATTTGATAACAGTTACATTTATCACATAAGAGTAATGCATCTACTGCCTATGCTGAGGTCAGCTGTCGATAAGCTGCTACCAGCTCCTACCAGCTTATCGACAGTTCCACTCACAGTCTTATGGATGTAGATATATATGTAATAATGCATTGGCAAAAGTTCCGCTTCTACACAGTAAACTATGAAATAGTAGGTGGGGACTTACTGCAGATGAAGAGTACTGGGATGTTCCTATGTGAGTGAGGGTTGGGCATATAGCTCCAGCAATTTTGCATTTTATTACAAATGTAAGACAATGTATGCACAGACACAATTATGGAAACTAGAATGCAATATTCAATAAGGATAGATTGTTACTGTGCTAAAGATAGACTATTCCTCTAAAAGAAAATGTTGTTAGTTTGGTATGGTAACAGATGTGCTGCCTCTAGGCTTAGCTGCCTAACTCTGTGTATCAAACATCTGGCACAGTGAATATATCTTACGCTGTGCGACTGGTATTTCAGTGTTCCATAAGATCCACTGATACTGTGGGTAGCTATGGAATTATTTTCATGTGGGGCGCAAGATAAAAACAAGTAACTAAATTGAAGCCTGGATTACATTAGACATGAATACTATAGGGGACTCCAATATACAGCTAGGCAATTAAGGAGACTGGAAGTCTTACATAATTGCTAAATGGAAGAAGTCCATGAGTACCCTACCTACTAGCCCATGGTTGACAATAAAGTGTTCTAAGTTGTATTATGTAAAGATAAGGTCTAATCTTTAATCTTCTATGATATGGCTTATCTTTTACTAACATGTACACTGATCAGCCACAACATCAAAACCACTGACAGATCAAGTGAATACCATTTATTATATCATTACAATGGCAATGTCAAGAGGTGGGGTACTTTAGGCAACCAATGAACAGTCAGTTCTTGAATTTTTATGTGCTAGAAGCATAAAAAATGATCAAATGAAAAAATCTGAGCGACTTTGACAAGGGCCGTATAGTCATAGAAACATAGAATGTGACGGCAGATAAGAACCGGCCCATCTAGTCTGCCCAATTTTCTAAATACTTTCATTAGTCCCTGGCCTTATCTGATAGTTAGGATAGCCTTATGCCTACCCCATGCATGCTTAAACTCCTTTACCGTGTTAACCTCTACCACTTCAGCTGGAAGGCTATTCCACGCATCCACTACCCTCTCAGTAAAGTAATACTTCCTGATATTATTTTTAAACCTTTGCCCATAATAGCTAGATGACATCAGAAATGGTACAAGGAAGGACAATCAGTGAGCAGGCATCAGGCTCATGGACGCCTAAGGCTCACTGATGCATATAGGGAGCAAAGGCTAGCCCATCCAGTCCGATCACACAGATATTGTAGCTAAAATTGCTAAAAAAAATAAAATAATGCTTGCCGTTATAAAAATGTTTCAAAACACACAGTGCATTGCAGTATATGTATTGGGCTGTATATGTTCAAACCAGTCAACGTGCCCATGATGACCCTTGTCCACCTCCAAAAATAACTGGGGGTGTTAGCATCATAATTGGACCATGAAGCAATGTAAGAAGGTTGCCTGGTGTGATGAATCATGTTTTCTTTTAGATCAGGTTGATGGCCTGGTGCCATTTACCTGGGAAAAGATGGCAGCAGAATGCACTATGGGAAGAAGGCAGGCCAGTGGAAGCAGTGTTATGTTCTGGGTAATGTTCTGCTGGAAAACATTGGGTCTTGTCATTCATGTGGATGTTACTTTGAAATGTACCACCTACCTCGAGATTGTTGACGACCATATTCACCACTTAATGGAAATGGTGTTCCCTGATGACAGTGGCCTCTTTCAGCAGGATAATGCACCCTACCACACTGCAAAAATTGTTCAGGAATGGTTTGAGAAACATAACAAAAAATTCAAGGTTTTGTCTCAGCCTCCAAATTCCCCATATCTCAGTCCAGCTGAGCATCTGTGGGATGTGCTGGGACAACAAATCCAATCCATAAAGGCCTCGCAACTTGATGGACTTAATGGATCTGCTGCTAATGTTCTGGTGCCAGAAACTACAGGGCATGTTCAGAGGTGTTGTGGAGTCCATGCCTCCATGTATCAGAACTGTTTTGCCAGCATGAAGGAGCTGATGATATTAGTTGATGATAAATAATTAAATTTTAAACATTAAAGAAAATAAATTTTAAACATTAAAGAAAATAAACTTGTTTTCCTAGCACTATAGGGTTATAAGATTCCCCCTGTCCCTCGGACCCCCCTCCTGCTGGGCTAAAGCCACTTACCTTAATCCAGTGCCGGGCTCCCTCGGCGCTGGTGACCTCTCCTCCCCCTGCCGACGTCAGCTCCCAAGGGGAGCCGAATGCGCATGCGAGGCCGGAGGCGCGCGCGCATTCAAACCGCCCACAGGAAAGCATTACTCAATTCTTTCCTATGGACGTCCAGCATGAGTTCAGTGCTATTTTCACACTGAAACTGCTATGTTTTCAGCTGCAGGGTTAAAACTAGAGGGACCTGGCACCCAAACCACTTCATTGAGCTGAAGTGGTCTGGGTGCCTATAGTGGTCCTTTAAGTGTCAGCATAACAGATGTGTTACCAGCCCTTTAATAATAATTATCCTATTTGTTATTTGTAATCTAAAAACACAGCAACAGGAATAGGTAAATAGGTAAAAATATTAACTAGCACTACTTTCAACTAAGCTGCAACAAAAAAAAAAAAATCCCACCATTCCCAAGAGGTGGTATCTAATAAGTTGATTCTATCCCCTTACCTTTTATCATATAGCTTTTGTTTGGCAACTGTAATGTAAAGTATTGGTAAGCTATACTAACTACTGCGGCATGCTCCAATATTGTATTTTTTTCCAGGGAGGTCTTGAGCATAAGCTAATTCCCTTCAGTATTGGATTTCTGTATAAATGAGAGTTGACTTGGTTCCTGTAAACATCTGGTGTAAGTCATGTTAAGCCTCGCATTAATATTTTGTCATATGGGTTGAATGCCAAGCTGGACCAGTTCTCTGACTCATCAATGCCACTAAAGAATGCAGTGATCTTAATACTTATTTTAGAGGATTTCATTTTCCTCTTGTACAGAACAAACCTCTGAAATAAAATTGTAATTTTGGAAAATATTACAAAGTAAAACTAGAATTACTGTATTAATTAAATAAACAGTCATATGAAATTCTTTCCCCTTGAGTCCACATAATTTCCAATTTTTTATTTCTCAGAATACAATATCTCCTCAGTCACCTGCTAGCCATGAATTTCGTGGTCAGAAGGTAAAACATGGGATGTGACCTTCCATGGATCATAAAGGCAACTTGTTGCTACTGCAGAGCTCATAGTACTAGTCATAGACGGTGGGGCTGGGGGAGATGTGTATTTATTGATTTTATTTTTTTAATGTGTCATGCCATTTAATCACAGTCAAAATATATTCATAAATGTCAACATTCACAAAGTCATCCCTGGCATTTATGACTATTTCAAAAAGTCTGAACGATTCCTTCCTCACATCACGAGGTTTTTGTACACAATCAGAAATTTTAAATATTTTTATTTTAATAACTAAAGGCAAAATCGTTAATCACTGAAAAATATTTACAAAGAGAATTTATCTTTATAAAACAATATTTTTAAAATAATGCATTAACCATGTTTTAAAAGAAAGGTTGGAGGAAAGTGTTTGGACCATAACAACTTCATTAAATAGAGTGGTCATGATATTTAGAGTGACTTTAAAAGGTCAGTATCCAAACATGAAACCTAGGTTATGGTATTTTGTATCTGTACAACAGAATGTTGATTGTACATGTAAGGCATAAATATCATAACCTAAACATTTCCAGATTGGACAATGACCTTTTAAAGGGTCAACTAAATACCATGACCACTCATTTTACTGAAATGGTTATGGTCCATAGAACGCTTTCCTATAAATTTTCTTTTTAAACATGGTTAAGTCAGGAGAGATTATGGTTGTATAAATAAAATATATATTTTTTCTGTTTACATATTATGTTTATAAATTGGAGATACTTGCTATAAAATAGAAATGAATACAGTTTTACCACTATTTTACAGGTTTTTTGTTGTTTTTTTAAATTGTTATATAACACTTTGAATATTTTTTTTCTTAACAATATTGAATAGTTCAAACAAACACTGAAATAGTGCTAATATTTTCTGCTAAAATTAAAATTAAAAAAACAAACAACTATTTTCATAATTATTTACACATGCACACATTTACACAGTGCCTAAAGCCAAACCAACCTTAGATCTCTGATAATTTCCAGTTAGCACTAGAGATGCACACGGCAAAGCTGGTTTTGCTTAAGAATACAATATTTTTGTCCTAAAATACCATTTAGGCAGGGCCGGATTAAGAGCACGCTGGGCCTGGTGCTGACAATTACGATGGGCCTAATTACGGAATCTTATCGACCAAAAACACTAAAACAGTCATTCCTCGCAAGCGTCATGTATCTAATGGAGATGGTGCTGGAGGAAAACTCATAGGATGCAGCTATAAGAAAAAACACAATCTATGCTAATCTCTCTAATTTATGCTTTCATCTTTCAAGTAAATCCATAACCCCCAACGGCAGTGTCCAGTGAAACAGGAGGTCAATGGGCGGGGTAAAAGGGTGGGCCACTGGTGCGAATCATGTGACCAGACCTGCCAAAAGAGGAGAACATGCCCAAAAAGGGGGCATGTTTGTCCAAAGAATTTGAAGGACAGCCTGGCATGAATGCATGACAGGCTGCCCGCCAATCCTGCAGGCTGTCCAAATAAGGGCATACTATGCAGGCAGCACCCTGTGCATGACATAAATGCATCTAATGATGCGCTCACTCCATGCTTTCTAAGGACTGTCCCCTAGCACTCGCTGCTCCACTTGTCTCCTTACCTTCTTACCAGCAGACAGAAGTTCCTGGTATATAGTCTGAGACAGAGAAAAGGTGTATGTAGTGAGTGTAGAAGAAAGGGGACATGCCACAGTGTTAGAGAGACCAACGTCTGCATTAGCTAAACTAATTTTATTGTCAGCCAGTCCACACAAGTTTTGTTCCCATACATCCCTCTTAAGCTTCCAAATTTAAAGGGACACTATAGTCACCAGAACAACTACAGCTTATTGTATTTGTTCTGGTAAGTAGAGTCATTCCATTCAGGCCTTTTGCAGTAAACATTGTCTTTTCAGATGGCTGCTAGAGGTGCTTCCTGGGGCTGCACTGCCATTCAGTGTCTCCACCCTCTGCATGCAGACACTGAACTTTCCTCATAGAGATGCATTGATTCAATTTATCTTTATGAGGAGATGCTGATTGGCCAGGGCTATGTTGGACTTGTGCTGGCTCTGCCCCTGATCTGCCTAGTTGACAGTTTCAGCCAATCCTATGGGGAAGTATTGTAATTTGCTCAGGCCACCACTTCTGATGTCAGCAGACAGTCGGTTCAGAGGCAGACCCAGCAGCTGCTGACTTGAATACAAGTTTTATTTTACTATACTTAGGGAGGCAAGAAGGGGCCAGGGTGGTGGTTTTAACATAATAGGGTCAGAAATACATAATTGTGTTCCTGACCCTATAGTGCTCCTTTAAGCAAGAGTATGTGAAGAGTAGTTAGGGTTGCCACATTTCTTGGAAAAAAATACCAGCCTTAATCATTTGTATAATCATAAGGAGTGACATCAGAGAAAATTCTGTAAAATCACCAACAAACTACTCACAGTTTGATTCTGCTGTATAGATGGATTGCTCCCAGTGTCTCAGTCTCGCAAGTCACCCGGTGTCTCAGTGTCCCTATGTATCACAGTGTCTGTGTCCCCATGTCGCCCAATCCCCTAGTCTCACAGTGTCTGTGTCCCCATTTCTCCCGGTGTCCCAGTGTGTCCCCATGTCACTAGGATACTGGGGACACAGAGACATGGGGACACTGAGACACTAGGGACACAGACACTTGGAGACATGGGGACACTGAAACATTTGCAGACACTAAGACATGGGAACACAGACTCTGGGAGACTAGGGGACACTGGCTGGGAGACAGACACTTGGGGACACTGAGAGACATGGGGACAGTTGTGGACATAGACATGGGGACACTGGGACATATAGGGACACTAGGAACACTGAGACACTAGGAACTCAGACACTGAAACATTTGGGGACACTAAGACACTAGGGACACCGAGACATGGGAGACTAGGGGACACTGAGACACTAGCGTCACTGGATGGGGGACATGAGGACACTGGGAGAAATGGGGACATAGTGTTTCCATGTCCCATTGTCTCCCAATGTCCCTATGTCTCTCTGCGTCCCCTAGTGTCTCAGTGTCCCCATGTGTCCCTGCTGCCTTTTCCTCCACTTACCTGAGCTGTAGAGCTGCTGTCTGGACTCTCTGTGCTGTGTAGCTGCTCCCCCACCGATCAGTGAGTAGTAGAGAGACACACACAGAAAAATAGGGGACAATCTGCTAAATACAAATAAAACAAAAAAACATAGCATATAACTGTGTGGAGACTGGTATTGATGTGCAATCACAAATGGTCACTCACAATTTTGAGGAGTTAAAAAAGCCTTGAGTGGTGTCTTTATGGAGTTAAAGCAGCTTTATACAGTATTTTTCCGTATCCAGTGTGTTGTTCCTCCTCACATATTCCTCAGCAAATAGGTATATATGTCTCAAAGAGAGAAAATGTACAAAAATGTAGTGCACTTCCAGAATATATTAAAAAGTGTTTTAATGACTTACATTTAAGAATAAAACAAACAGCATGTCACCATAAACGTCCTACGCGTTTCGTCCTTAGGATGGACTTCCTCAGGGACTTGGTATGATAAAGTGCAGTTAGAAATAGCAGCAATAATAACAATATCCCCCCCACAGTCCTTTATATACACCCCCATTTAATCTTTAAAGTCTTTCAGCTGGTATTCAATTTTCAATTTCGGCGGTATGGAGTCCGGTGACGTCATCGCGTCCGCCGCGTGCGTTCCACCATGCGTTCCACAGACCCGGAAGTGGGTCGCGATCGTCATTCTCTCTCTTCTATTCCCATGCATTGACTCAAAATGTATACAAACAGGTGGATAGAGCGAAAAAGGGGGAGGAACAAGTAATTAAAAAATACTCTGGACGGCACTACAAACTAAAAAGATCAAATGAATGTACATTCTCACTAAAATCTAAAATTAAAGACACATATATGTATATATATATATCCCTTTTTCATTAGATTTCACAAATCATTTTCTCACATACTTATTATACATATTTCCTTCTTATTACATAACATCTTGGATAATTTCAAAATTGTAACAAAATATGAATATGTAGTATGTAAACAATGAGCCCATTTGCATTGCACTCCTTGTCTCATTCTTAGAAAAGGATAAAGATTTTTTTTTTTTTTTTTGGAAAAAACTAAACCTTCAAAGTGAAAAAAATATAAATATAATTAAATAATATGAAAATCAAAATAAAAATTAAATAATTACTTAATAATAAATAAAGATAAAATGAAAAATAAATATAAATATAGAAATAAAAATGAAATAAAAAAATGAAATAAAAAAATAAAAATAAAAATAAAATAAAAAAATAAAAATAAGAATGAAAATTAAACCAAATAAAAATGAAGTGAAAAAATGAAATAAAATAAAATAAAAATAAAAATAATAATACAAATGAAAATAATAATAAAATAAAATAAAAATAAAAATAAAAATAAAGATGAAAATAACAATAAAAATGAAAATAATAAAAAAATATATATAAAAGTAGAATAAATAAAAATAAAAATAAATAAAAATGAAAAATAATAAAAATCTATGATTTATCGAATGGGAAAAAAGTGCAATGTTTCCCAAACATCAAAATGATGAATCAATGATTCACTCAATCCTCAAAAAAACTCCACAAATCAATGTCTAAATTTAGACCAAAAGGTTGGAGTGTCTTTAGTTTGTTGATCCAAAAAGTCTCTCTTTGAGAGAGCTTTTTGGTTAAATTACCTCCTCTCCAATATGGGTCCACATGTTCTATGCCCAAAAAAATAAAACTCTGCCAATCGAATTTGTTACAAGTATTGCAATGTAGTGGTACTATGTGTTTCACTGATTTTTTTTCTTATATTATTTTGATGTTCTAGTATTCTCTCCTTTAGCTTTCTGCATGTTCTCCCTACGTACTGTTTTTTCGCAAGGGCATTGTAACATGTATACCACATTTCTCGTATTGCAATTTATATTAGATTTTATTTTAAATTTCTCCTTTGTGGTAAAACTCATAAATTCTTTCTTTTGTGCGAATTTCTGATTTTTACATGCTTTACAGGAGTTACAAGGGTTAAAACCACTAGTATTTGAAATCCCCCCTTTATGTGGAATTTTTAAAGCGTAACTAGGTGCTAATACATTTTTTAGGTTTTTTGTTCTCCTAAAAATAACTGGTGTTTTTTTTGGCAACACTTTACCCAGGATGGGATCCTGACACAAAATATTCCAGTGTTTCCAATGTTGTGTATTGTATTGGGTCGTAAAAGAAAAATTATAATTATCCTTAGGATGTCTTTTGGGAATGCTGTAACTTCCTATCCCTGCCTCTCTCCACACACACAGTGACCCCTACTGGCCGGTGCTGGTATTGCAGAGTAATCTCCATTTATTCTGAGAAAAAATACATGCATTTGTATTGCTGGTATTACTGCAATAACGGCATGGCCAGGCAGACTCAAATACCGGCTGTGCCAGTAAAATACCAGTCAGGTGGCAAACCTAAGAGTAGTGTGTAAAAAAAAAAAATTTTTTTTTTGTTTTTTTTTTTAAATGGGCCTATTCCATGGGCCTGGGCCTGGAGCTGCAGCTCCATCAGCCCCTATGTTAATCCGGCCCTGCATTTAGGTGTGTTATATGAAACTCTAAACTTAGTCTGGCTCCTAAATAGATTGAGCTGAAAAATCTATTTTCCAGGCTCTGGACTTTCTCCTTTGTTATCTAAGTGTGCCAGTTTCAAAATTTTGGGAAAATGTTTTTACATTTAACCCCAGGTTTCCAGAATGGTTTATACATTTGTGCAAAATGACAAAATGTGCAGATCAACTGTCAGTCTGATTCTTCAATCTCACTTTTTTTAAATGAACACAATTGCATAGCAAGTGCCATAAAGGAAAGATAATTTTGCATTAATTTAGTGTATACACTAAAAGAGGATCCATTGTGAAATGATTGTAGAAAAAAGGTCGTCAGTTTATTTCACCCAGGTAAATTAACAACCAGCTTCCTCTTGTCAGTAGTTAAAGGGACACTATAGTCACTCAGACCACTTCAGTTCAGTGAAGTGGTCTGGGTGCCAGTTCCCTCAGGTTTTAACCCGTCAGATGTAAACATAGCAATTTCAGAGAAACTGCTATGTTTACATAGCAGAGTTAATCCAACCTCTAGTGGCTGTCTTCCTGACAGCCGCTAGAGGCACATCTGCGACGCTGGATGCGAAATTCGCATCCAGCGTGCAGAACGTCCATAGGAAAGCATTAAAAAATGCTTTCCTATGGACTGTTAGAATGCGCGCGGGAGCTGACGTCAGTGGGGGAGGAGAGATCACCAGCGCGGAGGGAGCCCAGAGCTGGATTAAGGTAAATTGTTGAAGGGGTTCTAACCCCTTCAGCGCCAAGGGAGGGGGACCTGGAGGGTGGGGGCACCCTTAGGGCACTGTAGTGATCCTTTAACATAAGATAATTCTGTATTAAAGGAGGTTACAGTGATATTTAAAAAAAAAATACTCCACTTAGCTAAAGTTTTAATGTAATTGCAAATGTACTTTTGATTATATATTATTGTGATTTTTATATAAGTGGTATTTTTTGCCCAGTTGACACTTAATATAAGCTATTATTATTGAGTTAAATTCTCCCTCTTTTTTGTTTATTATACAATGATATATATTTCATTTGCAGTATTTTGTTGTATGAAAAGCTCTAGTTGTGGACTATTCTCCATACTATTTAAAAGCCATTGCACTAATCAAAATGTATCTCCTTGACAGAAAGGCAGCTAAGTGGAACCAAACATTAATTTGAGAAACGATGTAAAGGTGTATCAGGCTGACATTGTACATGTTCTGTTCTCTGGGTTTCATTTTGCTCTGCTTTTATCACTACTATTATTATTATTATTATTATATAGTGCATATTTGATCTTTTCCTGTAGGGTGTGAGTGTTGAGTTAATGTTTGTGCTGTTTCCCTTGCAACATGAGATGCGCAAATGGTACATTTTTTTCATGTCTATAAAGACTAATTTTTGCATTTGCTTTGGCAGTCAACCCATCTTAGTCATATTTCCTATACTGAATAATAAATGCTGAATAATAGGATTGATGGAGTAGATTGAACATTGCTTTTAACATGTGCTTATAATGGCAATGATTGCCAGTATACCCTGTTTATGTTCTCAGTATTATTCCTGTGGTAGCAGAATATGGGGGAATTTTATCTCGTGACCCAGATGTTCTGCTGTTTTTACTCATGTAATGCATTTTTAGTTGTTTTATTGTACAGTTGCTCTTTGTCAGTTTTAGATTATAGATTAAAATGACTTGCAGTGCACCAAATGGCAATTTCTCTCATTGATCAAAAAACGATGAACACCCAGAAAAAGTAAAAAAAATTTGGTGTTGACGGATCTTTGTTGGTCGGCAGTCTAAATCCTGTTTTTTTTAATACTCCAGACCAGAAACCCACAATGGCAATAGGAAAAAATATCCTTAAAGGACTACTCCAAACACCATAACCACTGCAGTGTCGTAGTTTTATGTCAGGAATGCCCTGGAATTATCATTTCTGTACAGTGTGACTTCTGACTTGGGGTCCAGCAGACACCACTCCACAACTCCATTCCTAATGCCGGAGCAACAGAAGCAGGAACTTCCGTTAGCACTCCTAAGCAGTCCATCACTTGTTGGATGAGAGCAATCAGCTGACATTCTCGACTCTCCAGCATTAGTAGTGAAGGTGGGGAGTGATGCACTGCAGACCGCAGGCAACAAGTTAGACCATAATAAAATGGTATGACTATTTGCAGTGGGAGGGGGGCGCCATGACACTCCTGGCTCCATAACCACAATAGCGAGCTGTAGTGATTATGGTGCTTGGAGTGTTCCTTTAAACCTAAAACTCTCCATGGAGGGAGCGTTTGAGCAAGATCATTTTTTTAATGATTTAATTTAAATATTCCCTTTCTATTATTGTAAGTTGCTGTGGAATATGTTTGTGTTATATAAATACTTTAAATAATAATTTTGGTTTCTGGAGGAATTGCTGTTCAGTAATCACAACAGTTTTTCCAAAGTTGGGGACCAGATCTTCTGTTTCAGAAAATATAAATCCAAGAGGAAGAGACAAGGTGGTATCACACACGTAGTGTATATCAAGGGGTGGGTAAAAATCCTCTCTATCATACCTCCTGAATCTGGGGAGGTCACCTAGGCTGTGCTCCCTACTAAAACAACCAAGTCAAATAAATTGAACAAAATCCCAGTCCACTCCCCATAAGGAGATGTTAAAGGGAAAGAGCACAGTCTGATAAACAAAGAACCTTAACGTTTATTAACATCTAATATATGGCTACTAGACTAACAAAGGAACAAATACTCCAAATAACGTAAAACACGTCTAAAATGAGAGTAATGGAGTGGATAATATCCACCTCTGGGCAGTCAGATATACAAATGATTATAAGGGATAAAAACCAACTACCATATCAGCCAAAGAAAGGGAATGGTGGACGATAAAATGCTTACGGGGTCAATTACCACAGTAGATGATGATGGATGATAAAATGCTTATGGGTCAGTTGCCTAGACCTGCTTAACCCTCTGAATGGGGATAGGGGAAATAAATGCATAGAGGAAAAAAAAAAAATAGTACTTAAAAGGTTGACTAGGAGTAGTATGATAAGGGTAGAGCTGACCTAATCCATACCTCCCATTCCTATATTCTCACACTATTAAAGGGAAACCAAACTGATGGGAATGCTGTATGTAGCTGTGTAGGAGTAAAAAAACAACATCCACAGTAAACTTACTGTCTCTGTTTACTTTGACACCACACAAGGCTAGTGCTACCTACACCAGAGTAACTGAAAAAGTACAAAACTGAACTCAAAAGTGCATAGTGCTACTCATAAGTGCTAATACGCTGTCGTCAGGGGCAGAGTAACCAAGTTGTATGGTCTATGCTAGATGAAATAACGTGCCTCTTAATTAGCTCTTCTGTTTCCTTTACAATCACTCTACAGTAATTATGTCAAAAGGATGTCTCAATAACTCAGGATTTTAAAATACAGACTACTGCTACACTGACTTCAACAATATATTAAGTAATATACCCAGTATTATTTAATCAACATCGCATTACTGCCTGCTATTAGAACATAGTTCAACCTAATTACAACTTCACTGACTAGTTTTTAGTATATGGAAGATTCCATATAATTTAAAAGATCTTCTGTTTTGGATTTTTTGTAATTAGCAATTGACGTGGGAGAAAAGTGACAGAGCATAGCTTCTGGAGTAAATAGGGTGTTCGAATTTGTATTTTCTTGTATCCTTTTAAGTATAACATCCAGTAACAAGAGCTGAAAGGGCAACTCCACCAAATATGAAACATTGATACAATCCTACAACATGTCTCCTGTACCGAAGCAAGTATAGCGTGCAGGTCCTGAGCTCCCGAACTTTGAAACTTAACTATGGTATGTCAAAATGAAAAATTTTCGCCCCTGAGCCTCAAAGTCAAATCATACTTATATCTGATAGTGCCAAATATTCAAAGTAGCTCCAATAAATTGATGCTGCAATAGTGAATTAAGAACAGAGTATTTGTTGAGCCAGAAATAGCCAATCCTCTGAACACTCACCTATCTCATTTTAGAGACAGCAACCTGCCAATCAATAATTCTAATTGTGTAGGAAACAGAATAATAGTTTGTGAGGTCTGGAAGGCTGTTGTTTAAGTAAGAAGATTTAGGTACGGCAAACACTTGCTCCCCAAGCTTTCCAAATTATTGGAATGGTTTAAAATAGATTAGAGGTATATGGTTTGGGAGATTAAATACAATAAAAATTAATCTGTTGCCCTACAGCCTTAACCCCTTAAGGACTGATGACGGTTCAGGACCATCATTGGAAAAATCCCCTTGAGGACCGAGGAGGGTCCTGAACCGTCATAATGGTAATATTTACTTACCTGATTGCCGCCGTTCCCCCAGCAGTGATCGACGTTGCTCCCGGTCTGGGGGGACTGCCTGACAGCCCAGGCAGTCCCTCCTCGGCTATTAGGATCCCCCGACCATGAGATCGCTCTAACAGAGTGGTCACATGGCCGCAATAGGCGTCCGTGAATCTGCCTGGAGTGGAACTGCCTGTGCTGACAGGCAGTCTCCCTGCATGTGTAAAATAAAAAAATTTTTAATTGTTAATTAATAAAAAATATAAGATTGCATATTGATTGCACACAGACTGAATATTTTTGTATGCAGTCTGTGTGAGTCACAGACAGAGGAGGTGTGGCTAACGCCGCATAGACAGAAAAAAAGTGTAGAGTGTAGTGAGCAGTGAGAGATGTTCTACACACCTAAACTACTTAATAAACCTAAAGTTGTTTTAGTGCCTATGAGCTGTGGGACAATAGATTATTTTTTATTGCATTTAATCTCCCAAACCATGAAATGTATGTGTCTATCCATTTATGCATGTTAGTCTGTAGGCCATGAACAAGACAACATAAAGAGGAAAGTTCTGTAGTAATCCAGATAACTACATTTTTAATTTTGAAATGGCACCAGGCAAATGATAACTACTCCTGTATAAGGATTGACTGGGACTAAGAGTAATGCTCAAGATTTCAAATTTATCAGCATTTAATTTAAGGTTAGACAGTAGATCACATTCACAAAAGGCTTTAAAAATATCTGTCAATGAGATTTATGGGTACCTGGCCATGAGATCATAAACATGAAATTGTCTTCATATGCAGCTATTTTATGCTCTCCTCCTCAAATTGAGATGCCTGATATACCCCATCCAATCTAACCGCCTCCAGGAAATGGTCTAAAATTAGGGCACACAGGAATGGGGGCAACGGACAACTCGGGCGTGTTCCATTGCTGGTTATGAAAGGATCCTATCTCTTGCAGTGGGGGTAGTTTAAAGGGCAGCAATCCTGTGATGGGTGTTGGATTCAAATCCCATATTCTATGGAGTAAGTTGTAGGGAGGTCCAGTCCGACCAGTCAAAAGCATTATTGGCATTGGTAGAGAGGAGAAGGAAAGGCCATCTAAATTCAAATGCTGATATAAATCTCGGTGGACCAAGTCGAGAATGACCCGACCAATGTACAGGGCCAACACTTTAGTAAAAAGTTTTAAAACAGTAATAAGCAAGGCGATGTGGGTCGTGAGAGTGTCTCCAGGGAAATCCTCATCCTGCAAAAGTGAGTTAAGACCCTGTATAAGTATTATAGCAGCACAATGAGAGACCATCAGGACCAGGTGCTTTGTTCACAAGAGAGTTTTAGATTTAGATATTGGAACTCCTCTATAGTGGGTTGATCTAAAGATTCTGCAGTCACTGGTAACACCGTCCTAGGTATATTAGAAGAGATATAGTCAATCATAAGGGTAATTAAAGAAGGGCTAGGATTTTGTTTATGTGAATTATGTAGAGTAGGTCAAAATTCTGCTAAAATTGAGTCATAGAGAGCAGTGTCACTTCCCATGCCTGTTTTTATTTTGTGAATATGGCAGCATCTCTCTTTTTTCTGTAGGGTGCGGGGTAGATTCCGGTCACACTTATTAAAGTGTTTCTTTCAAATATCGTCGGGACGAGTAATTTTTGGGAAATTAAATTTATAGATCTCTACGTGCAGTGGTTAATTCTTTAAAGGTGTCATCTAACGTATACCGTTTGTGTAATGCTTTTAGAGTGGTGATGCAATCTATTAGAACATGAATTTGCCAAATATTTTGATGCTTACGGTACGAGCAAACATTTATAAAATGGCCTTGGTTTACAATTAGTGTTTCCCATATTGTGAAATAAGGGCGGAGATCAAGTGCGCTAAACATTCTTGAGCCACAATGATAAAGTCAATTCCTGGATCATGCTTGGTGTAAATTGGAAAACATGAAAAAATACAATGCACAGCTTAATTAATCAGGTCCACTAGTGCAACCCATATTTATTTGAATAGCATGAAGTAAACAGATGTGTTGGACTCCTTTCTCCATCTAACAGTAAATCTTAAATCAACAAAATAATAAATCAACAAAATCAACCAAATAAAATCAACCAAATATATAGTAAATTTTATTTTTTTCCTGTTTTGCTGCTTTATCTCTCTGCTGGTAGAGCGATAACGATTAAATACTTATGCTGCCCAAGGTGGATTTTTTCTGTTTTTTTGGCACTGCAGTGTACACACTCACTATTCATTGGTGTAAATTTGAATAGAAAGTATAATCTTAAGCACCCTCCAGCAGTCATATCAAGCAATCATAAGAGCCCTTTCCATACAATGTAGGGCATGGGAAGAAATGGAGCTAACCCCTCCAGAAGTATCTAATCTCATGTACAAAGGGTCATTAAGGTCTGCAGCTAATATCAATGTGCCTTCTCAAAAATTTTCTAATTGGGAGATATTCTGGGATAAAAAAAATATATGTTGCCTCCCAACATAGATGGATGCAATAGTGTAGTCATGTCTTCACAATAGCCCTTTAATTATATTAGTAGCGAGCTGCAGTCCGTGTGGACAATCGATAGTGTATGTGCAATAAGAATGGCTACTCCTGTTTTTTTAGCTTCTGTATTATTATTGAAAAATATCTGAGGATAGCAGTTATTTTGTAGTGATTGAGCAGTACCTATCTTAAAATGAGTTTCTTATAAGAAGCAGACTGATATTCTATTTGACCATAAATCCATCCAAGTAACCTGGACTTGCACTCTGGGAGGTTTTGACTGTACCATTTGGGGTTTGAAAAGTAAGCTGTGCCGGGGAGAACTTGTCCAAGAGGAGCTAAAATAAGAAAAATAAAAGGAAAATGTAGAGGTGAGCCAGGGACAAGGAAAAGCTGTTCAAAGGAAAAAACACGAACTATTGAAAGCCCACGAAACATGGGTTATAAGAAGATAATCGCAAACAAGTCACATATGTCCGAGATTACCAGTTCAGTGTGCAGTTCTTATGGACAGCAAGTCAGATGACTCACTACTGTAAATTAAACAATGATGCAAGAAATATATTAAATCTATCAAGCAATGCTCATGAAAACTGACCCTATAATGCTTATAAGAAACAGTGTTGGTCAATAAACACAAATTAAAGAGATAACAAAAGATAGATCTACATTATATCCTATGCATCATTTACAGGGTAATAAATATGCCTAGAACATTAAATAAAGTGGACATGATTTTTTAGACTGAAGCTCTTTTACCTTATATACCCCAGGAGGGTGATGAGCCTGACATTACTTCCCGTTTGTGAGTCTTCTACTTCAACTCCTTTGGGTGTCCACACTTTATATAATATATCACGCTATGTGCTATTTGTAATTCCTCTTTCAGATATTCATGCACCTTACTGGAATTATACTTATATAGTGTTTTCCCAGTTGTAATTTTATATTTAGTGTTTTATATGTATTTGCTGATCTGCCCTTATGTGAGTTAAATTATCGATCAAAGAGTCGTCATGCAGAACTGCATCATCGGTGGCAAGTCTGCCATATTGTCGTTCTGATGGGAGTCTCGGGACGCCTGTGGAGTAGAAAGCTTTATTTTTTTATTTATTTTTTTGACAAGGATAATTAAGTTTACTCTAACCAAAATCTGTGTTTTATTAAAACGCTGTTTTGGTGGTAGTAACCCTTTAATTTACTTTATTATATCCATACAAATAGTTGACAAACATTTCGGTTCTGATTGTGTGAGGTAAAGGAATACAGACATGTCTACTGCTTTGCATCTAAATGACTATCGTAACCATAAATATACAGTTACTTCTGGAAATATTTTGACACTGGCACCATTTTCATAATTGAGACTCTGTATGCCACCACAATGGAATTGAAATTAAACAACCAAAATGCAATTGAAGTGCAGACCTTCAGCTTTAATTCAAGGGGTTAAACAAAAGTACTGTATGAAACATTTAGGAATTGCAACCATTTTCATGCACAGTTCCCTTATTTCACAGGCTCAAATGTAATTGGACAAGTGAAGACAATCATAAATAAGTTATGTAATACTTTGTTGAGAATACTTTGCAGGCAATGAGTGCTTGATGTCTGGAACGCATGACATCACCAAATGCTGGGTTTTCCCCTTTGTGAGGGATTGTCAGACCTTTACTGCAGCGGTCTTCAGTTGTTGTTTGTTCATGGGTGTTTCTGCCTTAAGCTTTGTCTTCAGCAAGTGAAATGAATGCTTCGCTGGGTTGAGATCAGGTGACTGACTTGGCCATTGCAGAATATTCCACTTCTTTGTCTTAAAAAAACTGCTGGGTTGCTTTTACATGATGTTTTGGGTCATTGTCTATCTGTAAAGTGAAGTGCCATCCAATCGACTTTGCTGAATTTGGCTGAATCTGGGTAGACTATATATCCCTATACACTTCAGAATTCATCTGGCTACTTCTGTCTTCTGTCACATCATCAATAAACACTAGTGACCCAGTGCCATTTGAAGCCATGCATATTCATGCCATCACAAGATAGCTTCCCCTTCCAATCCCAACTATAATTTTAAGGCAGTCTACAGATTATTTAATAAGCGACTCAGAGAGACCTTTGCTTTAAACCTAGCCCTTTGCTTATATAATTAAGAACTATATGTAAGCAGACTTATATACCAGCGCTGCGGAATTTGATGGCGCTTTAAATACCTAATTAAATGCCAGTAATAAATACAAGTAATAATATGTATTTGCACTTAAAACCGCCGGACATGTGCAGTACTCTGATTTGAAAAGCAGCCGAGCACAGTTTGAAAATATGTCACAGCTTCACATATTATCATTTGCACTGCTAAATATTATTATTTTTATTTTGTTTTTATTTGTGTGTTTATCGTTAGCAAATGAGTATCATGGAGGGAGAACCTGGGGAGGCTGATCACATAGAAAATGTATTACAGCACAGAAAGTTATTCAGACCTCCAGAAGCTAACATCACTTTGTATCCAGAAAGTGACTAATGTCTCTGCAGATGCGTTGCAGCTGCCGTGTGCCCTGGCTATATCGTTGCCCTGATTCATTTTAAAATATGACTGTTTTGGTTGGCAGGTGATGGTCTGTCTCTAAAGCTAATGCTAATAAAAATCAAGTGCTGTTTACAAAATACACGGTAAGCAAGGGAGAACTACATTTGGCATATTTTTTTTTTGGCATGTCAGTTTAGATGAAGAAAGATGAAGAAAGATTGAGACGACTTGGCTTTAAGAATCAGATGTTCATAATGTGAATTTGAGGCAGACTCGTGCAATTCAGGAAATTCTTGCATCGTAGATAAAATGTTTAAGAACTAAATCCCATTATTTCCAAAAGAACAGTAATGGCAAAAATTGCACTTGTATTTATTCGTTTTTTTAAAGATTTTTTTCCCTACGGAACTGCAGATAGAATGATTCCACAACAAAGTGAGTCTAAGTAAAACAGTCTATGTATGTGTTAGTGATTTTTGTAGCTAAAACACAATCTGATGAGGGGTAAAATGTGAGGTCCATCTTGTTACTTTATACGTAGCCTTGTCTGTTTATATTCATGTATGCTGTTGCCATTTAGTAAACTGAGAAATATTTGGGATTGTGTGTTTATTATTAAATGATTTAATTGGATCTTAATGCTAGGTCAAGCTGCTTTTCAGTTTGTGATGATAAACCGCATCTGCCACAGTCTTGTTCAACCACAAGCTGTAGGTTATCAACAGCTGATGTAGTCTGCCTGAAATTTAGTGTTTTAGTACATTCTTGTATTCCTGATATTCTCTGCACACAGTGCAGGTTAATTGTAAATAGAGTTGTCGCGAACCGTTCACGAACTTCCCGCGAACGGCTGGACGCGGTTCGCCACGAACCGTTCGCGGCGAGCTCCGGTCAGCTGACACATCCCGGCCAATCTCCAGCAGACCCTCCCACCTCCTGGACAGCATCCATGTTGAAGCTGGGAAGTTCACGAACGGTTCGCGACATCACTAATTGTAAACCATAGAGGTAGCTCAGTGATTATTGCTCAAACTGCAAGGGTTGCTCATGCTGTTCCTACCCAAGATTGATAAACCAAGTATTACTGAGTTGGGTAAAATAACCAATCTATAACCAATCTGAGAAAATACTTAAATATTAGCTAAACCTAAATTGAATTTCTATTTTTGAATAGTTTAATCTTATAGTTATGACTTTTGAGTTTCAAGATTATCTACAAAGAAAATGGGTGCAATTTGTGTAGTCCACAATTATTATTAGTAATCATTGTTAAAATACACTCTAAGAGTAATTTAAAAAAAGTACTCTTACCCTTCTTATGGTGCGAAACTAATCCGTGTGCCCCACCCTCCCCTCCCCCCCACCCTGACCCTCTCCCCTCTGACCGTGGGCCCCCCTGACACATACATACAGACACAAACACACACCCCCGACAGACACATACATACATAAATACACACACACAGACACATGCATACACACATGCAGACACATACATACAGAGACACACACATACAGGCACATACATACATACAAAGATACAGACACACACACATACAGAGATAGACAGAGACACACAAAACAGACACACAAACATACATACATACAGATACACATACACACACATACATACACACATAGACACACACACACACATACATACACACATACAGACACACACACACACACATACAGAGACACAGACACACACATACATACACACACACACATACAGAGACACATACATACACACATACAGAGACACACACACACAAACATACAGATACACACACACACACATGCAGATACACATACATACAGATACACACACACACACACACACACATAGAGAGACACAGCCACATACATACACACATACAGAGACACACATACACAAAATGTTTCCTTCCTTTTGTGAATTTCCCTGGGGTCCAGTGGTGGCTCAGCCTGATGGGAGTTCCCACTCTGACTCCCTCCTTCCTGCTTCCTCCCGCGCGGGCTCTACGTATGCTGGGAGGAGTGACCGGGGAATCACTTCCTCCCAGGAGTGATGTCATCACAGGGGGCCCGGTCGCGCTGTTAAAGCGCTGACCAAGCCCCCTGACAATCCATGTCCATCGGGTGGCCCTGACAGCATGGGCCACCCGATGAACCCCTTAACATGCAGTCCTGCCGGGGCACCTACAGCGGCCACTCATCAGATGGCTACTAAAAGTGTTTCATGGGGCAGTGCATGAATTGATTCAATGCATATCTATGAGGAAATGCTGTTTGACCAGGGAAGCATTTGGCTCCGCACCCGGCCCCCCACCTTGACTGAGATCATCAGAATTGACAATCTCAGAGGGACCTTTTAGTGTTAGGAATATTTGTTCCTTTACGTTTACTGTGGAGATTTCCCTTATAAAACAGTAGGAACACTAACTTCCCAGAATCCCAGTGAAGGATACCACACATTGTTGTTGATTTTAGTTTAGGGCACCGTTTATACAGTTACAATAAAAAAAAGTTACCCACCAATTGTTTGCACCACGAGAGAAATTGTGCTGCAACTCTTTAAGAAGCATAAATTGTTATGCGCAATTTAATGATGATTTGTTTTTCTCCTTTTTATCATAATATAACTTCTTCTTACCCATCATTAGCTAATAAAATAATTTCCCAAATTAAAATTATTTCTACTACTTCACTTGTTAAGCTATACATTAATAACTGTAAGAATTAAACCGTATTCCTTAATTTGCAATCAACAAATGTATATACCTAACTCTGCTTCGAGATATCTAATATGTCAGCTTATAAATGTCACAAATACCCGTGCTGCTGTTCCAGTCTGTTGTGCTCAGAAGTCACTTTGAAAGTCTGTGATATTTACTATCGTGGCTCACATGCTGGCTGCCGAATGTAGCTGAACTCAGACAGAGGGCTTGTTTTTCAAGCATAAATGCTAAGAAATTATGATGTTAGGGAAATAGCAGGTGTAAGCCTGTTAATTATAGCTGCTCTTTGGTGTTTGAAATATAAATAGTCCAAAACATGCTAAAGTTGTAAGCATAGAATAAGAGCAACCCGATTAATAATCTCACACCTAGTGCAGTTGGGTACCCCATTTTAAATATGTTAAGTAAATTAAAAAGTGGGGTATTCCTATTTTTTTTTTTTTCCACACCATGGGCTGCAGAGTGAAGAGTAATATAGATAACTGGAGGACCTGGAGATGTCCAAAGTTCTGCTTCCCCAAAGGGTTCGACTCATAAAGGTTGGGTACCCCTTTCATTAATATCCCCTGATAAAGGATCCTAGAGACACCCATTCTCCTGGTTGCTATAAATATATTGTGCCATTAAAATGGCCATGGAGACAATCATCCTCCTGAGCCTTATAAATATATTGTATTATTAAAATGGCCCAGGGGATGCCTAGTCTCTGGGTCCTATAAGTATATAAAGGGCATAGGAGATGGCCAGTCTCTTAGACCCTATTAATATAATAGGCCCATGAAGGTCCTGAGGGATCCCCAGTCACTTAGACCTTATAGGTCTATCCCATAGAAGTGTGTATAGATATATATACATATGCAATTGTATGCAGATGGAATTGTGTTTTATATATAAAATGGATTGCTCACCCCTCCTTGGTGGTATATTTAACCCTCATTCTTGTGCAGAGGCCTGGGAGTCTGAGGGTTCTGCGCAGTATCTTCCTAGAACTGCACTCTTCTGGACAGCGATCTCAGATGTCCCACCTGGAATCTGTTGAAGCCACTTCCCTAACTTGGGAGTCACAGCCCTGAGTGTGCCCCTATCAAAACTGGGACTACTACTGCCTTCACTTTAGACATCCTTTCTAGCTCTTCTTTCAGTCATTGGTATTTGTCCATCTTCTAATGTTCCTTCTTCCTGATGTTATAGTCACTGGGAATTAGACAGACTACAGAAAACCACACTGTGAATATATCATTTATAGTACATTTATCTATGAGGGATGTGACATGACGTATATCCTCTGTCCGTACTCCCACCTTTAATGCTAGCCTCCAAGATTTCTCCAGGGCTGCTCCTCCTCTGTGGAACTTCCTTCCCTTCTCCTTAAGAATTTCACCCAGTCTCCACTCATTCAAAAAATCATTGAAAACTCACTTCTTCAAGAAAGCATATCAATTAAACTGTTAGCAGGTTTTATCCGCCACCCCCCCATGACTCTCTCCTGCAACTGTCAAAAATGACCTACTAAGTCCTCAGTGAATACTTTTCTAACAACCTACTTCATACCCCTACTTTTACCCTTTGTGTCACAATACCCCACTGCCTCTAGCATGTAAGCTCATTGAGCAGGGCCCTCAACCCCTATTATCCTGTGCATCCAACATGTCTGGTTAGAATTACATGTATGTTAGTCCACCCATTGTACAGCACTACGGAATCTGATGGCGCTATATAAATAATAAAATAATAGTAATGACAACACTAAATATAATATTGTCAATACATTCACAGGTTGATGTACTTGACGCCAAACATTTAAAGCCTTATACAATTTTATTGCTGGCTGGTATAAATGTGTGTAATCACCAGATATTTCCCAGTGATCCACCATCAATCTGTGTGTGTGAGGTCATTATGGAGAAGAACTTGTTGTTAAGGTTGTTTTCCCATTTTATTATGCCCTCTTGTGTAACACAAATTACTTAAGAGAACAAACAAACTCTTACATGGTATATGCTACATCTCTCAAAAAACATTTTTACTTTGCAGATCACATTTCAAACCTTTTACTGACTGATAATTAATAGTCTAACCCAGAATACTTTCCAAAGAAAATCAAATGTACGAAAGTAGTTTGGCCAACTAATGCTCCTGAATAGTCTCTTTCAAGACTCTGTCTCTCACACAACTCATGTATATATTCCATAACCTGTAAAGATAGAGATACCTCATCAAACCTCTATATTGCTGACTAACGCACCTCCCTTGCATAGATAAGGACAGGGTTTTCTGAAATATGTATGACAATCATGATTTTATTAAAGACACAGAGACAGGTATTGTATTTCTATTTTCTTTACTACCCTAAGCAGCAAAGAAAATAAATATTAGTTCCAGAACTTGAATGCTTAAAGAGATACTGTAGACACCAAGACCACTTCAGCTCATTGAAGTGGTCTGAGTGCAATGGCCCATGTCCCTTAACCCTGAGCATGTAATTATTGCAGTTTTCATAAACTGCAATAATTACCTGCTAGGGTTTACTCCACCTTTAGTGGTTGTCTACCAGACAGCCACTAGAGGGACTTCTGGGCTCAAAGGCGACTTTTGGTCACTTAAATGATGCTGGGCGTCCTCATGCTATAGAGGAGGACTTCCAGCGACACCGAAATCCCCATAGGAAAGCATTGAATAATGCTTTCCTATGGGGAAATCCTAATGCGAGCGTGGCCATTGGCGAGGGACATCGGCGTTGGACCCAGGGAAGTGACAGAAGGGATTATTAACCCTTTCTGCACCACGGGGAGGGGCCTTGACAGAGGGGGCATCCCCTTTAAATATTGAAAAGTTTTATCACACCTGCCTCAAGCCAGTTAAATCCGGGCTTTTTTTGTGGTCACCTAAAGCAAAATGCTTCCAACATAAAGCTTGTAGATGAAATTGTAAACGATTACCGTAAAGCCACAGAGAAACAGAAACCTGAAAAAATACGGAAATGTGGTTCATGTGGAACAGAGTTCTGTGAAAAAGAGATTGTTTACATTAGGAAAATCTGAGAAATCAATCTGTAAGAAAATGTATTATGACACAATATAAAGCAATCAATGAAATAACCTAAGCGATCATATAGTGCATGCTAAGATTACAAATAAACCATAATATGGACTCTGGACATATAAGTATAATGGATGGGTTGATAAATGTGCAAACATCTAATTTTCTTTAATAAAATCATGACTTTCTGAAATTTACAATAAGCTTTCCTTAAATCGTGATCATCTAATACTAGCAAGATTTTATTACAAGATATGAAGGATGTTATTATGTTACTTTAACGTCGATTAATGTATAAATAATCCAAATTTCAAGTGGTTTAAAGTAGCTTTCTTGAAGGCTGAACCTGAGTGTGCTCCATTATGAACGCTTTTACATTTAGCCATTTAAATCCACATACCTAGAGGGCGAGAGCCCTGTTGTGGTTCCTGTTTACACTTTTCATTCTGCTACCCCGGTTATTGACTCAGCTCCATTATCGTGGTTCCTGATGTTTAGAATTCCTTGACTCGACTTTATGTTCGTTGTACTATATCTCTTTATATCCACAAGGTTGGCCATGTTTTGGCTTTTCTCTCACCTGTGTCAGGCTCTACGTCCCTTCCCCTCTCTATAGGTAATTACATTAAAGGAATACTGTGAGCACTATAGTCATTTCATCACATTGAGTTAGTTATTCCCTGGCACTATCCGTTCATTCAGTGTTAAACCATTTTCAAGCAGTTAATCACTAAAAAGGGCCCTGGATAACCACACCCCAGGTCCCACTAAAGGTATAGATGAGGTATTGGATGACTTCTTGTCACACAAATGCTATGACAAAGCATATGTGTCTTCTTATATATCAGGGAGCTCCAGACACTATATAAACACTTCAATGAGATGAAGCAGTGACAGAATGGTGATCGGTGATATATGGCTACTATTCCTAACTTTTGCCCGCTGATCTATTCTCTGTAATTTAGGGTTAGTCTATTCTTGACATCAGTCTGCTGACTTCATAAAATCTTCCAGCCTACAACGTGTGGAGAATGCTTTGCAATCCATGACAAGTCAAATAATTTGCTCAATGTAGTTCAATATTAATTTTGTCTGACAGAAGTTTACATGTCATAACTGCTGCCCTGACAATCTCTGGCACCTCAGGTGTAGATGGCCAACTGCTCCCAATTTTAAATCAATAGATTGCCTGATAATCAGGGTATTTGAGTTCTCGATCATCTGGAGAGGGGATGGGGGGGGGGTAAAGGGTGGGGGTGAAGGGGGTGGGAAGAGATGGAAGTCAAGATATATATTTGGCACAAATTAAAAGGTGATTCAATCCCTGTGTAGATTGTAATGTAAGGCAAGCTTGCCTTGCTTGCCCTAACTAAGGTTGGAAAAAGGTATCTGTCCTGGAAGATTGTAAATTATATATAATTATGGTTTATAAAATTATAGAACACATTCCAGTTCAAACTGTATCACAAACCATATAAAAACATTACATAGCAACATGTGTTATAACGTTGTTAAGGAGTAAATGTGACAGAAATATAGTTTTATGCTTTTTTCCAGCTATGAATTATAGCAGCAGTATCAAAGTCAATAAAAATTTACACCACAACTTAACCTTTTCTTTCAGGTCTAATGTGTGCAATCGAGTTAGCTCAACAAATCTCCGCATTTCCTCAGACATGTATGCTTGGTGACAGAGCTTCTGCCTACTACAGCAGTTTTGATGCCTCCAACTTTACAGATGCAATGCAATATGAAATGAACCATGGATTGCAAGCACTTAATGAAGAAATGGTTTCTGGAGCAAAGAGGTTCAGTAAAGGAGAAGGAAGGAAAGGAAGTAAATTATAAATTAGTCTTTAGAAGGAAATAAAACATCCATGGTGTTTTGGATTCATAACTATGACATTATTAACATGCTGTACTAGTATATTGCTAGCATGGACCTCAAATAATATTTTTGGATAAGCTTTTTTTCTAATGATTTAATATTTTTGGATAAGCTTTACAATATTTTTTTCTAAATGTTGAAAGAAAAAAATATATATAATCTATAAAAAAAATCAATATGTCAAATATTTTAAAATATCAAAAACATTTTCATAATATTAAATCATTTGAAAAGTGTATTCAAGAAAATTAAATAATTTGAAAACCTTCAGAAAACCTTTCCAAATCATTTATCTACACAAGTTATCAATAAAGTCTATGGGAAGTTTTGTAGATAAATCATTTGGAACATTTTTCTAACAGTGTTGAATCATGTGTAAACATATTAAAGTGGGTCCTTAACCCCTTAAGGACACATGACATGTGTGACATATCATGATTCCCTTTTATTCCAGAAGTTTGTTCCTTAAGGGGTTAAAGAGCCATTTGATCAGTCATGATTTGTAGTAGGGATGTCAATGGGCAAAAAATTTGGTTCAGCACTTCCAAAATTCGGCACTTCAGTTCGGTTCAGCACTTCCGAAATTCGGCACTTTGGTTTGGTTCGGCAATTCCCTAAGCCTAACCCTACCCCTAACCTTAACCCTAACCTAACCCTACCCCCAACCCTACCCTTAACCCCAACCCTATCCCGACCCTAACCCCACCCCTAACATAACCCCAACCCTAACCCTAGTAGGGTTGGGGTAGGGTTAGGGCTAGATTCCTGTGATCATTCCCTTAATTTTACCTCCCTCTCCTGTTTTGCCACTTTTCAGAAATCCGTAGAACTTCCGAAATTCGGCACTTCAGCAATTCGGTTCGGTTCGGCACTTCTAAAATTCGTCAGTTCGGCAATTCGCAAGTGTCCGAATTGCGGAAATTTGTCCGAATTTAAATTCAGACCGAAACGAATTGCACATGTCTAATTTGTAGGTTTTGATAATCTATTAAAATTTCAGGTTTTGTAAACTGAGGTGTGCAGGTACCTAATTACATAGTTAGATATGTAGCCGAGCACAATATGGTGGGAGTTAGTACAGCAACAGTACAGCACACATCTGGTTTACTAAATACACAGTGAAATTGCAATGTAAACATTGCCGAAAAGTTAATTAACCCCTTAACGCCGTTACAGCGTTCTATGCCGTCCCGCATTAAAATGGCTTTAAAGCCGTTGCGGCGGCATAGAACGCCGTAACGGCTTGCAGCCCCAGGAGATCGGAGGTACTTACCTCCGCCACGATCCTTTTCTGGAGGGCTGCCTGACAGCCCAGGTAGCCCTCCCCCCGGCAAATGTGGCCACCCGGGGCCATGTGATCCCTCTCAAAGAGTGATCACATGGCCTCCTATAGCTGGCTGTGGATCTGCCAGCAGGGGGACTGTCTACAATGTCAGACAGCCCCCCTGCTGGTAGGAGGTGTAAAATAAATTAATTAAACATGTTTTAAAAAAAAAATTATGTTTTATATGTATATATAAAATGTATATATATATATACATTTTATATATATGTAACATCATACGTAGTGTATTTTAATTTAATATAAGTACATATATATATAGATATATACACATATATTATATATATACACGTATAATTACAATAATAAATAAATAAAATAAATAAATAAATAATTAAAACAATATTTAATATAAATTATATATTCATATGTAATTTCATTCAAACTGTATTTTGTTATTAATATATATATATATAATGGTAACAAAATATATATATTGGTAACAAAATACACTTAGAATGACATTCTATATATATCTATATATAAAATACAAATAACCGCAAATATATATATATATATATATATAGATAAATACATATAATTACATAAAAGATTACATTAGTATACACGTAGAATTTAAATACCTATAAATGCATATATATTAAAATTCTACATGTATAATTAAGTAATCTTTTAACATAATTATGTGACTTGATTAATTAAAAATTGATTGACATGCCTGACAACACAGGGAGAAAGTGCAGAGAATTTAATTCGCAAGCACTATATTTGACCCTGTAACTCTCCAAGACACCATAAAACCTGTACATAGGGGGTACTGTTTTACTCGGGAGACTTCGCTGAACTCAAATTTTAGTGTTTCAAACTGGTAAATTGTATTACAACAATGATATTTTAAGTAAAAGTTACTTTTTTTGCATTTTTTACAAACGAACGGCACTTTTATGGACTATATTATGTAATATGTTTTACTGTTTTAAAACACTAATATTTGTGTTTAGTGAAGTCTCCCGAGAATAACAGTACCCCCCATGTAAAGGTTTTATGGTGTTTTGGAAAGTTAGAGAGTCACATATAAGGCTGGCATTTCATTTTTTTGACATTGAAATTTGCCAGATTGGTTATGTTGCCTTTGAGAGTAGACAACCCAAGGTATTGCAAGTGGGGTATGTCCAGTCTTTCTTAGTAGCCACTTAGTCACAAACACTGGCCAAATATTAGTTTTTTGCTTTATTCACACAAAAACAAATATGAATGCCAACTTTGGCCAGTGTTTGTGACTAAGTGGCTACTAAAAAAGACTAAACATACCCCACTTTCAATACCTTGGGTTGTCTACTTTTTCAAATGGTATGCCATTATGGGGGTAATTCTCATTCCTGGGCTACCACACTGTCTCAAAGGTAACATTACTAATCTGGCAAATTTCAATATGAAAATGGAACGTTCTATATTTGACCCTGTAACTTTCCAAAACACCATAAAACCTGTTAATGGGGGGTACTGTTGTACTCGTGAGACATCACTGATTACAAATATGTGCATTTTTTTGCAGTAAAACCTAACAGTAAATTTAAATACAAATTAAAAAAAATCTTATTTTCTCACATTTTTAAAAATTTTATTCATAATAAATTATGTTCCATATATGAATAGTTAATGATAAATTAAAGCCCTGTTTCTCCTGAACAAAATGATATATAATAAGTGTGGGTGCACTTAATGTGACAGCGGTGAATTACGGTTGAACAGACACATAGCGCAAATTCCAGTTTTTGTTTACGTTTTGATCAGAACGTGCACTATTGACGCCGTCCTGTAGGGGTTAAATAACGTTAAATATTTACAGTGAAAAAATGGCCCATTGTTAGGCTCATAACACATCAAATGAGATACCCCAAAGTGTAGATCGTGAATTCAGATTAGGGGGTAACTTGATCTGATGGTCTGCTAATATACTCCACAATAAGATATCGGTCTAACAAAGGAATATGTTGGGATTCTAAGTTTGAAAACTTAACAGGACAAATATTTCTAATATGGCTGTGAAATATCTAAAAAAAAAAAAAAAAAAAAAGGTTTATAGGAGAAAACGGCTGGACTCAGGAGTTGCAGTTGAGCAGAATATCAGCAAAATACATTTTAGTTATGAAATACACAGAAAATCCAATGTTTGTGTGTATGTAAAAAACACACAATATGACCATTTTTTTAGTTTGGTGGACAATGAACGTGTCATAGTGCCTCTATCTAAATATTGTAGATTGCATACTTTATGAAAATATTTACTTGTGTGGTAACTTAGATTTTTGAAGACTCTATTAAGAATCCAAACATACCAAAAAGCTTTAAAACAATATTGTATCTCTTGTAAATTGTGACCTGTAACTGAAATCTTATACATATATACTCCATAAATCAGGACAAATAAATCATTTGTGAAGCACTTTTCTTTACCTGTTCTTTACCTTTGTATACACTTTATTATATGCAAAACTGTGCAATATGCTTGAGTGCAATAAATGAATGGAAATTATAGTTGAAAAAATATGCCAACTTTGCTTGTGTCCTTAAGTACCAAACAAGCAAAATGAGTATGTGTCTCTACTATGGGTGAAACACTTACCATCTGGCATTGATAGTCAGATTTAATGTGTGATGATAAGGCTGACAGTGTTGTGCTCGAGCACAGAGCGGACATGTGTGTTTCTTATGGCAAAACAATTGTTGTCTATGTGCACTGCATCATATGTAACTACGAGAAGTATTTTATTGACCAGGAGATCATTAGTACTCATGATCTTCCAGCAAGTGTACTGGAGCCCTGAATTACAGGTAAGTTAACTATTTATTTTAGAGAAAAAAAAGGGGAACCCAAAATCTCCAATGACTATACAATGTATTTATGTAGAACACTGAATTGTTCCTTTAAGACTGATTCTACTCCCTCCCATCGAGTGAAAGATGAAATTGCTTTCAGAAAAGTCAGGTTGTAGTTTATAAGCTAACACAATAAAAATTGTTGTTAACTCCTAAAATCCTTGATTACAAAGACAAAACACAACCTTGGGTAGAGTTATTATTTATGAAAAAGATTTATCATACCAGATATATAATACTGTGAAAGTATTTAATTGATAAGGTCATAAATGTGACCTAATCTATGATTATTTCATATATACAATACTGTGCAAAAGTTTTAGGCAGGTGATAAAAATGCCATAAGGTAAGAATTTGTTCAACAATAGAAATGTTAATTGTTTCTTGTAATCAATTAACACAATGCAAAGTTAGGGAACATAATAAGAATCTGAAATCAATATTTGGTGTGGCCACCCTTTGCATAATGTGAGAATTTTGTAGGCATATAATGATTATTAGTGGTTTTTATAGTGCCAACATAATCCGAAGTGCTTTACAATTATATAAAGGGGTATTTAGAGGTGAAGGAGGCCTTACTCAAATGAGTTTACAATTTATGAGGATTTGAGGTAAGAATCTATAGCGTTAGGTGTTTTTTTTCAAGAAAACTGCTGGTGAGATGATCTGACCGGCATTTAAACCTGAATTTTGTTTTTCTAAGCCAGTGATGTTACCACCGCTCTAGTCAACACAAAGAAATGGGCAATGTTAAGAACCATAGATTCAATGGCTATGGAAAGATGCAATGGCTAAGGAAACAGTGCAGCAGATGAAACATCATGCTTTAACTCTGATGTAGAAACAAGACCAAGAGATTCAAGTACACACTGGAACTGGAGTGCAGAAAAATGGCGGCAGGTGCTCTAAACTGACGAGTCTAAATATTTGATTGTAGCAGAAGGCAATTTGTTCTCTGAAGGACTAGAGAACGGTACAAGAGTAAGTTTCTGCAGGCAATAGTAAAGCATGCTGAGTATTCCTTGAAAGCTTGGGGCTGCATTTTGTTTAAATTTGGGGGGAATTTAGTTAGAATTTATAGTCTCCTCAATGCTTAGATGTACTAGCAGATGTTTATCAATCATGCAATACCATCTGGGAGGCCTCTGATTCTCTTCACATTTATTCTGCAGCATGGTAGCAACCCCAAACATATACCCAAAATCATTAAAGGGACACTGTAGGCACCCAGACCACTTCAGCTTATTGCAGTGGTCTGGGTGCAAACTCCCATCACCCTTAACCCTGCAGTGGTAATTATTGCAGTTTTTATAAACTGCAATAATAACCACTGAGGGTTCACTCCTCCTCTAGTGGTTGTCTACCAGACAGAGACTAGAGGGACTTCCTCAATTGAAACGGACCTTTGGTCTGTTATCTGACGCTGGATGTCCTCACGCTCTGCATGAGAAGCGTCAGATCCTAATGCAAGTGTGGCCATTGGGGGAGGAGCGTGGGGGGAGATGAGCCAGCACCGAGGAACATCGGCGCTGGACCCAGGTAAGTGACTGGAGGGGTTATTAACACCTTCAGCACAAAAGGGAGGGGGCCTTGACAGAAGAGGAAGCTATAGTGCCAGGAAAACAAGTTTGTTTTCCTGGCACTATACTTTCCCTTTAAGAACTATCTTTAGTGTAGAAAAACAGAGTCCTGGAACTGGGATCTGAATTTAACATCATCACAGAGCCTTAATCCCAACATCATTGAGTATGTATGTGATTATATGAAAATACAGAAGCAACTGAGATACGCAGAAGAGCTTGAAGTATGGAAAATCCCACCTGCCTAATTCCTTACAAAACTGTGTGCAAGTGGGTCTAGAAAAATTCTGCTTTGAAGGCAAAAGGTGGTCACACCTAATATTGACCTGACTTTAATTTTTCTTCTGTCAGACAATTATTATTATGTTCACTGGTACAAATGAACTCAACTATTTAACTAACTATACTTTACAGCATTTTTTTCACACCTGCCTAAAACTTTTCCAAAATAGTGTGTTAAATGAATCTTATCACAAATGTACAAACATGCAACAACTGAGAAACTGTAGCAGTATTGAACAATATTTTTCAATATTTTTAGTATTTACCTTTGCAACAGACATGCAATTTAATCTTCTTTCTATACATTTCCACTGCAGTTATTTACTTTTACTTTTTTTATTCCCCTTTTTGCATTTTTTTCCATCTGCATCCCAAACAATCTTTTCCTTCGGCTGACCTTTTCCTTCCTTACCTCGTGCACTCACTTCCCAACATCTATCCCTCCTGTTTTTCCTTTTACCATCATTAGACAGGACGTACTAGCAATTTAGATAAAATTATACTTAATTGAAAATCCTATGTCACCTTTAAGTGGAAATCAAAATATTTACAATATTTAACGTGAAATATTCTTATACATTTTCTCCCAAGACAGCAATGTGTGTTGATTTTAGATTTAGACATTGCATATGAAAGTTATTTTCGCTTAACAGTAACTACTTAACAGGGTTTGCCTCTAAGAGTGTTTTGCCTGCAAGTAGGAACAGTTAATTCCTCAATTCAGTGTTCAGTTAATTTATTTCTTATTGTAGTTGAGCGATTGAGAGTTTACCCTTTATGTAGAGATATCTATTTTTGATCACATTGAAAACATAAGTGCAGTGTAACCACAGCCTTTTATTACAAGATTAATTATTGGAGATCATGTTATCTACAAGTCACTGCAACATAGGTAAGTACACTTTGTAGTGACTTGTATATATTGCAAATTCATGTTAATCACATTCTGAAACTCACAAGAGTCTTGCTCAAGCCTAAACAATGAACTCATACCCTTATCATGCTTCTGAACAGAAATTTCATCCAGTGACCAACTGCTGGCATGGAAACTGGATCTCATTCAACAGGAAAAATGTAACAGGAATTCAAATCGGATATGGTGACATATTACCTCAGACAGAACAGAATAAACTGAAAACTGGATATATCAACACAGATATCAGGAGTGGAGTTAAGTTTCCATGGCAACAGACAGATTGGATGTGATACAAAACTTGAAGTCAGTATCCCCAGGGTAACACTGTTGTAATTACTCTAGGTGACTGTCATCATAATGTTGCAATGTGATCAGCAATGTCACGCGACAAGGCCTCAGTTAATAGCCTGTTGGCCTGAAATTTGCTCTTATGATTTGGGTACAATTGCTAGTTTATTGAATAGATTCCAATCTGTCACTATTGTCCTAGACTGAAATTAATTTATAGCAGGAATACATTTTTCATTGCTAGTTGATTTTTACCTCATCACTATACTGAATATATATATATGAAGCTCTGAAGTTTATCGGTCCAATGTCAAGTATGTACATTGTTATACCAGCTAGTTTTTTTGCAGTATACAAAGAAAATTAGACTACAGTTCTGTGGTAGACAGCCACTAGAGGTGGAGTTAACCCTAGCAGATATTTTTTGCAGTTTCTTGAAAACTAGAGTTCTGGGCTGACTAACGTCAATTTGTGCAATATTTGTGGCTCAGAATGTCGGTCATTTGCTGAGAGCAATCAGCTGACGCTCTCAACCAATGAATGTTGACCTCCGCTTTTCCAGTGACATGTTTCTGGATTCAGAGCCAGAAGCATGTCACTGGACTACCAGAGAGCATCAGAGCCCAGAAGGGACCCAGGTATGGGGGCAAACCATTGCTAAATGGTTATCCCATTTACAGGTAAAATGGGTCAGAGTACTTCTAGCATCATTACCCCTAGAGTGGGCTGTAGTAGTTATAATGCTTGAAGTAACCCTTTGAGCTAATTAGCTGTTACTGTTTGAATATATATTGGGCTTGATTTAAAATGTACTAATATTGGAAAAATATTATAAAATCTCTATATCGATTATTCCATACATTTGCATTGCAAATGTCTCATTTTGGAGGAGATTTTTAAAGACAAATAAGTGATACTCAGGGTCAATGAGCTAAATATTGAAACATTTAATTTGGGTTCTATGTTCATTGCCCTTATTTAATACTTTTCCCAGAATAGCGGCTGTCAGACTGACAGATCAATATCTTTGACTTTCTATTTGCCCAGCTTTTGAAGTACAAACACATTTGCAAAATTGAGTTTGAACATATTTGTTTTTTGCTCCAGATTTGCTGGATACTTTTGCTAGTTTTCTAGATCACCACAAGATGTCCTCTGTGGGATCTCTATATCAAACCAGCTGCTTTAGTCCTGGCTAAACACTGCATCTTTGAAATGGTTGACACTGAAAAGGAAGTTTTAGTAAAACCAAACATTACAACACTAGGCTTGATCAGATGATGTGTTTCAGTCGGTAGCGGATTTATCTTATGGTAATCCCATTTAATTGCTTACTTTCAGCGTTAACCTAAACAAAAATTCTCAGTGCTCTTCTAGAATAAGCTGTGCTCTTGAAATGCTTGACATAGGATTACCGCTGGAAAATTTTACTGCCACCACCTTTGTAACAAATGAGCTTTTTTGTAGTTAAAGAGCTACTGTAGTTCAAATTGATAAAAAATATTTAATGCTAGACATGATAGAAAGGTGTCATAATGCACAGTGCATCGCAGTGTTGGGCTGCCAGCCTCAAATTGGCCAGAGTGCCAATAAGGACCACTGTGCCGAAAGCCCCTTCAATGAGGATGTGAACATCATAACTGGCCAAGGAAAAATAGAAGAAGGTTGCCTAGTTGAAGATACTTCAGAACACATTCAGAGGTCTTGTGGAGCCCAACAGCATCAAAGCTGTTTTGGCAGCCCGAGGGGGACCTACACAATATGGTTTTAATGTCGTGGCTAATCAGTGTATTTCCATATTGGTTGACTGGTACAGTGTATAGATGACATTTAAAACAGGAACATTAAAACAGAACCAAACAAATTATCCACTTAATCTTTTAACACAGATATTCTATTCTAATGATATTTTCAATTGTAGGCAACAAACACTATTCATACATGTTATATTGGAGGAAATTCTAAATGGGAGTTTGTATGCCTTGATTTTGAAATTGCAAATTTGCAAAAAATAAACAGTTTATTATAATTCAGTCATTTCACACCACAGATTGCAAGAAGCAGAGCTGACTATTTGGTGTTTATTTTGCACTCATTAGAAAATATTGTTTTACTATGTATACATTCATTTCAATGGGCAGAATACATACTTTGTTTAGCACGTCTAATCAAAATATGCACGCATACATTTATTGCAGCTTTGAATATGTTTAATCATTTTAATATTAAGATTTTAACTTAATTTCAAAAGAAATATCTTCAACTATGCTCCTGTTATTGCTCCTTTCTACATTTTAATGGAACACTGTAACATTACGAATACAAACAAAATACAAACAAATACATTTTTATACAGCATATTGCAGTTCGAACTCAGACAATTGCATGAAGATATTCCAAAGCCCAAATGAGCTATTAGAGTCATACCTCACCTTACATGAGAAATATGAGAATAAAATTAGAGAGAGTATTAGAGGGATATGTAAGAATTGGGAAGAAAGATGGGGGATGTAGAAAGAAGGACAGAGAGAATGGGAAAAAAAGGAAACCAGAGCCAAGCCAATTTCAAAACATACTACTGTAAATATTTCAGAAGTCGTACTCCATCCATGGGTTCCACACCTTGTTGAAGGATTGGAAGTGTGATGTAGAGAAGCAATGAGCCTCTCTATCTGCATAGTATCTTTAATTTTTAGAATGATTGCTTTGAGGAATGCGGGAAAACATGCAACCACTTTTTCAGCCAGGGCTCTATAGGTGGCAAGAGTGATACTAAACAGTAACTTGTTCTCATAACATTTGATTGCTCGATTGGCTTAGATGGAAGGAATGTCCATGGATCCATCGACATAGGTTGCGATAGGACTGCCTCACAGTCCATGAGCTGTTCTTCAGAATACAGTGAGTTGTGGGTATGTCCACCACATTTGTAAACAAGTACCCCTAGAGATACACATACCCCAGCATAGGTCCGAGTGTATGCCGCATCCGGTGGAGTTAAACAGGTGTAACATACCACCTGAGAATCGATTAAATCCTCTGTTCCTGTAAAGTGACACACACAATTTCCTTTGCTGTTTATTCCCACATATCAATCCAAACATCTCCTGTGATCTTATCCCCTAGATCCGCTTCCCATCTCTGTAAATATGGTAAATCGTTCCAGTCTACAACTGATGCTAAATAGAGATTAGACCCCTAGTGTATAATTCTTGTAGGCATATGAACTCAAAATGTGTCAAAGCCCTGGTGGCTACTTTGAGAATCTATGCTTTATGAACAAAATAACATATTTGCATATACCTTAAAGGTCTGAAGTGGTTAGTGTGGTTCTAGCTTTTAGAGCATCAAATGTTATGACTAAACCCTTCTCAATTAGATACCTATGAGTACTTGTCTCAGATTCTCAAACAATTACGAATTGGCTGGGAATTGTGGAAGCAAAACATGGCAGGAGGTTTTAGAGAGCCAGATAAAAAATCTGGAGGGAAATGGTCAGATTCAAAATCTACCCATCAACAGGTGTCTGTATGGACTGCAGATCAGAACCGGCTTCTGGGATTGTGAGAGTCTGAAATAGGTAAACTAGACACAGCATTATATTCATCTTAATGGTGTGTACTCTGCCCACCCAGGAGATGGCGTATTTATCCAAATTCTGGATGTCTCTTTTTAAGACAGAGTAAATTAGAGGGTAATTGGTGGTAAGGTCTGATGGCAGTGCAGTGATTCTAATGCCAAGATAAGGGATAGAGGAGGAGGTAAACTGGAGCTAGAAGGTTTCCGACATTTTGTGTGCAATCTTCCTGTATGGAAAGGGCAATGGATTTGGACAAATTCACTTTGTAATCCACCAGGGAGGAAAAATTATGGAGCACCAAGCACAGTGCAGGAAGGGAAGAGGCTGGCCAAGTGATGGTGAGTATAAGGTCAACCATGTAAGCAGCAAACCTGTATTCCTTACTTGCCATCGAGAGACCTTTAACATCCACAGCTTGTCAGATATTAGAGAAGAGCACCTGGACTCGATGGATTAGGTATGGCAATACAGAGATGATACAGAGGACAAGGGGTGTACCAAAAATCTTAGCATCGGTGTTAAAAAGGGAAGTTGGTCTGCAACTGCCAGTGGAATCTGGGGGTTAACCAAGTTTGTTTATTAGGATAATACTGGCCAGGAGTGAGTCCTCTAAAAAGGATTCACCCTCCCATATGGATTGAAACAAAGCCTAGAGCTGGGGAATCAACTCCTGTGAGAAGGTTTTGTAATAAGCCATTGTGAAACCATCTAGCCTAGGAGATTTATAAGGTTTCATGGAAGAAATGGCCTGCGCTAGGCATGTGCATAGGGAAAATTTTCGGTTCGGTTCCGCATTCCGAAATTCGGGATTTTTGCAATTCGGGACTTCGGCACTTCAAGACTTCGGAACTTTGGCACTTCAACACTTCGGCAACTTCGGCACTTCCACACTTCGGAACTTCGGCACCTCGGGACTTCTATTGCAGCCACTTAGTAGATAACTCCCTAATTCCCACGGTATTAGGGAGTTATCTACCAAAAGGTTGAAAGACCTAAATTGGTCTTTCAGCCAAATTTACTAATACTAAGTAAAAATTACTTAGTATTAGTAAATTATGCCCCTACTCGCTATACCGCGAGTAGGGGCATGTCTATTAAACAGTGAGCAGCCTGTGGCTGCTCATTGTTTAAAAAAAAAAAAAAAGACCTATTGCCCCCCCAGGCCCCCACCCCTGAGCGGCAGGTGGGGGCCCTAAAGTAACATGATGGGGGGGACCTATTGTCCTCCCCCCTGGCTGCCACCCCTGAGCTGCGGGTGGGGGCCCTAAATTGGAATAAGGGGGGGACCTAAGGTCCTCCCCCCTGGCCCCCACCCCTGAGCGGCGGGTGGGGACCCTAAATACTAATAAGGGGGGAACCTAATGTCCTCCCCCCTGGCCCCCACCTCTGAGTGGCGGGTGGAGGCCCTAAACAAGAATAAGGGGGGGGGACCTAATGTCCTCCCCCCAGGCCCCCACCCCAGAGCGGCAGGTGGGGGTCTTAGACAAGAATAAGGGGAGGGACCTAATGTCCTCCCCCTGGCCCCCACCCTTGAGCGGCCATGGGGGAGTACATAAGGTCCTCCCCTATTCTAGTTTAGGGTCCCCACCCACCGCTCAGGGGTGGGGGCCTGGGGGGGAGAACATTAGGTCCCCCCCTTATTCTTGTCTAGGGCCTCCACCCACCGCTCAGGGGTGGAGGCCAGGGGGAGGACATTAGGTCCCCCCCTTATTCTTGTTTAGGGCCCCCACCCACCGCTCAGGGGTGGGGGCCATGGGGGAGGACATTAGGTCCCCCCCTTTTCTTGTCTAGGGCCCCACCCACCACTCAGGGGTGGGGGCCAGGGGGGAGGACATTAGGTCCCCCCCTTATTCTTGTCTAGGGCCCCCACCCGCTGCTCAGGGGTGGGGGCAAGGGGGGAGGACATTAGGTCCCCCCCTTCTTCCAATTTAGGGCCCCCACCTGCAGCTCAGGGGTGGGGGCCAGGGGGGAGGACAATAGGTCCCCCCTTCAGTTTAAAAGCCCCCACTCATGCGTCACTAGGTAAGTATATTAGTACTTAGGCAATACTGTGCTTCAGCACTTTGACACTTGGGAATTTCGGTAACTTGGGAACTTCGGCACTTCAGCACTTCAGAACTGCGGCACTTCGACACTTCGGAAATTCAGTAATTTCGGAACTTCGGGACCTCGACAATTCGGACATTCGGAAGCACCCGAATGTCCGAATTGCACGAAATACGTCAGAATTCATATTCGGACCGAAACTAATTGCACATGTCTAGCCTGCGCCACCGCTATCTGTTCATCTCTCAACTGATGTAGGACTAATTGGTTCAGGAAGGATTGAACTCTTCCAATTAGCACAGAGTCACCTGAGGAGTGAGAGGGAGTAGGATAATAAATTTCAGAGTAAAACTCTGTGAATTTATCCAATTTACCATTGGATTCTTTCATGCTTGGAATTGCCTGGACGGCTAAAACTCCATGTATTCTATGGATGAGAGGCATCTTATTGAATCTTTCAAAACAAATGTGATTGTCATTTTAATTCAAGTACATAATTGCTTCCATGGGGGATTTTAATGAATAAATCTATTTATTTATTTTGCTTTTATTTAGCTCACATAAAGCAACAGGAATGTATGAAAAGTTGAACATTATGGGGCTGAAATGATTCTGTAGCCTATGTTATTCTCGCTGTGAAAACATTATCATTTTTTAGCAGGTAATAAAAATCCGAGTGTCTTATTCATTATAAATTTCTTCAATTTTTTTTGTCTCCCATTTCATGCTGGCTGATGTGACTGTGTGCAGTATGTAGAATATCCAGTAGGTGTCTCCAAAGGACTCGTACTTTTTCCAACATGCTTAAACTCCTGTTCAGTAGATGTGAGTTAGTAGCTGCGATGGAAGAGAGACTAAGTCAGAGAAACCTGTATGAAGTTTTCTCTTTCCACTGCAAGGGCTGTGTGACACTGACAAGGAGAATACAGCCTGCGTGATGATGAGGGTTCACCCATGAGACTACATCATCTTCAATTCCACCCTGCCCTCCACCAGCAGCTTAGACAGAGCCGGCCTGGGGACTATTCCTGAGTGTGTGACACATGTTTGTGTTGCTAGGCTGAGGAGATGATGACTTTTTTCGGGCTAAAGGCAAACCTGTCGTTGTCATATCTAATCTGAGATAAAGATACACCAGAAAGGTCCCTTGGAATATTGAATCACAAGAAGACAAAGCTGGAAGATCTGAACTGGTCACCAAGGGGCAGGTGGCTATATTTTTTAGTTATTAAAAATTCTGGTAATTTAGCCATACTGGCAGCTGAGTTCCAACTCTACAAAGGCAAGGTAGTTTATGTTCTAGGGAGACATGCATGCAGATGAGTTCCACCTTTACCCTAAAGAGCACTAGTGAAGCAGGTTGGGAGGTATCTGAGTGCAGGGTGCACGTGTTTTTGGCAGGGAGCATGCAGAGGGCATCTTTGGGTTTATTGGGGTTTCTCTGGATCTCCTGCTCCCTGCTGTTGTTGCCCCTGGCTCTGGGGACACTGGTGGACAGCAGCAGGAGGTCCAGCACGGACAGTGGCTTCATGTACAGGCGCCTGAAAAGCCACGAGAAGAGAGAAATGCAGAAGGAGATCTTGTCACTCCTTGGTCTCCCTCATAGACCTAGACCGGTCCATGGACTTAATTCTGCCTCACAGCAACAGCCAGGAAGGCTCAACTCTGCCCCCCTCTTCATGCTGGACCTGTATAATGCCATGTCTGGCCAGGAACAGGGAATGGACAACAAGGGATGGCAGAGGTCACGACCACACAGCCACCAGGTGAAGGTCAAGAGCCTTCTGAGCACACCCCAGGGCAGCTCCCAGGACAGCGCCTTCCTCACTGATGCAGATATGGTCATGAGCTTTGTTAACCTGGGTGAGTCTCTTTGTACCACCTTTACCTGTCTCCCTTTCCCTGCCATGCACTGTTTAATATGCTAGAGATATAATTTCTCCTATTTCTCCCCAGTCTGCGGAATTAACTGCCATTAAAATCTGCTGTGCCATTTATCTTCAACACGTTCTTGTATTTTCCATTTTGCTGATTTTGAAGTATTATGTGAAAGATTCCCTCCCACGTATACAGACAGAAATACCCATTTGGCCACACTACACTTTGCTGTACAAAAACAAAACACTTGTTCTTTTTACAATATAATGTTGCAACAGCACTAGGGGGGTGACATTGTAACGTAATGCTTATTTCCTGGGTGCAGTAGTACATATGCACAGATGCAGTGTAAACAAACAGTAGAATATTGAATGCCAATAGTGTGTTTTGGGATCAACTCTTCTTCAGTGGAACGCACACACTTTCTCTCCACCTGCTATGGAGTGAAGTACACACATTTACTGAGAGAGTTAGTGCCTGTAAAAGCCAGGCTATGCAATTACATTGCAGTTAATGAAGAGTAAGACATTTTATTAGAACTGATTGTGAGCAACTGGAGGCTACAGTCAGCAATGCTGTTCATTTCTATTGAGAGTGGTAGGGTGCTTTTTTTGGACAAATGTTCAAGAATAATGGACTAGACATTTGTTTGTAAACATTTTCAACAGAAGTATAAAATTCTCTGAGAAAGGATGTTGTATTATTATTACCACCACTCATTTACATAGTGTGCCTGAAATTTAGCAGTGCTAGATACATAAATAATTGCACTTTTTCCAATATGTGGCACAAACCATCTTTTTAAATTAACCATAAGCATGAGAAGAAAAAGGGACAAAACTGTGAAATAAATAAATAATGCCATACACTAAATGCCAGACAATTATAGAGTAATACAGGGGTCTCAAAATTCATAAACGATAACTCAATATCTTTTACCCTTTTCCTGCAGTTGGCACACTATTTATGTTGGTATTAATGTTTTTCCATAAATGTTCTCATGGTAGTACATTCGTATATAAAAGGAAATAAACCAACTCACATTCTATTAGTGAAATTAACCTGTTTTTTAAGCATGGAGTTGCTAAAAGTAGATCTCCAGAATATGTAGATTGAAAACGTCTATGACGCTCAGCTCAGCTATTCGTTGACTGAGCATCTTGAGTGTTGTAGTTCAGTTAAAAATCAAGATCTAGTTTTTGGCTGCCACTCTGGTGAATTGATGCTTAGAATGATGCCAATTGGGAGATCCCTTCCTGCAAAACACATTTTTATACCTGCAACAACAACCTGTTAGATGTCACAGATTTACCAATACAGTGGGTTTTAAAGGCCTCGTCTGTTTCTGTTTGCTTGTATGTTAGTTTGTGTCTTTCATTCTAAAAAGTTATTGTAAAAAGTTTAAACCATATTATAACATTATGTTCACGAATATCATAATAGTTGTTTTGAAAGATCTCTAAGTATTTTTTATTTATTTTTTTGTCAACTGCTGCAGACTTGCTTTTTTGGCTTAATACACATACTCCTATGTATATAATTGTGCTGCTGTACACAGGGCACCTTCCATCATGGAAGACACCTATTAGCCTTGATCTGAGCTTATTGACATTTGGGTCACTCTAATGTTTAACAGTGGTTTATTAGTGGATTTTCTCCATTTGCTCAGCTACAGTATCCATTTCGTGTCCATGTGGAAATTTTTCAAAACTCTCTCTCTGACTTACATTTAAATAACTAAAACACTGTACCGTAAATAGGAATGCACTGCCCTCTGCATCTAAAGGTTTCCAGTCTATAAAGATGCACTCTGTCTATAGCAGACAAGTACTGCTATTAGTGGTTATGATGGTTTATCACAGCGATGACCTTAGTTGTCTAAGGATAGTTGCCAAGGCAGATTGCTTTTTTTTTTTCTGTGTATCATTTATTTTATGAATTAATTACCTGGTTGTGGAATTATTCTCAAAAATCTGTGTATGGTCCCATGTTAAAGTCAACTCTTCTGCACTGCTGGAAAGGGATACTGATCTCACTTAGTTGCTGTTTTGTTACCATTAACCTCAGTGTTTCTCACTAAACCAAAAAAAAAGTGCTTTGAATATGGAATTGCAAGGTTGGCCAAAGTATCTCTAATTCAACGCTTTTACAGCTCTGCTATTTCGTCTTGAAAATGGTGATTTCCTGACCAATTCCAGGCTATACACAATTTACAGAATGACCCTGAAACTGAAATATTCAATTTGCACCACACACTACACAGTATATGCGCTTGCATTGCTGTTATGTATTTTGCATCTTCAAGATAAAATATATGATCTGTTAATAATATATTTATATTACTAACAAGAAAACCAGACTGGTAAGCTCTGCTTAATAGTTCACATTAAAAAAAACTAACCCTCGCTTTCATGCAATTTGGACATTTTGGACTTGATGGGTAAGATTACGGCCAAAATGGTAGTATTGGAATCTGCTATTTCACCCTAGTGGGTGATGTGTCATGGCAAAATTGGTGCCATTTCGGAGTACTAAATGGTGAGAGACATTCCATTGGTTCCCATTGCTATTGTTCATAACTTAGCACTTTGCTTTATTACGTCTGTATTTCATTGATAAATCCCAACCCTTAAAGGATCATTCCAACCACAAAACTACTTTGTCCTACTAAAGTGGTTATAGTACCAAATGTTTTAATTGCAGTCTTTTTTTTTTTTTTAAGCCTTTCATTCCAGAGATAAATACCTTTTTTATTGTGTATAAAAGCCACCTCCACAGAACGTAAATCAGCCAGCTGGAATACTCTCCTCGTGGCTGGAATATCAGCTACGTGCAAATTTTGCCACTGGAGTCCGCACACACAGTATGCTAACCCTAGATGCCTTGGATAGGCTGCCCATAGTTGAATGAGTTGCAAACACTGAGTCAAAGTTCCTGATGAGTGTCTTGCACTCAGGCATTTTAACTCTAACTCTGTGATAAAGAAAGATATAAATTGCTTATTTTTTTCTAATAAGGAAGCTTATTAGCTGCCGAGGCTAGTTCTTATGTGTGGCTTGTTGGATATGTAATATGGTTGTTTATTAAATCCATATCTTAAAGTTTTTTGGCAAGTTGAAGTTATAAATATAATGCTTATGATATCACTCTTCGTTTCCCTATTTTGATGAGCTTTGTGACTTCACTTATCAATTGGACATTTTAGGACAGAGTTTGATGAAATTCTATTAAAATAACATTCTATCTATCTATCTATCTATCATCATCATCAAATATGGATAAATATGCTGTTATTCTGTTTTTGAGGTTCAAATCAATCCCATCTCAAGTCATTTTTAAATACTTTATCATTACTTTAATTACAATGCACCGTATCAGCCTGTCATGCAAGGAGCTCACCTGTACCCATATAGTTCACTATAATATGTTGCCTTCGAGGACACTTAAACTGCAGCTACATTCCAAACAACAAAATGTTACCATCATATACACATTATGAGTATACAGTGTAACAGCCCTAACAACTATTGATGCCACAATATAGCTCAAGAGAGACATATGAGTTAAAAAATACACTTGTCAAAACTTATCTAAATATAAAACAGATCTTATATTAGGTGAAAAAATAAAACTTGAAGAAAATTATTGTGACAAATGCTCCTTCCCACGTACGTTTGCCACAGACTCCTGGAGGAGTGTAGAAGCCGGCCTCCTGCCCACCGACTATGGTCCATATCTGGGACACCATTTGGGAGTTACCCTGCCCAGCCGCCAGCTGGCCCTGGTTCAGCACTTCACCTTCATGCGAATAGAACCGAATGCTGAACTCACGAATAGTCCCAGCAGTTCTTAGCCGCGAATGTTATGGAACTGTTTTCAGCATGAGGTGACCGTGCGGTTCCCGGACAACTTGGTTCGCGGTTTTTAACCACTTTGAAATCCGCCAGAAGAGCTCTTTTTGTAGGGAAGATGTCTGAGATTAAAGGGAACAAACACTACCTCAGAGCCAGGCGGAGCACCCCGTATTGCGGCCGCAGGAGCTCACGATAGTTGACCTGCAAATGCACCAAACACCCTGGAACTATTTTGGGCATAGGACCATGTGTGCGGCCTATCAGAACTTTAACACAGTGGTGTTTCCCCTACGCTGCATGGATCTGGGTGCTCAGATTTGGAGAACTTGGGCACTCAGTTCAGGGCTATTTAACAATGTATTATTTGTGGAGTTATTTTATGTTTTTATTAAGTTTTTGAAGAGTTTTATATTTTTATGTTTGCCTCTCTGTTCCTGGGAAATAATTAGCTTACCTGTCTTTAACACAATTATCTCCCAGGCCCAGAGATTCCTAGGAGGGGCTTGTGGTGAAGACAATGGAGACCCCCTGCTGGGGTCTGTGTATAAAAAGGCTGTGTTTGGATGCATTAAATCAGTTGTACCCCCAGAACTATGTGTCGTCTAGTTACCGGGAGGGAAAAAGGCTATAATCACTGCTTAGCACCTTGTTCTAGCTGGTGGAGGATTCGGCGGGGAAAGTCCTTGTAAAGACTAGAGCTCCCAGGACTTTGTGTCATCCAGGACAGAGAGGCTCCAGGAGGACCCCAGTCAAGCCACAGCGACTAGGGCAGAAGCACTGAGGTTTTCCCCTGTTCCAGCTAGGAATCAGTCCTTGGCGGAGGTACCCCAAAAATCTCATGAGAACAATAGGTTTCTTAATCTATGAAGAAGGAACAAAAAATAAATAAATATACAGAAAACATGCAATCATACTTATAATGGAGTACTCTACTGGCAAAGCAACAACTAATTTTGCACCAAGACAGGAGGCTTTAAATTTGCATAATCCTCTTTTACCTCCAGCAGCAAAGAAACCGTTAGGGCAATAAAAACAACCAATTTGAACACAGAAGGGCATATAAACTCCTTACAAGAACCTCTCACTTACTCTTTCTATGCTGATACCTTTCTGGCTTGGAGCTTTCTACTTTATACTTGTTCATGTACTGTTGTTATTACTAGAGTATTTCATTGCTTATATTTATCTAGTTTGTACCTCCCGGGGCTGTAGCTGGGCTGCCAGTGGGAATTTGCTTCTCTCTGCTTACCTTCCACTGAGGGTCTTCTTCTACACCTCTGGGGCATCCCCTCCCTACCTCTTTGCCCTGTTACCTCCACATGCTCCTGTTTTTTGGCCTGATCCTTCAGCAATCGTGCTCACGCAATCGGCGCGGCTTAGAGAGTGGCCCTTAATGCAGTGTGGTGGTCATTATGTTCACACATGAGCTCTTTAACACAAATTTCAAGGCCTTGACTCACCCTGGAACCAGCTTTTCCTACATCACAGTTGCTGTGTGTGTAGCTGGCATCCTTTTGTCTTGATTTCCATTCTGCTTACCTGTATTGGGCCATTCCCTATTTTTCCTGCTGGGCTAGGTGTGCTGTAGGCCTCCTGTCCCACTTTTCTCTGATTGGTTGCCTCCTATTTGGACAGGTTTTAGGTTAGTGCTGTAACTGCTTATTGTTCCCATTACATTATCTGGGAGGATGTCCCTTCCTCGTATGGGAGGGGTCTGATGGCCACTAAGCAGTGCACTAATGGAAACTTGAAAGGTCTTTTTTTTTTTTCATTTAATGTTTTTGAGCTAAGATGGAGATGCCCAGTTGAATATTAGTGTATGTGTATCTACGTGGGTTTGTCAGTAACTGTGAGTTTGCCTAGAGACGTTTCAAGGGGTGGAGTTAGGAAGGGGTATTATGAAGTGGTCGCCAAATTATTTTTGGCCTCAAGCCATGAGATTTTTTATATTACCCTATCAGTGCCTTTGCTCACAATTAATATATATATATATAAATATATATATATATATTTTTTCAAATATAAGGGATATTAAAAATACCCCTTTAAAGGATGCTCTCAGTGAAGTGATATGGGAGCAGTGGTCTTTTAATGTTAACCCAGCAATGTAAAACATTTCCGTTTAGTTTAGTAGATACAGCAATGCTAACGTTGCAGAGTTCAATACGGCTCAAGTGACTGTCTGGCGAACAACCACTAGAGGCGCTTTCACTGTGAAAACTTGGTTATCACAGCTAGCCTGCATTGGCTTGGAGTAGTACAGCGCTTATGAGGAGCATTAGATAGGATGTGAAGAAAAGTCAGAATGTCATCACAGTAAGTGGATCAGAAGCTGCAAGGATTATAGACAGCCACTAGATCTCGGCTCTGAAAAAAAGGTGAGTAAAGCCCTTTTTTTCCATTTTTTTTGTTTAAATTTGGTGGTGAGCCCTGAAAGTAAATACACTGGTTTGTATTCCCAGTGCTGTAGTGTTCATTAAATTGATAAATGTGATGTAACTAACCAACATGTATGGAAAACCATAAATACACACAAATATAAAATATAGTGAAAAACTACACATAGTACAAAATATATTGAGAACTAGACTGTGAGATGCAGGAAAGATAAGAAATATGAAGGCCGTTAAATATGCCTAGTTCGATCGCCACAGGAAGGGAGAGACAGGCACAAGATGTGTCTGAGAGACACAACTGACAGACAAAAGAGAGCTGGCAGATATTGAAGCTGATTTTACTAATCTATGCAGAGCAATAAGCTACTAGCATGCATGTGAGTAAAGAGAACATTATTTTATTTCAGTAGTGTGTTAATAGGAAGTTAAATGTTTTAATGTACTTTGACCCAGTGCTCTAACCACACAGGAAAGGCTTTCACTGAGTAAAAAGGCAACTCTGGGCATTTGTTTTTTAACGTTTCTTTAGAACAGGGAATGTATACGTGTGACCTTAACCCTGTTTTTGGAACTTAACTCCCATTAACCTCAGCTAATGAAGAAATTTGAGGATAATCTAAATTTGTCCTACAGCAACTGTTTTTAAAATCTTAGTTTTGGTACATTCATAGTGTTATATTAAAACATAACCATACTTTCCGTTTTTAATTGAAAGGCACTAATGACGTCAGGATTGTAAAATAGATTTCTTCCAAAAGTTGAAAAAAAGAAACACAGAAGCAAGGCGCTTTATATATTTTTCTGTCTTCAGTAACACTTGATGAACTGTATACTAATTAGTGGTTAAGCCACTTGTTTACCTTTAGTCTCCTCAATGTCAGATGGAATGTCTTGAGCTTTAGAAAAGTCTTTGATGCATTGCTTAGATCATCTTCACTGCAATTATGTAAGTATTTAAATGATTTTTACTGCTGGTCAGACTTCATAAATATAATACAGAGGGGTTTATTCACAAAACTCCTGAGTTTGTCTTAGCTCTTTCTAAATGCAATAATGCTAACTTTAATATTTTACCATTATCCCCTTAGGGATTCCATAAATCGGATCTGGGTACAGATAACACATTATGGGTTCACTGCAAAATCCACTTAAATGCTCATTATAGTTACCAGGAGGCATAGAGCCTGTCCCTGCTGGTTGAGCATTGTAAATGCTGCCTTTTAAGAGTAAAGGTAGTATTTACATTGCTGCCTAAGTCCACCTCTAGTGTCCCTTTCATTGCTGCCTAATTTCTCCACTTGTGGCTGTCACTCAGATACTTGCCACTAGATGGACTTCCAGGATGAGGTTCTGCAATATTTCCAGGACCTATGTTCATAGTCTCCTCACTCTGACGCTGAACACTCCCCATAGAGATGCACAGAATGAGTGCACCTCTATGAAGAGATGCTAACTAGTGCAGAGCGGGGATTTGCCAGGCATGAACACTAGCCTTGCAACGATTCCCTATGGAGAAGCATTCTATTTGTTGAGATCATCAAGATTGATGATCTTAACCAAGGGGGAGCAAAAAGACCAGAATGGCAAGGGGAAAAGGTAAGCAAATCTTACCTTTTAACTTTCTGGGGGGGTAGGGGTGGAAACCTAAATAGTGCGTAGGACACACTGCATTAGGCATACATGTTTGTATGGTGATCTTTTAAAGGGATTCTATAGCGCCAGGAAAACAAAGGTACTATAGGTTCCTAAGGTGCCTCCCTCCCTTGCGCCCCCTCCCACCCTCCTGCGGCGCTATAGTCTTAAATTCCCTTCAGTCACTCAGCTAAACCCATTAATGACATGTAAACTCCCAAGATCACAATCTATGGTTACTGGGACAAACAATAAAATATGTGCCTTCACTTACCCCCACATACATATATACATAAAATGTAGCCTGAAGTTCACACATCTCCGTTCAGATGGACCTTCAAGATACAGAGTGGTATTTTAGACCTTATGTAATACAATGTTCTCTACAGTTAAGTCTGCAGCAATGTGCTAGGACAAGTATTTCATAATCTGCGCATGATTGGTGGGAGCTGACCATCTTTAGCAGCAGCTGCCACTAGATCAAAGCAATGATCTTTTTGAAGATTTTAATTAAGTGAAAGCACTGAAAGGTTTGCCATGTATAAACTTAGAGTTCGAGCAAATAAAGTGTAGCAATCAGCAGAACATTCCACTGACTTTCATGATAATTGTTCCACATTTAGAGCATTGCTCCAGAATTTTAGCTTATACATACATCACGTTTTACCCTTCCAGGTCTTTAAATGTTACTTATGCAGTCCACCTATAGCTGGGGTAATTGGATTCTCTGCTCCAATATGCAGTCTAAATAATGTCATTTTAAGAGACTGTGCCTTTTAGTCAAAAATACACAGTGCATATGACAGGTTACACGTATGCAAATAATATTTCCCCGAACCCAGCCTTTAAAATATGATACAAATTACACACACTGAGTCAGGACAATGTCTAGTCCAATCCACCTAGACACATGCACGCTTTGCAGCTTTAGTTGCATTTCAGCTTGTTACATCAGCAGCAGTTGTTATGACCAATTTTCCCATTCACACCTGTCTACACCATGTAGATTTATGCCTGTCGTACAGTGCGACGGTGCTGAGACAGTGTCTGGCCAACTCTGACTTAGATATTTGATTGGGAACCAAAGTTTTGAGTATACACAATACTGAAATGATGAAAAAAGATGAGTATTATGGTTCTTTCCATGACATAGCCTATGTCCAGTACCAGTATGTACTTTCCCCATTTTACCTTTGGAAAAAAAAAGTAATTAATGAGAAGTGTGCAGTGATGTCAATTATTATTTAATTATTACTGTTCAATTTTATCCACACCAACTGAAAAAAGGGGCTTCAAATAGAAAGTAAGTTTGTTATCAAATGTCTCTTTTTAAAGAGGACCTGCATTTAACTCACTCTTGTAGGCACTGTTGAATGATATAAAAATCGTCCTTTGTACACACACATGAGTCTACCTCCCAACATATGCAATGGACAAAGAGTGACACTTTAATTCTAGCGATATGGGCTGAGGTGTGGCCATGATTGGGATGTTCTGAGAAATTTTAGGTGACTTACAAATAATTGTTTATCCAACTAAAATGTAATTTAGAACAAGAACAATATAACTTACACAGAATCATTTCTAAACATATTTATTGTAGTTTAAAGGAACACTACAGGTACCCAGATCACTTCATCTCATTAAAGTGATCTGGGTGCAGTGTCCCTGTCCCCCTTAGTTCTGCAATGTAAAATATCCATCATCAAGGAAAACCCAATGCGTGCACCATACAAATTAGATCCCATCCACTGGCTGACGTGTTACTGTAAGTATTATTCTGTTAGAGATCTGTAACACACTAACAATTTTATTCATTAAAGTAAAGGTGGGCCCTCTCGCTGGTTCGGAAACACAGCACTCTGTGAGTACCATCCAGGGGGTCGGGGACTGACACTGCATCACTCTGGGCACAAGTGTAGGAGGGGCACTTTTGTCTGATTGGGCTGGGGGACCAGGGCAGCTTTTGGAGATTACGGACTCCAACACTGGAAACTCAGCCACCATTCATGCACAACACCAGACGCACTGACCGACACATCACCCCAATGCTGACACTGCACGCCCTCTCCAGGACATTCAGAGATACAGAGACGCTGGGGCCACTCTAATCACCCGTAATGACAGCCAATACACAATCCATCGCTTTCCTCCAGGAGATGGCCCAGGTCTTTGGTTATACTGAGCCCGCACGCCCTTCTACCTGGACCCTTGCCCATTAAGCTGCACAGACCCCTCGAACTTGACAAGGGCGGTTCAAGCCGTGGCCAGTTTGTCTTCATCTATTGGTCCGCTACTGGACCTCATCCAACCACCTTAGCTCACCCACTCCCTTCCTTGCTCCTTATCCCCTTCCCGATACCGCGCGGGCACTTCATCGCCGTATGCTCCACATACAAAAGTGACTCGCACAGGCTACCATAGATCTGAGCAGGGACATAGCGGCCCTGGACTCTAGCCACAACGCACATTAGACGAAGGGGTATACCAGGAGCTCATACCAAAATGAGGACAACTCTCCACAATCCTGAACCACTCGATCCAACGCTCCTATCAACACTATAAGCATCTGATATACGAGCATGGGAATAAATGCAGGAGACTACTCACGAACCTTCTCATACAGCACAAGACCCAACTGTAGCATTCTTAGTTAAGAATGTATTATCTCCTGCACTGTTATAATAGCTTGCTAGACCCTACAGGAGCCTCCTCTGTGTGATTAAAGTTCAATTTACAGAGCAGGAGATAAAACTTATAAAGTAAATTACATCTGATTGAAAATTAAACCATTTTGTTTTCATGCTAACTGTGGTAGTCACAGCCAGGGGAGGTGAGGCTAGGGCTGCATAAACAGAAACAAAAGTGATTTAACTCCTAAATGGCAGTGAATTGAACAGTGAAAGTTCAGAGGCGCAATCTAAACACCAAAACTGCTTCATTAAGCTAAGGTTGTTTTGGTGACTATAGTTTCTCTTTAAACATATGGGTGTACTTATTGCTATCTTATGTTGAATTACCAACTGCACTTCATGTTTTGTACTTTGTTTACACTTAAAGGACCACCATGGTGCCAGGAAAACAAACTCATTTTCCTGGCACTATAGGGTCATTAGGTCCCTCCCACCCTCAGGGACCCCCTACCGCTGGGCTGAAGGGGTTAAAACCCCTTCAGCCAATTACTTTTCTCGAGCGCCAACGTCGGCTCCGAATGCGCATGCCTGGCAATAGCCGCGCGCGCATTCAAACCGCCCATAGGAAAGCATTACTCAATTACTCAATGCTTTCCTATGGACATCCAGCTTGTCTTCTCACTATGATTTTCACAGTGAGAATCGCAGAAGCGCCTCTAGCGGCTGTCAGTGAGACAGCCACTAGAGGCTGGTTTAACCCTCAGTGAAACATAGCAGTTTCTTTGAAACTGCTATGTTTTCAGCTGCAGGTTTAAAACTAGAGGGGCCTGGCACCGAGACCACTTCACCTTACTTTTTTTTCTTTTTAGCCCACTCCCTCTAGCATGTAAGATCATTGAGCAGGGCCCTCAACCCCTCAGTTCCTGTGTGTCCAACTTGTCTGGTTACAACTACATGTCTGTTCGTCCACCCATTGTAAAGCGCTGCGGAATTTGACGACGCTCTATAAATATCATAATAATAATAATAATAATTGAGCTGAAGTGGTCTGGGTGTCTATAGTGGTCCTTTAAATATTTGTTTAGAAAAGGGTACAGAGGACACTTATAGTCCAGTTACTTAAATTCTACAGCAAGATTGACCCTCCTGCATATAAACTATAATATAGCTTTCTTATTTACATAAAATTCTATTTTCATTGAAGGGTTAAAAATTTGAAGACATTTCGGCATGTGAAAGGATTCTTGCTTGGATTGCGATTGTGGTGCAAGTCATCATTTTTATTTCCTGTTTAATATTATGGTAGAGTATATCAGCCGTATTTCCTCGCAATCAGTCTTACAAAAACAGACAGCTAGAAAAACACCACAGTCACCCTTCGCATATATTGTTCTGGGTTATGGGTCTTTTTGACCTGCTGTGCCAGATCTGTGGGCATAAAATTATCTTGATTTGCAATTAAAGATATATTGTCACCTTTTTCATATTATAAAGAAAACTAGTTTTAACAAAATTGGAAATAATATTTTTATTATCACTTTTTCCCTTTTCCCTACCTTTCACTTTTTAGCTTTTTTAGTTAATTTGACTCAAGTAAGAACCCCAAAATGTCTGTTGGGAGGAAACCTTTTACTGCAAAACTAATGCTGTGTCATTAGAGAATCAAACATGATTTTCATTAACTTAAAGGGTTAGTCCAACCACCATGACCACTTCTGCTATTAGAAGTGGTCACGGTGGTCGGAGTTTGTATGAGCAGGGCTTCTGATTGAAACAATGCATATACAGAGGGATTTGCACTTTTGTGGCTGTGGCTAGTTGCACCACTGGCACATGTGACGTAGCGAGTCCAGTAGTCTGTTCTGGGCTGCCTAATATCAATATCAAAATTAGTTTCTCTGAGATTCTCCCTTGCAGGTGGTGCTCCGAGCGCTACGTGCCAGGGGAAGTCTTGCTTTTCCCTCCCTCCATAAGCTCCCTCCATAGGTTCCCTCCCACGTCCCTACATTGCATGTTCTTTGTTTTTTGTTATTTTCTGTTAAAACTAAATCCCCTCCCTACCTAGCTTAATGGAGTATGCTTAGAGCCAGTAAAACAATCACGATTGGGCACCATTGATGTCAGACGGAGACAGGGAAGGCAGCTGGTTTCAGTGCTGGTTTCCAGCTGAGTATAACTCTTTATTTTTAGTTATATACAGTGCCCTCCACTAATATTGGCACTCTTGCAAATGAAGGCTGTGAAACATTATCTTTTGTCTTTTTTTGATCTTTTTTAAAAAAAATACACAAAAATACTCTGCTCTCATGGATATCAAACAACTGCAAACACACACAGGTTTATCCCCCCCAAATCTTAAATATACAGTATATGTGGCACAATTTTTGGCACCCTTCTAGTCAATACTTTGTGCTACCTACCTTTGCCAGAATACCAATTCTGAATCTTTTCCTATATGCTAGGCATTTAGTGATATATTGGTACCCACTGCTTGTTCACTGTCCTGCCCGAAGAATATGAGCAGTAAAGAGTACCTCTTCCATACCCTCTAGACACCTGGCCACTTTGTACCTCCAGCCTCCTCTTTTCCCTCTCAGTGCCAACAATAGTGAGCTGCAGTCAGTGGTGGATCCAGGGGGGAGGGGGGCAATGGGGCAATTGCCCCTCCCGAGATAGAAGTGCAGCGTGATGAGAGGGCTTCCAATGGCCCTGCTTCTCTGCTGCCCTTCTATCTACACCACTTGCAGATAGAAGCATTGGCAGCAATAGGTCCTGCCCCCTTGTGATGGGCCCCACCCCATGTTTAGGCCCCACCCCTAACCACCCCTACTAAAGCCCCTAACCCCTTACTATAGCCCCTAACCTATTCTACTAAAGCCCCTTACTCCTTACTACAGCTCCTTACACAACTACTAAAGCCCTAACTCCTTACTACAGCACCTAACACCCCTACTAAAGCTTCTTACTCTTTACTACAGCCCATCACAACCCCAATTGCAGAACTGACCCCCCCAAATGCAGTCCCTATGCCCTACAGCCCTAAGACCCCTTCTACAGCCCATTTAACCAAACGACAGCTTGTATCTGAAGACTCAAAAGGAGAATGTCAAGTCATCCTTCAGTGAGTTGAAGTGGGTCATGAAAAAATACATAATATTGTAAATGAACATCTACAGATAAATGACTACAAAAATAACATTCTGCGTATTGGAATAACTTAATCGAAGTACTGCATTTAACTCTATGAAAATATTGTGGCAAGACCGGACACATGCTGCCCGTTCCAGAATTTTTGCAATGGTTTTGAAGCTGAAGCAGGCCTCAAAGGAAAACTGGATTGGTTAAAGGTCATCCAAAGAAAGGACATTGTACCTGTGCCAAAGGAGAAAATTATCTGCAGTAAGAATATTAAAAATATGTAATTATCTTACTTAAAGAAGTTGGGTTATTTCAGATTTTATTAAGTTTTTTTTATTTTTTTTCTTGATTTGTTTTAACGCCTGGTTGCTTTTTTTTTTCTTTCTTTTATTCTTTCTTATTTTTATTTTTTTAAGAAAATAAGATTCAAGGATATAATCGTTAATATACAGAGTAACAGCTTGTTAATGATTGTTTATCAATATAAAAGAAAATTGTTTCCAAACCTTTCTAATGTACATTTTTACAATAATATACCATATCTTTGAAATCATGAAACACAACATAACCCTAACATTTCCACGCATGGCACAGTGATAATAGACAACTTACTACAGCCTACAGCCATCATAATCCACTGAATGCAAGAGCAAAAACAGCAACGAGATCTGTTTAAACCTCATGCATAATGGTGCTTTAAGAGATGTGCAATTGAAATGTATTGTGATATTTCCACTAACAAGAATAAAGATTTATTTAGCTTGGGCAACAGCTGCAGTCTGCATGGAATCGTTCTCAATGTGATATAAATTATGTTCACATTTGTACTCACTACATAGACATTTTTTCCCAGGTCTCTGCTGATAAGAGAACTGCTGAATGGAACGCAGATGCTGACCTTCCTCTTCAGTTGGGTTCTGGAGGCCGATGACCCTTGTGCCATAGATTTCATTATTGTAATGTTTCCTGCTTTTCATATTAGATTTGGTTTCTGGTTTCAGATCTTATCACGTCTAGCTCACACGATACCCAAGTTGTTTACATCCTGAAGTAAAGCTAAACTACAACTTCAGTAATTTATTGAGAAACCGTGAGTTTGAAATGCTGTGTATTGGGCATATGAACTATCTCGAATGCTGTGTTTCAGACACCACTTATTTCTCTTGGATTTAAAAGTTTCAATTAGAACTATCACAGTATTCTAAATTACATAGCTCATAATTCATATATGTTCAATGATGTCAACACATCAAAATCCTTAAATGCGGGGGTGGACTAAATAACATGACCAACATCTATTCATTTTAAATTATATGTATCATTGAGCAGGGCCCTCCACCTATCTGTTCCTGTACGTCCAGTTGTCTGGTTACAAATAGATGTCTGTTAGTCCACCCATTGTAGCGCTATGGAATCTGATGGTGCTATATAATTAATAAAATCTTAATAATAATATGTAGTCAAGCTATTTCATTCAGTATACTTACAGTCCTTTTTAAATTATGTTATACAAGTACTGTATTGTATGTAAAAGGATTTTGTGAGGAGAAAGGTTTCTAGCTCTTTATGTGATGAAGAAGGTAAAAATATACTTTCTCCATATAAATATTTAGTGATGTATAGATCTGGAAAGTGTTTGTGAAGGCGTTACCATACTGTAATATGGGGAAATCATGAGTGAACAGTGTTTATACCATAGTGTGGTTATTTTACATTTCTTCATTGGCCATGATCATTATATAATTATGCAAAACAATTGTTGGAGCTAATGGATCTCACAGGATGTCATTATGTATCCCAGATTATGTGTAATTGTTAAAATTTAGATTGATTGAAGTAACCCGTTTGCTTTCTCTATATATAAACTTATATTGTTCTATCTAGAGAATAGAACGTTAGGTAACTGATTACTGATTACTTAGAGACCTTAGAAACTATGTTATTTGTCTTCATACATTGTTTTTGGAACTAAGTGGTTTATGAAAGGCTGTACATATCATGGTGTATAGTGTTTTGAGACTGAGTGAGTGTACCCTGAGAGGAACTTTCTTTTAACTTGGTTCTTCCCCACTAATTATGGGAGCTACGGCACACAGCCCCAGCTCAACCATTGAGCGCTAAGAAGAAACCTCTCAGGGGAGATGGAACCACCCAAGAATATTGTCCATCTCATCTTCCAGGAGAAACCATGAGTTCTGTCTGTGACATATGTGAATGAGTATTTTTCAAATTTATAAACAACATAAGCCACACACAGTAACTGCTCCTTGCTCCATAACCTGTGCAAGACAGATCGGTTGCTACAGTGCTGTGACTGTTCTTTTAATTTAAGGATAGTTGCCGTCACAACCTGTGAACTTTGTATGAATCATATGTCTTTGTATACACACTGATTCCATTTAAGATGGCCAAATGCATTTGGACACATTTTACATATTTTTCAGGAAAGTCGTTATATTTGCTACTTGGAGGAAAAGCTTCTACATTAAATGACACCCTAAAGTCTCCAAACACAGGTCTCACCAGGTTCTGGTTATCTTTCCTTGTGATGCTCTAATAGGTCTGGACTCAGAGGCGTCCCTAGAGCACTTGGCACCTGGTGCTGTGTGTGTAGGTGCTGTGTGTGAAGGCGCTGTGTGTGTGTGTGCAGGCGCTGTGTGTGTGTGCAGGCGCTGTGTGTGTGTGAAGGTGCTGTGTGTGTGTAAGGGTGCTGTTAGTGTGTGCTGTGTGTGTGTGTGTATGTGTAAGGGTGCTGTTAGTGTGTGTGTGTGAGGGTGCTGTGTGTGTAAGGGTGCTGTTAGTGTGTGCTTTGTGTGTGTGGGTGAGGGTGCTGTGTGTGTAAGGGTGCTGTTAGTGTGTGCTGTGTGTGTGTAAGGGTGCTGTTAGTGTGTGTATGTGTAAGGTTGCTGTGTGTGTAAGGGTGCTGTTAGTTTGTGCTGTGTGTGTGTATGTGTGAAGGTGCTGTGTGTGTAAGGGTGTTGTTAGTGTGAGGGTGCTGTTAGTGTGTGTGTGTGTAAGGGTGTTGTTAGTGTGTGCTGTGTGTGTGAGGGTGCTGTGTGTAAGGGTGCTGTTAGTGTGTGTATGTGTAAGGGTGCTGTGTGTATAAGGGTGATGTTAGTGTGTGCTGTGTGTGTGTATGTGTGAGAGTGCTGTGTGTGTAAGGGTGTTGTTAGTGTGAGGGTGCTGTTAGTGTGTGTGTGTGTGTAAGGGTGATGTATGTGTGTGTGTGTGCTGTTTGTGTGTAATGTGTGGGGGCCGTTTAGTTAATATCCCCCCTCCCTTCTTACCTTATGTAGGGAGGGGGCACCGTGCTGCTGCCATCCCTGGTGGTCCAGTGGAGAGTGAACTCTAGCCCCACAGGGGGCTAGAGTTCACTCTCGCGAGATCTGAGCCGCGGCAATGCTCTGACCGCGCGAGAGGAATCCGGCGAAGCTGCTGGCAAGAGCTCCCCGGGTCCTCTCCTGCCTCCCTCACTTCCTGTGGGTCGGTGAGGGAGATCTTTGATCTCACTCACAGGCCCATGGAGGGAGGCACGTAGCGCGGGCCACGGGGATTAGGGTGTGCCCAGGCACACCCGGCACACCCCGTGCGCACGCCTATGCATTTGATAACGTAAAGGAGATGTATTATTCTTAGTAAAAACATTTATAATTTTTTTTTTGTGTAAAATTAAGCTGGTTCAAGTTCCTCTTCAATATTCAAAAGTGTTTTATGATATCTCAACAACAACCAGTCTGTGCGCAGATGTTAAAAGTAATAAGTGATAATAAGTGCAATAAGATCTCTGCTGTGAACACTCACACTGTATACAAGATTATAAAACCATCAACCATACAGTGGAGACCTTATGAAAGTGAATACATCTTAAATACATTATTTTAAAAGTGCTTATTATTATTAAAGTACAAAAAAATCACAACATATTTGTACAAAACAAAAAGTGCAATTTATATAACAAAGTGTATTCTTACAACAGAAAAACACACAAAAGCATAGGGCATACCGTTTGAATATAAAGAACTCCCATGTCACCTCTGCATTCCCCCTTCCAAATTGTACTCTCACATAACACAATAGCTCAGCTCTGAGTAGAAACGATTTGCAGGGAGAGGGGTTTGTCCAAATAAAATTCCTCTTCGTTGATACTGAATCAAATATATTCTGAATCACTCTTGCATGTCCATCTGTAAAACTATTTGGAATTGATTTGTTTGAGGATAATCAGGAATTTTATTTGGATGAAAATTTGTTCTTATTTATGACCTCTGTCAATCGCTGCTTCCAAGTAATCCTTGAGTACCATAAGCACCGCACCGGACACCATAACCACTGTAAACCCCACGAACCGCCGCAGCTTGGTTGGGGTCTCGCTGTCCTCCACCCACCCTGGACCCAAGAGCAGGATCCAGCTTCCAGTGGGTAGACCTCTCCTAATCCAGAAAGCAAAGAAGGCTGCTCTTACAAAAGCAATCATTGTAAGCCAAGGGAGTATAGTGATTAGAGCAATCCCCAGAGTGAATATAGCTCTCCAATCCCCCAAACATGAGCCTAGACTTCATGAAGGGTAAAACGAATCTCTGTAATAGAAGCCACAACTGGCCTTTATATGCAGGTCCTCATGCAAAGGGCACTCCCCCTTGGACCTTCACGCCAAAAATAGTTCCAAGGCATTCGCGGCTAAGTCCCCCTGAAGTCTATTCTCGTTTTTTGTGAGGTAGTAGAGATACAGTAAGAAAAAAAAGTGTGTAGTCACTAAAAATAGCTACTGACCACCTAAGTGGAAACCCCTTCTACCACTTGCATAGAAATACAAATTATACATACAATAGGTGGAACACACATCTGTAGGTTCTAAAAGAAAAAACAGAGCATCATAGTGTAGTATATCAAAATACACTGAAATCAATGGAAATAGAGCAGTATTACTCACAAGCCTAGAGCCAGTTTTGACATATGGCTCTTATGTGCAGCGCGGTGGGACTCTTATTAGGATGTCCCCATCCTTCTTGGTATTCCTCCTTTGGTGATTGGAAGATGGTAGTAGAAGATCACAATATTCCAATATATTTCCAATGTGGGAACTTTATTGTGGATAAGAAATGAATATTAAATAAAAATGGAAATAAATATTCCCAATAAAAGTATAAAGGTTAAAAATATAGACAATAAGTCCAATTAAAAAGTCCAAAATGGACTTATACAGTCTACATTTTGGACTTTTTAATTGAACTTATTGTCTATATTTTTAACCTTTATACTTTTATTGGGAATATTTATTTCCATTTTTATTTAATATTCATTTCTTATCCACAATAAAGTTCCCACATTGGAAATATATTGGAATATTGTGATCTTCTACTACCATCTTCCAATCACCAAAGGAGGAATACCAAGAAGGATGGGGACATCCTAATAACAGTCCCACCGCGCTGCACATAAGAGCCATATGTCAAAACTGGCTCTAAGCTTGTGAGTAATACTGCTCTATTTCCATTGATTTCAGTGTATTTTGATATACTACACTATGATGCTCTGTTTTTTCTTTTAGAAAGAAATTGTATGTATAATTTGTATTCTCGTTTTTTGTCCATGCGAATGGCCGCCAGGGAGCTAGCGTTCGGTTCTATGCGCACAAATGGAAAGTGCCGAACCAGGGGGAATAAAATATGGTCTTTACAGTTGCTGACCTGGTCCATAGTCAGTGGGCAGGAGGCCAACTTCCACACTCCTCCAGGAGTATGTGGCCAATGCCTGTGGAAAGCGGCATTTGTGACGCTTTATATTTATTACATCAGGTGGTGGTAGACTATTCGAACGTAATGAATGACAGACAGAAGTAGGAATAAGAAAGGGTCTCTTTCTTTGTCTCAAAATACTTGCTATTTGAGTTTTAAAAAAACTGAACATTTTATACAGTTGATGTAATATTATATATTTCAGTGTTAAGTTCATATAGTCACTATATGAAGTATTTATCTTTTTTAAATAGATCTGCAAAGGCTATCAAGGATTCTTAGGACACCATAAATCACAGTTGCTCGTCCTCCAGCAAAAGAATATTGGCTCTCACATCTTTCTGTTTATATCTTTGTGCAGAATTGAGGAATTACTTTTTTTAATGCCTGTCTTTCTATGACTCTTTTACTCCAAGGCAATCTGTCTGTCTGTAGGTTTGTCTGTCTATGCCTGTAAAACATGAATGATATGCCTGCCATTTCATGATTGTTATCTGTGTAACATTTATTATTACTTATAATTATTGCTTTTTGGGATTCCAAATGCTGTTAAGGAACCTTCAAAGTAAAATGTAACAGAAGCTAAGATAATACTTCAATGTCAGAACATTGTCAAATGTGCAATCTGCATCAAACCAAGATTATGCCTTGATAAAGGATCTCAAACATTGCCTTTCTGGGTCCAACAATACCTGCACTGGATTAACCACTGATAGCCTGGACATCTGTTTCGTTTGTTCTCTAGTCTAGTAGTGATATATTAAGTGAATGTGGTATAACAATCATGCATTGGGAATGGACATGAGTGGGCACATTTTAACACAGCTCCTATAAATACTGTATGCCATAGAGACCTACAAAAATCAAGCAAAGAAGCTTTTAGGGGATATTTAAAAATAGTAATAGACATACACCTATATATTTAGAGACACCATCAAGAATGTCAACCTTTGTTTTTGATCCCTTCCCTAATTTTTAAACTAATCAATTTTAACTAAATACGTTCTTGCGAAAGAAAAAAACATCAATACTATTATACACTGATCAGAGACAACAATATAACCACTGACAAGTGAAGTAAATAACATTGATTATATCGTTACAGTGATACCTGTCATGGAGTGGGACATGTTCTTATATTTCATGTATTGGAAGCAGGAAAAATGGGCAAGTGAAAAGATCTCAGTGCCTTTGACAAAGGTCAACTAGTGATGCTAGATGGGTCAGAGCATCTCCAAAACGGCAAGTCTTGTGGGGTGTTGCTGGTATGCAGCGGTTAGTGGGGCAAAAAAGGACAACTTTTGAACCAGCATCAGGGTCATGTGTGCCCAAGACTAAGTGATGCATGGGGGGAGCGAAGGCTAGCCAGTCTGGTCTGATCACACAGAAGAGCTACTGCAGCACAAATTGCTGACAAATTTAGTGCTGGCCATGATAGAAAGGTGTCAGAACACACAGTGAAACACAGTTTGCTGTAGACCGGTCAAAGTGTCCATTATGACTCCTGTCCACTACCGAAGGAACTTTCAATGGGGATGTGAGCATCAGAACTGGACCATGGAGCAGTGGAAGAAGGTTGCTGGTCTGATAAATCATGTTTTTTTAGATTAGTTGAATGGCCAGTGCATTGTTTACCTGTGGAAGAGATCACAGCAGGATGCACTATGGGAAGAAATCAGGCCAGCAGAGGCAATGTTCTGCTGGGAAACTTTGGGTCCTGGCATTCATGCGGATGTTACTTTTGACATGCACCACCTAATTAGAGATTGTTGCGGACCACATACATCCTTTCTTGGCAATGATGTTCCCTGATTACAGTGGCCTCTTTCAACAGGATAATGCACCATGCCACACTGCAAAAAATGTTCAGGAGGTTTGAGGAACAAGACTTGCCTTGTACTCCAAATTTCCTAGATCTCAATCCGATTGAGCATATGTGAGATTTACTGAAACAACAAATCGGATCCATGGAGGCCCCACCTTGCTAATGTCTTGGTGCCAGATCCATATTCAGAGGTCTTGTGAAGTCCATTCCTCAACACATCAGTGATGTTTTGGCAGCACAAGGGGGAGCTACATAACATTAGGCAGGTGGTTTTAATGTTGTGGTGAATCAGTCTATCACCATCATAGAGCAATGGAAGGTACCTGATTTAGGAGGTGGGGATGCCTTCTGTTACACTATGCTGGTCTCTTTTTCTAAGTGATCATAATAAAGTTATACATTTTTACTTGGACCGAGCTGTGTATTTTTTGCTGGAACCTCGTCGAGCTGAAGTTTGTTATGTTTAAACTACTCCTGATGACTCTAGTGCACTGCTTTGGATCAGCATGACATTAGTGCGGCAGGGATCACTGAAATTGATCTGCTGCTTCAGAACATCTTTAACCAAGCAAATATTAGTGTTTACATTTGTAGTTTTATGCCTTTTCTCCTAATAATGTTTATACACAGACTTACTTTCATTGTTCATGGAGTCCATGAAGCTGCAGCTAATTCCCCCCTTGCTTCAGTACTTGTACTCACTCTGCACAGAGTGAGTAAACAAACTTATCCATGGTATCCATTCTGTCTCTGCGCATTCCTTATAATATCTAAAGTTTTTAACTGTTCAATATTGTAGTGACTAAGAATTTTATTATAGGTATTTGTAGCTACAACCTAAACATGAAATTGCTGTTTTAAACCTACGTTCATTTCAGCTTGCCACCTTATATTTTAAATCCATATAATCCTTTTTAAAATAATAAAATAAAAATAGTGTTCTTCATTACAAAATGCATGCCAAATATAACCCATATTTAATAATTAGCGATATACAAAAGATGTTGTTAATACATGAGGTAACGCTGTCAATAGAGTGCTGTTTTATATGCTATGTTTAGCCCAGACGAATTTTGGGCTGGGTTGCACCTTAATGGTTTACCACATGTGATATTTCTGCTGCTGCTTTGGAATCGAACTGTCCCATGTTATGATCTCTTAAGTGTTATATTTGAACTTTTTTGAGCCACACCAGATCAAAGTATTTTATAAAGTACAAATAAATAACGCCATCAGTGTTTTTCCCACCTAACTGCTACTTTCTGCCTCAAATTAATTATTTGGTTCACTTGGCATGATCTCTTTTCCCTAATGACGTGCCAGTGAGAGCCAATCTTACTTTTCTGAAAGGTTAGCTGTAGATTTATTTGGGAGTTCTGTGTGTTGTATGAAACAGTCAAATATTCACAGCCCATCCCTGCAGACATCATATTTAACCCACTTCACATTCATAGGTAGATATTTTACAATAATGGTATCATTTTATCAGATACTCTACACCTGGCTGATCAGACATTTCTAAACAATCCTGGCATATATATGTATAGTCCCAACTAAGCCTCATTTCCCCTCTCCGATTATAGCCCTTGGCCACATGTTTCCTAATTTTCATTCAACTCCCCATACATTATCCTTCTTGATTCTTCCTGTTTTTAATTCCTTTCCCTATATCTATTAGACAAGGCTTGTGTGCTTCTGTAACTGTTTTAACTCAGTAATGTGTACAGTACCTATTGCAGCTATTTTGTTATATATTACTTACACAACTTACACTGGTGCTTTCATGATCTTGTGAAAAGTCCCACAGAGGACTGAAACGTTGACACACTTTCTGGTGTACTATTGCAAGAAAGCTACCAAAATGATCTACAAAGTCCCGTGAGTGCCCCTTCCTTGATATCTATATTTTGGTATAAGTGATTTGCACTCAGGCAAGGACAAGGCAGTTGCATTGTAGTTTTATAAACATTTCAAAGCAATACATTAGGAGGTATTTTAGTATATACAGGCTATATGTCTTTATTAAAAAAATTCTGAGGGGCCAGGGTCACTGTTATAGCAGCACATGCTGTCATTTACTTTAACAGTTGATATTGGGGACTGCTTTGTCTTTTACATGGAAAAGGGCAAACATTGCCAAAGGTATAGTAAGAAAAAGAGTGGGAGGAGATAGTTCAAAGGGCAAGGAAGGGCATGAACCATATTTTTTTAAGGAACACAAGTTAGCTGGATACCCTGACCAAAAAAAATCAAAGCATAACTACATTAGCAAATAAAACTTAACCTTTATTAATCTAAGTAATTTAAATCACCCTTTTTTATACTTGGAATAACAAAGGTTAAGTTTTAATTTGCTAATACAATTATGCTTTGATTTTTTTTGGTCAGGGTATCTAGCTAACTTGTGTTGCCAGAGGTATAGACTTGAGAATTCAAGGTCTTGATAATACTATATACTTCTCAACTGTCCTCCTTTTAGCAAATATAGTGCCTCTTAAACACCCACATCCTCTCTGTACCTTATTATTCTAGCGAACATCTTTTTCTAAGAGCCCAGAAGTATAATGTATAAAAAAGATGCAGAATCAATCAAATTCACAATGCTATGCCTTGAAAACAGCGGCCTAAACACAATAACCACTAAAACCCACAGTAGTGGTTATGATACTTTGAGTCCTTTGGCGCAGTCCACTAGTAAGTATTTAAACCATTTTCACCCTCAGGGCACCTTTGGTCCATTCGCTATTAGATGTATGAATTGTAGCCCTTTTTGGACGGAATACATTGGTTGAGATCTCTGAGACTGAATTCTATCCAAATATGTGAGCAGTGAATATCTTTAAAATGTAAGGAGAAACTTCCACCTTAGTGATATCAGATATTAGTGATATTATAAATAATTTGACTGTGTTCTGAATGAAGTTGTGAGGAGCAAGTTGTTTCTGTATGTTCTAGTAGTAGAGTCAGCTCCCCTGCTCTTGTTCTGTTGGAGATATTCTGGAGAGTTTTACAGAAGCTTCAACTGTCTAAGAGTTGTGCTAAGAGCTTTCTTTTCTACTGTTACAGGTAAGATTCATCTGTAGGAAAAGGTTACTGATTGCACAAGGTTTGAATTCCTGTTGGTAATTATAAGGCATTTGATTTGATTAAGCTAGTTACTTGCTATTGATTGCTGGTTAATTAGCTATTGTTTGCAAATAAGCAGAGGCCTACCCAGGTGTTAAACATTCCTAGTGGGTGGTGATTTTAGGAGTTATATGAGGCTTGTTGTCATTAGCTTGTCTAATATAGCCTGGTGCTACTTCTAAGTGCTGTTTATAAGTGTGTAGTTGGAGATATGCTGGAGATAAACTGGAGGTAATCTGAGGTATTCAGGAGGATAAATATAAAGTTAAGATTTGTTAGATTTAAATTATTCTCCTAATTGGAATGGCAGACTTAGTTCAGTGTAACAATTGCAATGCATTTGTTTCACGTTCCACTTTTTGGAGGTTTGGTTGTTGTCTAATTTGTAGACAGTTCTCTATCTTGCGGCAGGAGATTGTATTTTTGAAGTCTGAGATTTGTAAATTATCTGGTGAACAAACTCAGACTGGAACTGCTGCAAAGGCACTGCCACAGAGACATACTAGGAATGGCAGATGGATTACTGTAGGATCTAGTAGACTTAGAGTTGTGGATAAAAAGCATTTTGCACAGTCTGTTGCTCTTCATAATTCATTTTCTGCACTTTCATAGTGTAATGGTGTTGTGGAGAGAGGCACTGAGGCTAGTGGTGTTGTGGAGAGAGGCACTAAGACTAATGGTATTGTGGACAGAGGCACTGAGGCTAGTGGTGTTGTGGAGAGAGGCACTGAGGCTAGTGGTGTTGTGGAGAGAGGCACTAAGGCTAGTGGTGTTTTGGAGAGAGGCACTGAGGCTAGTGGTGTTGTGGAGAGAGGCACTAAGACTAGTGGTGTTGTGGAGACCGGCTTGGAGACTATGGTGAGGCCTAATAGAAAGCAGTTGTTGTTGGGGGATTCCATTATAAGAGGTGTGGAGATGGACAATGGTGGTCTTGTGAGGTGTCTTCCCGGAGCTACTGCTCAGAGAGACAGGAGACGTATCTGTAATATTGTTAAGCAAGCAAAGCAGGAAAGGGGAATTAGATGTACTTGTCCATCTAAGGACAAATGGCTTGCAATGAGGTTTCAGAGGTTAAGGAAGTTTTTAGTGTTTTTGCCAATGATATACGGCAGGTTGCTTCCACACTGTCATTCTCTGAAGTTCTGCCTGTGCATAACACTCAGAGCGACAGGCGGATGCGTATTAGGGACTTTAATTTGTGGCTTGGTGAATGGTGTCGGGAGCAAGGATTTGGCTTTATTTCTCATGGTAGCTCTGTTTGGAATGGAAATAAACTGTACAAAAAGATGGTTTGCATCTTTCTCAAAAGGGAACAAATGTTCTCAGTGAGCAGTTCAGAGGTTTTGCTAGGATGTATTTAAACTAGGAGGGGGCAAAAGGGTGATAAAACATCAATCCAATTGTCCCCCAAAACAAGGACAGAAGGTGCCTGTAGCAAGTGTGTTAAAAAATGATAAGCTTAGAGTCATGTCTACAAATGCTCGCAGTTTAGGGAATAAGATCCATGAACTTGTGGCAATAATGGTAACTGATAGTGTAGATTTAGTAGCTGTTACTGAGACATGGTATAATGAGAAAAATGACTGGGACATAGCAATACCAGGGTACTCTTTATATAGAAAAGATAGGGAAGGCAAGAAAGGGGGAGGGGTGGCCCTATATGTGAAGGATAGCATAAAATCTAGCCTAATAAAAGTTAGTGAGACAAACATAGAGTCCGTTTGGGTTACGTTAGAATTTGG
>OW240915.1:194887982-194957148 GCA_933207985.1 Pelobates cultripes
AAAGGATAAATGAGTCATTTATTACACATGAGTTTACAGAGGAAGAGGTTCTATTTCAACTGTCAAAAGTAAAGACAAATAAGTCAATGGGACCTGATGAATACACCCAAAGCTATTAAAAGAGCTTAGTGGTGTACTAGCAAAACCATTAACAGATCTATTTAACCAATCATTGTTAACAGGAGTAGTCCCAGAAGATTGGAAGTTAGCGAATGTTGTGCCCATTTACAAGAAAGGTAATAGGGAGGAGTCGGGCAACTATAGGCCAGTAAGCCTTACTCCAGTAGTGGGGAAAGTGATGGAAACCATGTTAAAGGATAGGATTGATGAACATCTAAAAACACATGGATTTCAAGATCAGACAACATGGGTTTACTTCAGGGAGATCATGCCAAACTGTCTTTATTGATTTTTGATTGGGTAACTAAAATTATAGATCAGGGGTGGTGCAGTGACATTAGTTACCTAGATTTCTGCAAGGTTTCTTTGACACTGTTGCACATATAAGGCTTATTAATAAACTGCAATCTTTAAGTTTGGATTCCAATATTGTTGAATGGGTAAGGCAGTGGCTGAGTGACAGGCAACAGAGGGTTGTAGTTAATGGAATATATTCGAAGCTTGACTTGTCACCAGTGGGGTACCTCAGGGATCTGTACTTGGACCCATTCTCTTTAATATTTTTATTAGTGATATTGCAGAAGGTCTTGATGGTAAGGTATGTCTTTTTGCTGATGATACTAAGATATGTAACAGGGTTGATGTTCCAGGAGTGATAAGCCAAATGGCAAATGATTTAGGTAAACTAGACAAATGGTCAGAATTGTGGCACGTAAAAACTTGGACGAAAACCCGGGCGCGGCAGAGTACAGAATATTTGATAGAGTCCTAACCTCAACATATGAGGAAAGGGATTTAGGGGTGATTATTTCTGATGACTTAAAGGTAGGCAGACAATGTAATAGAGCAGCAGGAAATGCTAGCAGAATGCTTGGTTGTATAGGGAGAGGTATTAGCAGTAGAAAGAGGAAGTGCTCATGCCATTGTACAGAACACTGCTGAGACCTCACTTGGAGTATTGTACACAGTACTGGAGACCGTATCTTCAGAAGGATATTGATACCTTAGAGAGGGTTCAGAGAAGGGCTACTAAACTGGTTCATGGATTGCGGGATAAAACTTACCAGGAAAGGTTAAGGATCTTAACATGTATAGCTTGGAGGAAAGACGAGACAGGGGGGATATGATAGAAACATTTAAATATATAAAGGGAATCAACACAGTAAAGGAGGAGACTATATTTAAAAGAAGAAAAACTACCACAACAAGAGGACATAGTCTTAAATTAGAGGGACAAAAGTTTAAAAATAATATCAGGAAATATTACTTTACTGAGAGGGTAGTGGATGCATGGAATAGCCTTCCAGCTGAAGTGGTAGAGGTTAACACAGTAAAGGAGTTTAAGCATGCGTGGAATAGGCATAAGGCTATCCTAACTATAAGATAAGACTAGGGAGTAATGAAAATATTTAGAAAATTGGGCAGACTAGATGAGCAGAATGGTTCTTATCTGCCGTCACATTCTATGTTTCTATGTTTTCATGTAGCCTTAATAGAACCATAGCTTGTTTTAAATGGGGTGTGCTGACACATACATATATATTTATGCCTTTGACTAAGAGACCCAAGGTCTTGTTAGGTCAAGGAGAGTTAGAGGGTTAGACAGGAGTGCTTTCCAAAGGTTGTTATATATAATTACTTTCTGTCTTTTCTTAGAATTCTACCATTTTGTCACACTTTCCATATGCTTAAAAAAGCTTTAAAATGTATTAGTGTTCTTGTAAGTTCTACATTTCTTTTTTAAAATGCCACAAGTCTCATATTTCCTTTCTATAATTGCCTGATTAATTAAGTTCCCTTAAAGCACTTAGCTATTTCTCATGGACGTCTTTCAGAAACTTCCATGATTATGCTTGTATGGACTGAATTCATTATATCTGTTATTCAGTACAGTTTTTCATATTCCTAAGATCCATGAGTTCTTAATGCTAAAAAAAACATGACAATCTCCCATTCCAAACTTATGCCCAGTCCAGTCTTCAAGTCCCTGACAGACTACACATTGTTTCTCCCATCTACAATCAGACAGGATCACATAAGTGTTTCAGACGAGCACAACTGATGCCTTTTGAAAGTGCACCAGTGGTACTCAAGACCTTCCTTTGAAGAGGGAAGGCTACCAAATCTTCAGTGAGAGATGGTGGCTCAAAGATCAGCTCTCACACATAAAAATATGTTTGTGAATGATTTATAAGACTAGGTCCCACTGCTATTTTTTCAGAACTAACAAACACTAAGATTAAAAAATTATTGCACAAAAATTTGTCTCAATATAAATAGGACATGTACTAGGACCGATAGTGGTTCAAACAAGTGATTAGATGTATAGAAATTATTTTCCTTGTCAGCTTACAAGGTCAGGACAAGGGAAGTGTGCTGTGATAAGTGATCAAGAAAGTCCAAAAATGTTGCTTGCAAAGTGTGAAGATAAGTACACAGTTTTCTAGTATCCAAAACATTCTCTAGGCCTCAGACAACAGGATCAGTATGTCCCCATGAGTATCTACTCTACATTTAATTTAAGCCAAAAGACATACAAATCTTCCTTTGTTGGCGCTAACCAAAATGGAAATTAATACCTAAACAACTGGTCCAGACTTCATAAAGGCTCAGAGAGAAGACGAAATGTTGTCTCCACTTCCTTATTTCAAATAAAGACTGCCTTTTAGAAGAAACCTCAGGTGTGCCTGGATATTTCTTTTTTTCATTAAACAACCGGTCCTGTGAATTAATGCAGATAATTGAGTAAATAAATGAGTGTCTATTCACACAGAAAGTTGTGGTGACTTGATGATCATTGGGTACCTGAAGGTCACCTCAGTCAGCTGGGGCCACAATTAGAGGCTCCAGACGGATGAATGAGGTGTGTGCAGGGCTCAAGGAGAGTGCTGTACACAGCCCTTTAATTCTAATTAAATCACCGTGTCTAAACGATCAAATTCAGCCACAGTGATTAGTTCATAATCCCAGAGGATTCCGATCTTTCAGTACTGCTGCCTAGCACTGATCAATATGTGATTTTCAGGGACAGCAAGTAGGAAGTGCAGCATGACAGGCAGATCCCCATCCCATGCTGTAATCTCACAATACAGTGTACAAGCAGAAAGAAGATGCAACGCTAACATCAAAGGCAGCAGGAATGTAACTTGGATATCTCAGCAATCCAAGTAAAATTTAAAGGATAGTAGTAAAAAACAAACTGCACTGCATACATAAATATGAGTATCACATACATAAGTGGATGAATAAGATTTACATCTAACAACTTGAATACAAAGTATAGTATATATCCCAAAGAGAAAAGTATTTTAGTAGCAAAGTAATACCTGCTGGCGTCTTTTGGAGCTTAATCTGTTATTTTCCTTGATGGGCAAACGATCAGATGTAAGATTAGAGGGCAATCAGTTCTGGTTCTGTTATCTCATATAAAATGTAAACCTAGAAAACAACAACAATAGTGTAACCCAGTATATTCAAAGGTCTACTTTCTATAGTGATAAAAATACACTCACAAAGGGAGAGCCTCCAAACTGCTCTTAGACATCGCTTAGAGCGGTATGATCCCCGCTCATGGATATGTCTTTAGGCGTACTTTTTAAGTGCTCACAGTGCAACTGGCATATGAAATGAATAAAATAAATATAGTGCTCTCTGCTTGAAATAGTAACAATTGTAAATTCAGAATGAAATCTGAATGATAATGTCTTTTCACTTGAAAAAGCCAAAGCGGAAATGCTTTGTGATTGTATAGAAGGACTCTGTATTTATTTTATCTTTTTTTTACCACAATAAAATAGTTTTTACCTTGAAAAAATAAAATATTATTTTTATTTATCTTATTTAGTAATACAATAAACATCAAAAGAAACTGAATTGGAGTACACAATAACTCTGTGTAAAATAGTGAAAAGGGCTGCGTCACATACAAAGGAGCGACTAAACAACTAAATAAAATATAAACCAACAAGGGTATGTGAGCGCTACAAATAAGATATGACCACTAGAAATATTATACTCCAAAGCAGCAGCTGTAGAATAAAATAAAGATGTACATATACATAAAGTATTTATTCATATATAAACAATAAAATTAATCAAACATGAATACCATGAAGAGATTATTATATATATAAAAGTGGTCGCAAAAATATGTCCAGACCAGAGTTTGAAGATACACAGTGTGGGGCCCCCAACACTAATATAGATTATGTATCAAAGAAGAAAAATTATTGAAAAACAAAAAGACTGTGCACATCAAATTGTAGAACATCAAAAAATGAATATCAGACCTCAAACACATATATCATTCATGGGGGAGGGAGCTCATAAACCCGCCAAACCACTAGGTAAAGGTGAGGGGTGCCGCTATGAATAGTCTCCCAGTGTTATAAACCCAGGGATTAAGTCAGAGCAACTTACCCTATTCACCCAACCTTCGTGTAAGGTAAGAGGAGCACGCCAACTCCCTACCACGAGACAAAATGTGTAGGTCTGAATTCAACAGATGTCGAAAATCCCTCCCGGACCGTAAATGAAGCCGGGTTGAAGATCAGAGGAGACGGAAAACAGATCGTCTATGCGTTTCGTCCCCTATGAAGGATTTTCTCAAGACAAAGATCTGTTGTCCACAAACTGGGTATATATACCCTGCATCTGAAGGAGTGGTCATTCAATTAAGAAATAAAGTTTAAAAGTCAATTTGTAAAGGGCGGATCGCCTAAGGTGTGCATTTTAAAAGGAAAAATAATATAAACATCAAAATAATATTATTAAATATAAATCATAAAAAATCGGCCAATGAGTATTATCATTCTCTCTATTTAATAATCATTTTGAGAGATAAAACATGTGAAATCAAAGCTGTATGTAACAGAGCCACTTTTAACATGTGTCTCTTATCTTTTTCATATTTTGAAAATACTCATAAGCTATAGTTCTTTATATTTCTATATGTATACAAACATGTACACACATAGATACATATATGTATACATCCTTTCACATCAACTAAAACACAGAGGACTCTTGTATGTGAATAAAAAACTTGATAACTTATACTTATTTGATTAAGGCCTCTCAGAAGTGTCTAAAGTAATATATAAAAAATTAATTAAAAAAATAGTAATCCTAATCAATAAACATAAAAATTACATAAATAAAAAGACATAAGGGAACACATAATTCTTGTAGATATCAATATGTAACATATAAAGAAACTTTTTAGGGAAGTTACATAACGTACAATCAAAACTTATGTTCGATAAACACAAATTAAAACAATGGATTAATTATCCAAATAAATAGGTTACGATTAAACAGGGCCGAGGGGGATAGGGGCATACAGCTGTAAATATATCCCTCATATTCCTTATGATCCACTCCCCACTATTAAAGCAAAACCATGAAGGAATATAGCTAGAATAATCAAAAGAAGGAACAAAATTAGGTAATATGCTCCAATTCCTCATTTAACCCATAAGGTTTAAGTGTATTACGTCGGAAAATCCACCTAGTCTCAGCTACAATAAGGGCTGCTTTTCTATTGAAGGTCTTCTCCGAGATGTGTTCAATACCCATAACAGATATGTATAAAGGGTTACTCTCATGGGCCATCTGAAAATGTCTAGCTACCGGGGATTTCCTATCCTGTTTAATGATCGCTAGTCTGTGTTCTCTGAACCTGGTTTTCAATGACCTAGAGGTCTGGCCCTACATAGAGTAATCCACACGAACACTTCAGTAAATAGACGACATATGGGGTGTTGCAGGTAATCCTTGAGGTTACTTGGAAGGTCTCATTATTCGAGGAGGACAAAAAATCCAAACCTCCATGGTATATATACTGACATGTTAAACATCGCGTCGAGCCACATTTGAAGTTCCCTACACCAATATGTTATGGGATTCTGCTGAGGCAAGTTTAGATAGAGCTAACAAGTTCTTTAAATTTCTATTTTTCCTGAAGGTTATTCTGGGTGACCCAGCTATACTGAATTTCAACCAAGGATCCAATAATAAAATGGACCAATGTTGGCATAAAATGGAGATAATCTGGTCATATGCCCTATTAAAAGTAGTGGTTAATATGGGACCCTTATTAAGAGAAACATCCCTAGTGCTGATATTAAATTTGTTCTGGGAATTAGATCTTCTTTTAGGAGTTGAATTTTCCAAAAGGGATAACACTTCCATATGCTTAACCAATGACAGAGATGGTATAACTGAAAACTCCTGATCAATGTAGGGATCTATGAGTGAGTTTCTAGGGATGTTTCTAGCCTTATGGTATGCCTGATAAATAGTGCTCGGATCATAATCTTTATCCAGGAAGCGTTGACATAATTCCAAAGACTCTTCTTCAAAGTCCTCTAAAAGAGAACAATTACGACGTAGTCTAATGAACTGACCAAACGGGATATTATTAATCCACGTTGGATGATGACCACTCGTTGAATGTAAAAAGCCATTAACGTCAACCGGTTTCTTAAAGGTTTTAGTAAGGACATGTCCAGGTTTCCCGCATAAAATCAAATCCAGGAACTCAATAGTTGTCTTATTTTTATTACTAGTAAAAGATAGTCCCCATTCGTTGTTATTGAGATAATGGACAAAGTTATCAGTATCGTCAAGATCACCTTTCCAAATAATCAAGATGTCATCGATGAATCTTTTATAGAATATAAGATGTTCTCTCCATACAGGATGGTTAAGTACATGAGTGGATTCCCAAAGGCCCATAAAGATATTTGCATATGCTGGGGCAAAACTAGCCCCCATTTCTGTACCTTTTACTTGTAGGTAGAATCGCCCATTGAAACAAAAATAATTATGGGTTAAAATGAAAGATATACTTTCCAAAATTGCTTCCACTTGGCAAGGAGGGAGGAGGGGATCTTCCAAAAGGAAATGTTGAATGGCTTTCAAGCCCAAATTATGGTCAATATTTGAATAAAGGGCTGCCACATCCACAGTCAGCCAACAATAATTCTCCTGCCAGGTAATCTCCTGCATCAATGATAATACGTGTCCCGTGTCCTTAATATACGAGGGAAGGTTGATCATAATTTTCTGAAGATGAATGTCTACCCATTTCGACAAGGGTGTTGTAAGAGAGCCAATTGATGAAATGATAGGTCTACCAGGTGGATTAGTAAGGGACTTGTGGATGGAAGTAAAATATGGGTATATTGCCTCCACCGGAAAGGAGAAAACCTTTTTCTGATTTATCAATAACCCCTATATCAAACATCTTATTCACCCAGGATTTGAGAACCCTGGTGAATTGAGTTGTGGAATTAAATGTGAGGGTTTTATAGTAGTTCATATCTTCCAAAATCCGATATGCTTCCTTAAGGTAGTCCTCCCTATCAAGAAGGACAATCCCTCCTCCCTTATCAGCCCCCTTGATAACAATGTTATGATCTTTCTTAAGGTCTTTCAGTGCTGCCCTTTCCAAATTCGTGAGGTTATATTCCAACCTTCGATTTCTTTGTTTAACATTTAGACTGGTGACTAAGGATCTAAAGTCCTTCAGCACCAGTTCGTAGAAGATAGGCAGAAATCCTCCTTTATCTGCTACAGGATAATAAGTGGAAGGTGGTTTGAGACCTGTAGTTATACTGGCGTCTATAACCTCTTCAGCATCAATTGTGATCCCAGGCTCTGTTTGTTCATTGAGGAGGCCTATCAAATTCTTGAGTATGATTTTGTCTTGTGGGTCATTTAAAAATCCGGGACATTCAATTATACTATTGGCCTCCTTGATATTGAATGACCTAGTAAGGGTCAATTTCCTGATGAATTGATTAAGATCCCTAAATAGATCCAAGATATTAGGATTCCTGAGGGGGGCAAAGTTCAAACCTTTATTCAGCAAGGAAATCTCTGAGGCTTTCAATATATGAGTGGATAAATTAAAGATTCCCACTAAGGGAGGCACCTCACTTTGTTGGGGTTCATTTCCCTTTCCTCTTGTTCCCCTGTGGGTGTATCTCTTTTCCTGCCCCCCCTCTTGGAAAATAGCAGAAAGGTCTTGGGAATGTCTGATGGACCTTCCCCTAAAAAATTAACATCTCTTGAGGAGCCATGATTGTGAGACCGTGGCGGCTTGGGGCGGGCTCCCAATTCATTGGGGCCTATGTTAACACTTGAATCATTGATTGATCTTGTAGTAAGGAGGTCCCTAGCCTCTGAGAGAGGAATATGATTAGGGTTATCTTGTCTTCTCCATGTATTGTTATATGGCTTCTTCGGAGTATGGCGGGTATCCCTCTCATCTCGATTATAACCGTTTCTTGGGGTATAACTCTGATTCATCTGGTTATAAGGCTTGAATCTCGCTATTTCTGCATAAGTATTGTGACCATGTCTAGTAGTCTTACTATAGGATTCACGTGAAGAATTCCCAGGAATCATATTTCTTTTTTTATTGTACTGGTAGGTGGAGTGGGAATTACGGATCTCAGACTTGTTCCCTAGTCTTAAAGTGGGAGTATCCCTATTCTTCCTATGAGCCTTCCTCTGCCAATTTCTAATGAGGCCACCCTCAAAATCTTTTATATCTCTAAGGAATTTTGAGTTCTTTTTAGTAACTATCTCTTTCTCAAATTTGGTCATCCTATTGTTAACGTTATTATCCAATTCTGTTACAAGGTCAGAATTAACCATAGTATTTATCTTAGAATGGATTAACTCTATCTCAGTTTCTGTTCTTTTTAATCTATACTGTCTATATCTGACCAAAATTTGCATCAGTATCTTTATCTTATTTAGTCCTGTATTTTAGCCTGAATTTATCCTCACATCGTATTTATCGAGATGAGTTTCTACAGGCACTGCATCTACCTACATATATCACACCACCCAAGGGGATCACACCACCCAAGCTGATGTCATAGAGCAGTGGTCTACGATCTTTTAGCACCCGAGGCCCATCAGAAAAGGAGAAATACTTTGCGGACCGATGTCAGACAGAAATAAAAACCAATGGTATGTGTGAGGGGTGCAGTGTGTGTGTGTATGAGGGGGCAGTGTGTGTGTGTATGGGGGCAGTTTGTGTGTATGGAGAGGCAGTGTGTGTGTGTGTGTGTGTATAGGGGCAGTGTGTGTGTATGGGGAGCAGTTTGTGTATGGGGCAGTGTGTGTGTATGGGGAGCAGTGTGTGTGTATGGGGGACAGTATGTTTGTGTATGGGGGCAGTGTGTGTGTGTATGGGGGCAGTGTGTGTGTATGGAGGGGCAGTGTGTGTGTGTATAGGGGCAGTGTGTGTGTATGGGGAGCAGTGTGTGTATGAGGCAGTGTGTGTATGGGGAGCAGTGTGTGTGTATGGGAGACAGTGTGCTTGTGTATGGGGGGCAGTGTGTGTGTGTGTGTATGAGGGGCAGTGTGTGTGTATAGGGGTGAATGATTGTGGGTCTGTGAGGTTGGAGGGTAGATGAATAAATATATTTAAAAAAAAAAAGTAATTTTGATATCTCACCTTCCTGCTTACATTTGCCTGGGAGGGGGGACATTTCCTCGAATCCCTGCTGATCCTGTGGGGAAGCACTGGTGGTCCCAGTGGTGAGAGTGAACTCTAGCAGCCTCAGGAGCTGCTAGATTTCACTCTCGCGAGATTTGAAGTGTTGCCGAAGTAAGCGAGAGGAGCTGCAGGTTAAAGCTTCCCCGAGTCCTCTTTCCCTCCCCTGCTGGCTGCCAGCTCAATCTGTTATTTTCCTTCATGGGCAAACGATCAGATGTAAGATTAGAGGGCAATAAGTTCTGGTTCTGTTATCTCACGGGCCGGAGAGGGAGATGCAAAGCTGGCAGGGGAGAGGCAGTCACGGTTCCCGGTGCTATGATCATAAGATCATAGCACCAGGGAAATATGTTGTGGCAATTTATTGCCGGTCCGCAAAACTTTCATCTGACGGTATAGTCGGGTTAAAGCTTTCGCAGACTGGCAATAAATTATTGCGGACCAGCATCTGTCCACAGCCCAGAGGTTGGTGACCCCTGTCATAGAGCATATGGTGCTCTTAAAGGGACACTATAGTCACCAAAACAACTTTAGCTTAATTAATCAGTTTTGGTTTAGTGATCATGCCTCTGAAGTTTCATTGCTCAATTCTCTGCCATTTAAGAGTTAAATCACTTTTCTTTCTCTGTATGCAGCCCTAGCCACACCTCCCCTGGCTGTGACTGACACGGCCTAAATGAAAGCAAAATAGTTTAATTTTCAATCAGATGTCACTTATTTTTAAAGTTTTTATCGCCTGTTCTGTAAATTAAATTTAATTACATACAGGAGGCTTCTGCAGGTTCTAGCAAGCTATTAGCAGATCAGGAGATAAGAAATTATTAATTAAGCAGAATAAATGAAGTGTAAGCATTAGATGACTCTTTACAGGAAGTGTTCGGGAAGGCTGTGTAAGTCACATTCAGGGAGGTGTGACTAGGGCTGCATAAACAAAGTGATTTAACTCAGAAATGGCAGAAAATTAAGCAGTGAGACTGCAGGGGCATGATTTATATACCATAACTGCTTCATTAAGCTACAGTTGTTTTGGTGACTATGGTGTCCCTTTAAAAATGTAAGTATGTAAGAAGATTTCATTCTGAATTTACAATTTAAAGTTACCTTTGCTGTACGATTCACCCCCAAAACAACTTCTTCAGCTTTTACTGGAGTGCTTGGATTAGGAATTGTTACTTTCAGAGTAGTGGCTGTTCTGCTTTAAACTTTAATATTTTTTTAATAGATATCCTGATGGACTTTAATAAGATATTACTGTAGTTGTCACATAGTAAAAACCCTTCAAAGTAATTTAAATAAATAGAAGTGTTTGAGATACGATAGGAACATAGAAGTGATTAGTGCAGATTTAAAGTATGTTAGGTCAACGACAGGGCGTGAGAAGAGTTACTGAGAGATAATTTTATGAAATGACGAGCATTTTTTCTGGATTTGGAGGAAAATAAAACGCCTTTCTAATTCATATAGTTATTGTGAGGAGTTAGATTAGATGGAGATCTGGTAGAAAAGGAAATGCTGATTGATGTGAGGATAGTGGGTGCAGAAAGCCAAGATACACATACAAATGAGGACATCTATACGGCTAAATTACATAAATGACGTATTCATTTAAAACATCAATTTTAAAAAAGTGGATTTTTAAAGAGCGCAAATAAAAATAATAAGGAAAAAAATTACTTTTGCAGTTAAAGAACTCTCCTTGAAAGGATAAATAATCACACATCAAAAAAAGTTGCCTCTACTGTAAGGGAAAAGTTTAGAGATAAAGTTAGGGCTTTTTCTTACGCTTAAGAATTACATTTAGTTTGGGGGTCGTCTTAAAATAATTTATGGTAACAGGTTAATATCCTGCTTAGTCCTAAATGTCCTTAAATTCTAAACCACCCTAACCGAAAACACCCCTAACTTGTAACCCTCTAACGTCGTAATTGTATTGCAAGTTAAATACTGCTGTACCCATCATGTCCTTTTACATGCTGCAGTCTATTTATCAGAAACTTTTTAAACTGGATGTTTTCATAATTGTATTTTTAAAGTGAATCTAAATAAAAAGGCTTTTGAGGTTGATCACAGATTGATAATTATGTAGTTGTAAAAAGGAATTTCAATCGAAGGACAAACTAGTGGAAATTAAAAAAAAAATCAGCTATTTTTTTTTCCAGATTAGTATTCTAGTTTAAAATTGTTAATTTGTTTGTCAGATCTTAAAATTACATTTAGTTTATTAAGTGTTTACAAAGATACAATATAACAGCCAGATACAAAATCAATAAACAATTGGCAAGACAATGAGGGATATTTATCAAACTGTTCTGTTGTAAAAAAAAAAAAGTGGTACGAAAATGTAGGGAGGCGTTATCAATGGAATGTCCCTGCTGGTCCCACTGGTTTCCATGGTGATTCCTCCAATTTTAGTACTCTATGCTATTTTTTTTAAAAAACAGAGTACTTTGATAAGTAACCCACATTGTAGTAATACTGCAGTGTATCCAAATTTTAGTGTTTTTTTTTTTTTTTAAATAATAAAAATCTGAAATGTGTCCTGTTTAACGTATCTTTTTTTCTGCCACTCTAATTTTGTTAGTCTTCAGATATGGACATTTCTGTGAAAACTGATTGATTTTATTATGAAGAAAATCTGCACATTTTAGATTGCTTTTAGAACACTAATACATTTGGTCCAAATAATGTCAGCATTTAACCTTAAACACTTTTTATAGCACCGATAAATACCCTCATTGTCTCAATATCATAGATGTATGTGGATAAATAAGCTAGAATAAAGTGGTGACTATTCCAAAGTAATCTTGTTACAAGTTCTTGATAGGATAAATAAAGTCTTTACAAGACAAAGGAAACTATTCTTCAGGTAGCACGTGTTGATGTTAGAACTGACAATGTTTGAATTGAAAAAAAAGCTTTGTCTCACCTAAGTTATATATTTTTTATATTTTATCTAAACTGTATATTTTAGCTTGATGGATTGAAACATAGGTCCACAGACCTGTCCATTATTTTTTCATGTACTTAAAACACTGATACAAATTAAGGGCAATTTTATTTCTTATCATTAAAAATCTGCTGTATTGGCGAAAAAAATGGACTAATTTTTTAACTAAATTAAAGTGTTATCCCTAAGTAAAAATGCTAATGAATTGCTCAATAATTATATCCCAAACTACTCATTAGACATCCTAATAATCTTGTGTTGGTTGAAGGATTTAAGAAAATTATCATGGGCCCTTGAGACACCTGTAAGGAGAGAGAGAGATGATGTCAATGTTACTCTCTATGTGTGATAGAGGCAATAGGTAATAAAAAGAACTAATGCAAAGGTCTTAAGACCCCTGTGTCATCCCAGAGACTATTAGCTACCCCCTTGTTCAGCAGGATGAAGTTTATTTGTGGACCCAGACTCGTTCCCTATCCAATTTTAATGTAGTTCTGTTCTTCTTTCTCTTAATCCAATATGCAGGGGGATAGAAGTAGCAGGGTGAATGGGCCTGTAACTTTACTCAAGGTAAAATAATAGATTTTGAACAGCCAGCTAAAACAAAAATGTAAAGGTCCATGTAACATCCTTACCTGCTCCTTACGTCTGCGCTGCTTCCATCGATAGTCACGCAAGCAGAACACTCCACGTGTCCATGCTGCTCCCCTCCTAAGGTCGCACGGACTGACTGCACCATGCGACCGTTCAACCCGAAATAGCTTTTTCAATACTTACCATTCGGTGCCGGCGAACTGCTCTGCCCCCTGATTCGTGCGGACCAAATAGAACACAGGCACTGATTCCCAGTGGTGTATCCTGGTTTTGTGCTGCCCTAGGCCCTTACAATGACCATGTGATCTTGGCGATTCCATACTCAGTTATTTTTTCCAGTCACAGAGATGACATGGACCAATCAGAATATGTGTTAACATATATAATGCTAATTTGGGTCCTTTTTCATCCCCTATCATGCCTTCTGCCTTAATACACGTTTAGTGCTTTAAAAAAGTCTCTCTTGAACTTTTGATATTGACCTTTGCTTGTATATTGACTTTGTGTATTTATGGTATCCTGGCCTGGCTTGTTTATTGACTTTGTATATTTCTGGAATACTGACCCAGGTGGTTTTTTTCATATATCTGTATTTCTATCATCCTGATCTTGGCTATTTCTGACATTGTCTCTATCTTTATTAACGCTAAGTCTGGCCACTCTAAGACCCAGTAATAAGTCTATACTTGAACTTCTATTTGTTAAATTTGCCAGTTATTGTAAATTTACAATACAAAAATTAAGATAGTAATAAAAAGTGATCCACTGATCTTTGTTAGAAAATGTCCAATATTAAATGGACATGGTGGCAGAGACATACTATGAAACTCCTTTTTGTAAAACATTGCATGGATAATGCATTAAAATATCCAAATACTTAAAAATTTAAAAAGAAAGAAAGAAAAAGACACTTATATTTAAAGTTCCTAGTGCTGTCAGTTTATACAAGAAAGCAGACAGTCCACTCGTCGATCTAGAAGACTTTTTACCAATTTGGAGTCTCTCATTTTTTTGTCTGGGGTGTTCTAATCTTATCCCGTAATGGAATATGGAATATATAGTTCGGTCCCAGAAACAAGTCAATCATCACATAGGAGACTTGAGCTGTGAATAACCTTCACCACTACCATGGCTGCAATTGCACAACTGGAATCACTCTTCATGCGTATGTCAATCAGGCTTTAACCATCCAAGTTTTCCATACGGTGAGTGCATGCCACACGTACAAGTTGAATGGATCTTGGATGACAAAGAAGGAAGTAAAATTCCTCTCTTGACCTCGCTGATCCAGGGACAGTCTTACAGCTGCAGCAGTATTTGCAATCCACTGCATTTATAATGCACTAAGGGAATGTAGCAGTTCATGCAAAGTTCTGATGTTGCATAGAATGACACTTTAATGAATCAAGATTTATAGGAGGATTAGAGAATGCATATGTGTGTGTTTATGTATACGTTTTCCAAATGGCACTTGCTGACCTGTGATTAAAAAAACCAATCCAGGCACATAAACCACTTATGTGTTCTCCCCGGGAAATAGGTGAGGGCTTGCAAATGCTGCACACAGCAGGTCTGCAGCTTTTGCAAGCTTTTTTTTTTGTTTTTTATACACACTCCAAAAAACCATGCAGGATACAAAATGCATGCATGTTTTCTTTGGGAGTATAACAAGTAAATTGTAAAAAAAAAAAATAATAATTAATAAACGCAATGTTCCATTGTAAAAAGTTGTGTTCCATTTAGTAAAAGTTTAAAACATTGAGAAAGTATTATTCACATTATGTCTCGTGACGAAATTACATTCTTCTTAGTATACTCTTACTCTTTTAACTGTATAATACTGGGTATGGGCAAGGGGATGATAGCCTTAAAGAGCACCTGTGATACCCCAAACAACTTATGCTCATTAGATTGAGCTTAAGATTCTAGCTATACATTGTGCTAGCTAAGCTTTTCTCCTGCTCCAGCTGTCAGTCAGTGCCTTGGGGTGCGGAGCAGAAAAGACCTCCCACTATGCAGCTCTTCTAGAAGGAGAAGCGGAGGAGGCCCGGAGGTGGGTGTTACACGAAGAGTAACATCCACAAAGTGGCGCTGTAATAGAGAAAGGGTGTATAAGTCAATATATTTTACATTATTGTATATATGATAATGGTGTATTAAGTGTATATGTGAGCAATTTCAGGTAAGTAAATTTTTTCACAACAGGTTCACCATAAGCATTTCAAGTTAGGCACTCAAACATAAGTAGGTATAGGTATAGGTTAGGTAGAAAAATGAGTTAGTTTTCATACAATGAATATAAATACTCATTCTGAGCCTGGTATAGAGACAGAAAAATATTAATATCACAGATAATGTGATTCAATATCTTTTTTCCCATATATATTTTTAGTTTGTAACTATCTTTAAAAAACAAAATATGCACATTTATGAATAAATCAACACAAAAATACAAATGTTTCCCTTTTATCCAATATAATAATTTCTTCACATTCCTTTGGCAGCAACCTGATTTTGAATCTGACAATCTGAGGGAAAGGAAGGGTGTCCACAATCCCAAAATAACTGCACAACAAACGGTTATATTGACATTTTAACTGAAACTACAAAAAAATCCTTTGTATTATTATTGGCTACATAATTGTATGCAACTCTTCCATGACACCATCTGTAGGTAATTTTCTTAATTCTTTTTAATGATTCTTAATTTAATCAAAATCATTTCATGTTTAGTTATTATTTGAAGAATAATTTCACATTTTGTTTTTGATTATCATTCCTCCTCTTAATATGCCTTTAAATTAAATAAATTGTTCTGAACATTTTGCCTTCTCTTGGAAACTAGAAATGGATTGCATAATTTTTTTTAGCTCCCAAAAACAGCTGTACGAGGCAAGGGAGGAGTAGTAAATCGCACACATATCGTCCACGTTCACCAGTTGAAATAATTCTTCCTGCAGGTGCAAAATTGTGTACTTATCTTGTCAACATTTGCATTACGCTTGCCTGGCACAAGTTATTTAGGTGTTAGACATTATGTTTACTTGTGCCAAAGAGGTGACATAATGTCTATTGAAACGTAGTTACTGGTGACTGACACGGAACATTAAAAACAAAAACTAGATCAAAGACGTGAAAAGGCTAGATTCACTCAATTACTGAGCTACAGCACAGAGGGGAGGCAAGGGAGCCATATTTTGTTCTGTGACTTAGAATTAGATAAACTAAGCCACATTTAAATCACTTACTGACACGTTTGCTGGCCATTCCAGCTATGAAGAGCTTCCTGTCTTTAGGTGTTATTATATTTTATAGCCTTTAATGATCAAAGAAATCTTTTGCAGTTTATATGTAAATTTTTAATGCCTATGTTAATGTCACATCTTAAAAAAGCAGTAATTCTTTCTAAATTGAATACATTTTTAATAGGCATGATATATGGGTTTATTCACTCAGTGGTGGATTGTCAAGAGAGGAATAAGAACCTCAGATTAAAAAATGTCTAAATGTCATGGTATTGTTTCCAATTCGGATAGCCTAAATTGATTTACTAGTCAACAGTGGTATCTCAACATAGCATCAAACATAATGTATGTTCCACTGGCTATATAGATATTGTGGAAAAATTAATGGAAGCGCATAACTGTATATTAAGAACATAAAATGGAGTTGGCTTTTATTGGACCAGGTGCTGATGATTATGATGGGACTAATAACTGAGTCTTAAAAATAGAAAGCACTAAACAGCCAGACCTCCATGTGTATTGTACAGGGTGGATGGAGTTGGTGCTGGAGGGACATTCTTAAGAATACACATACCCTATATCAATCTCTCTCTTCCATCTTTTAACACAGTGTATCTGTCCATTTTACAAGCTGCACAGCTCTCATCTCCTCTCTCACTAATAATAACCTGTGAAGACCTCTCTTCTTAGAATTCTCGTGTCCTCTGCTAGCAGGCAGAAGTTGCTGCCTAGTACAGTAAAAGTGGATGTGTGTGTAGTGACAAGTAAGTGTAGCAGCCCACACTGCCACATTATGTTGTTTTTTTGACTGTTTAAGAGATAGAAGCAACAAGATCATTTGCACACTGCACAAAGTCAGATTTATGGTTAAATAATTTATAGCCAACCATTGCACATGTTTTTTTCTCTGCATCCCTGCCAACTTCCCATACCCCATTCCTTTTGCAAAACAACATAGACCAGGAACATGTGAAGAGTAAGCAACTCCAGGCCCAGGCCTTTCCATGGACATGGGCCTGGAGTTGCAGCCCCACTAGACTCTATGTTAAACCAGACCTGGAAACTTCCATGACAGCTCCGACCTTTTTGTAGTTTTGTCATACAAGTCCTAAGCCGTATGCAGCGGCAAGTCAAATGGCACTTTTAACCATTATCAGTAATATAATTGGACTGGATCTGTCATCTCCAACATGTGGATAAGGATATTCCCCTCAAATAAGACAAATATACATGCAGCTTGATTCATGGATCATGATTGGTAAATTGTGGTATCTGACATATTTGCACATAGCTGCTCATTTAAGCCAATACACAAACACCATAACCACTACAGCTCACTTTAAAGTATGGGTTACAACATATATCTAAAGGTCACGTCCAACACATCTACGGCACCTTTAAATTAACAGAAACAATGATCCCCCAGCTGCCTTACCACATATTAGAATGCAAGAATGATGGGGCATTGCCATGTCTTCTAGGGGTCCAGAGACTGAATCCATAGATACCTGTGGGTGACAAATTTGTAATCTGTATATACATTCCAACTGCATAGATGTAAAAATAGGGAAATACAAATTTTGATCTTTACATCTGAAAATAACTTGACTAGAGCAATGTGTAGGCAGAATTAGATTTTCTATGCAAGGTCACAATGTTGTTTTTTTAATGTCAGGTGCAATTTAAATGTGTTGTTGGCATTCAAATATAAGATGGAAAATTAAGATACAAATTAAATTGTCTCTGCATTTGCAAGCAATTATATGAACCAATAATAGTGCTTGCAGGTGGCCATTGCACACCACTTGAAAATGACAGCACCGTTTCAAATTGATCTAATTATATTTACATTTTGTGCAACATTCTACTCCATTGCCACATACTGGTTTTACGAGGAATACATTCTTAAAGTGGGATGTAGTTGGATTATGTCATTACTGCAGGTCTTTCCAAGACTTTGACATTGTCTCTTCATCGTTTCCATCATAGTTAGAAAACGGGACCTCCCATTGTGTAGTGTACGCCAAGCCAGCTGGCAGTCTGTCCACCACACATTGCCCTCCACATTCAAGCTGCTCTTGACATTGATGTTGAGTCAAAACAGGCAGGGAAGGAAATAAGTGGGGATTAACTAAAATGACAAATTTAACCTTTTGCATGCCGACCGGTACTCATGCCATTACCGTGGTTAAGAGAGAAGTAATGTAACTGTGTGTTTAGGTATAGAGAGACTAGGATAGCGTTTCTCGATGCCTCCAATACAATTTTCCTTTTCTAACAGATACATTTACTATTCAAATAATATGTATGTATGTAAGGTAGCATCATTTCCAAGCATGCGTGTGGGTAAGGACTCTTTACTGGAGGCATGCTTTTCTGGTTTAACATGATTTGCAATCACTCATAGAGCACAAATAGTAAGAACTTTGAACACCCTCCCTTCACTATTTGTATATTATTCCAAGATAGTTATAGCTTATTTCTCGGTTCCTTATCTGCACAATCCCTACCTTGGTTTTGGACCTTTTTGCTGCATACTGGCTTTTGGTGGTGTTTTCTAGCTTTCTGTGTCTATCTTCTTGTTTGCCTACCTTTTGGGTTTTGGGCAACTTAAAAATTTTCCTTCCTTTTTTCATTATTTGGCCTTTCCATTCTAAGATTATTCTTTACATCTTAGAATGGCCAGGCCTAATAATGAAATTATTATTATTATTATTTTATCTGTGGCACGTATCAGTATTATGTCTTCGGCATGCTTCTTTTCAGAATTCACCTTGCTCAGTACCTAAATATATGGATACATTGGAGGAATTGTATTGCCTTATCATTTCTTATTAAAAATAACTACTATAAAAGTTGCACCTTATGGACTTGATCTCTTTACAGGTATTTTACTATTTTAAAATAAAATATTAAAAAAATCTCTACATCCAGTGGTGTCAATGAAATAGACATCAATTAAAAATAGAAATAGTAAAAATAAAAACTATCTATCTGTTACATTTATACAGTTTGTGCAAAACTGTATAAATATATATAGATAGATATTTTATCCTGTCATCACTAAAAAGACTCTTTCGTGGATAACATTTTGCACCCCTAATTGTGATTAGTTTTGGCTTTTATATAACACCAGCATATTCGCCACTACTACAATATTACAATATTATTAAGGGGACTTTACCAACAAATGAGACAAACTATTATAAATTTTGACAGGAACAATAAATTGATGAGACCCCTTCCCAAACAAGCTTACAATCTAGAGAACGTGTGTTATATAAACACAAACACCACCCTTCTGTGGTGACGCTACTGACATACATTTAAAAAATATTTATTTCTGGGCCAAATCTCCATCCTATACAACATTCTGACACAAAACGCCCCCTCAGAAGCCTTCTCATAAGTGGCTGCCTGGGAGAGAGATCTGGGCCCTCAGTGGACCGATCGGACTGGGCGGACATTTGAGAGGCCAAAGCATCGATCACTATATAAGACTCTGCTCCGCTGGTATCTTACCCCCCTGAGACTCAAACAAATGCAACGGTCGGATTCTGAGACCGGGGCACATATATTTATATGTGGTGGGAGTGTAACCACATATCCCAACTATGGAGAGAAGTTGCCAGTCTCTCCTACAGAGCACTACAAATAGACCTTCCTTTAGATCCATGGATCTGGCTACTGTCTAAACCCAATGAGGAACTGACTAGGGCACAAAATAAATTGGTGGCAAACGTAGCGCTGGCAACACGGAGAACAATAGCCACACACTGGGGCAGCACAGAGATCCCTGCAATCACAGAGGTCCTAAGGAAAATAAGAGAAGTCATGGAGATGGACGAATGATCTCCACTTATCCACGATAACAACAGGTCCTTCCACAAAATCTGGGACCCATGGGGCACCGCATTAAATTAAGAGCTATAGCAGGCGCCAGGCTGGATGTGGGGTGGAGGGCGTGGTGCCCCTCTGTACCCCCTTCTTTCCTGTCCTCCCCCGCTCCTCTCTACCCCTACCCTCCATACCTAGCTACCCACTTCAGACCCATACCTCTTCCCATTCCCCACCAAACACCCACACCCTAAAGGATCAAATACATACCTAGTTCCCAAAAGAGGCAGAGACAAAAGCACCATGAAACAAATAAGAAGTACACAGAAAAGATGGACCATAAATTAAAGGGCACCCAGGGGCCTCTAGAACAACACACGCCCCACAGATAGCATTTAGTCACAGACCGCATTCTCACTATATCATGAATTTGTTATAAAGATCATGGCATCCCGTAATTGAAGACCCCTACACCCAATCAGTAGACACGGGCGCCCCTTCCGAGACACAACACTTGGTTGGATAGACCTACGGGACCCCAGAACTGCTATGCATACGCACCCACCACACGCCACTTATCCCAAACTCCAGATGCAGCACGGTCACAGAATGAAACGGCACGTTGCCAATCAACTGGATGCACTGGATATTTCTCCCCTCAAAACGAAGAATCATATCATAAGGTTTCAAAGTGCATACACTAAACCCCTTGTGATGTTGTAGTAACCTAGCTGTAGGCACGAGAATACATGAATGATGAGAGACAGGTTATGTTACTCCCACAACCACTACTGTTGACAACTCCCACTGTCAGAGGATAACCGAAATACTACAAGGAGACAGTGAAAGGGAACCTCGGAAACATGTTACATATAAATTAAATATTGAAATAATATTCTCATGGTAAGATGTACCACACCACCTTTAACATGTATTGTAATTCTGCCTACCCCATTAACCTCTTTACTTTGCCTTCTGTAACTTCCTACACTGTTGAGCAAAACTGAAAAAAAAAAATACCATAAATAAAGAATTTATAAAAAAAACAAACAAAAAAAAAAACAGTCTTTTTGTTAAGCACTATGTGAGTTTAAGGAACAAAAATTCCTTTGGGACCTAATAAGGCACCTGGACTTTCTATGAACCTTGACAGCCTAGACATACTGTATGTTTCACACCTTCTCTACGCATACTTAGACATTTTGCAGACTTTAATGTAGCAAATTTAATTAGAGCCTGGCAATAAGAGGTTTCATACAATAGAAAAAGCAGGATTAATATGTGGGAATCTAAGAGTCATTTAGCCGGTAAATATTGCATTATGTTATAATCTCATTTTAGATTTGATAAAACATTTTACCTGTCACATTTTTCTCACTTTGTTTACTGTTTATACCTCCAAAACCTCCTCCCAGATGCTCTTTTTTCTCCCTCTACAGAGGGCACAAGATACATGATCCATAACGGGCAATGTACGAAGAATTGGTACATGGAAAATCTTATAATCAGGCTAGAGTTATAGACATCCTGCATTCCATCTGCCTGACCAGATTCTTCTAGCAACCTGCTGAGAGGTGTACTTGATATTTGTGTCACAATATGATGTAGCACATCTTACTGGAAAAAAATAAATATATGTCAGCAGAAGAAAATAGAATAAATCAACCTGAACATATATGGAGAACAGAGATATGTATCTATTTAATAAACAATGCAGTGTAGTAAATTGAAAAATGTAGGGAAGAATAACGATGTAAAGACGTGACTATAAGTGAGTTGGATCATTTTTTTCAGGCCAGTTATTGCATCCAAGATTTTGCAATTAAAGGGTTACTCTTAGCAAATCACTTCAAATCACTGAAGTGGTCATGGTGCCTGGTGTCTGTACATGAAGTGTTTTGCTGGAGGTATAACTCCACTTCAGGCAGTGTCATTGGGGCGTCATTAGCTCCAGGATCACTGATGAAAATTCTACTATGCTGTGTGTGCTGCCCCCCCTGCTTGGATTGAGCCTCCTTCCATAGGTCATTGACTTCAGTCTCAGCTGAGAGTCGATGAGTGAGAGGCCTGGTTAGCACTGCGGCAGGGAGGGGCGGCCGATCTCCCAGCCCAGCACGTGCTAACTCACCTTACAGCTAATGCCCTGCTACCCCCTCTTTGGACCGGTGGGGGTGATCCTGGTCCCCACCCCAAGGGTCCCTGCTCTCTGAGGGAAAGAGGTGCCACTGCCATGACACGCGACAATTCCGAGAGCAACGCAGCTACAATCGCGGACACCATGTGTTCCTTGAAGCACAAGGGAATGTGGTCCAGAGTTATGTCTCTGCTAGATGCCCTCTTCAACGAATTCTGGGACAAACTAAAATCCAGGTTCCTCCAGACGACCCCTCAAAGCTCAACTACCATACTTACCTGCAAAGATCATCAGGGGACCCTGTAGTCACCGAGTGGCAGCGGATTCAGTGATGGCACGCCTCAGGAGGCGCAGACCGCATCAACAAGTTCCAAGGAAAGCAAGTCATGAGCCTGCTCGCAAAACGTAATCCGAGTGTTATATACCGGCAGTAGCTAGGAGTGATGCCCGGAGACTGGCAACAGGTCTGTCCTGTCTATCTGCTACACCAAAAGTATTTGAAGTGCAAGGCTCCCTACCTAGTACCATCTTGCAGGACTGTCTCATGCCCATGAAGGGTATTGGCTGAGTAGTACCCGGAACTATCTTTCACCAGCATCATACCTGATTAACATATTGTGAAACGTTGTGGAAATGGTTTAGGCTATCTTGCAGGGGTCTGGACAAACTAATATTATTATTATTATTATTTTATTATTTATATAGCGCCAACAAATTCCGTAGCGCTGTACAATGGGTGGACTAACAGACACATAATTGAGATCAGACCACTGACGTACAGGAACAGAGGGGGTTGAGGGCCCTGCTCGATGAGCTTACATGCTAGAGGGAGTGGGGTATAGTGACACAAAGGGTTAAAGTAGGGGAATTAAATAGTTTGTTACAGAAGGGCTTATTGAGCGCTTGGTAGGTCATTTTTGACAGGTGAAGGAACGGAGTCATGGGGTGGGGGATGAGAAACCTGCTGACAGTTTAATTGATACGCTTTAATAAAGAAGTGAGTTTTCAAAGATTTTTTGAAGGAATGGAGGCTGGGTGAAAGTCTGATTGAGGAGGGAAGGGAGTTCCACAGAATAGGTGCAGCCCTGGAGAAGTCTTGAAGGCGAGCATCAGAGGTGGGGATCCGGGCAGAGGATAGGAGTAGGTCTTGGGCTGAGCGCCCAAGGTATTGGAGGTATGTGGGGTGGTAACCTTAAGTTGTACACTGTTAATCAGCTTGTTTGCTTCTGCTTCTAGCCTGTCACTTCATCTTTTCTATTTTATCCATAAAATTGTGCACAATATCTCATATGCCCCACTGTTCTATTTATGTCAAAATGCCTGGGGACTGCTGTTGGGACACCTCAAGCCTGTTGTATACTTATGCACTGCAAAACATAATAATAATAATTAGTATCATATTACAGTACAGTTCTACTTGCTGAAAGTTCAGAGCTAGACATCTGCAAAGTGTAATTTAGTGCATAAAAAATCAATTCATCTGAATCTAGCTACTAAACCAGTCACAGGCTGCCTGTTGATATAATATAATATCGTTTGCAGGTCTGAATATTGTGGCAAAATATTTATAGAACCATCTACCATGTATAGAACCAGAGATCTAAAGTGGTCGTGGTACTTGAAGTCTGTATGTCCAGTGTTTCAGTTTGTAAAGCCGTACATACAGAGATATAGTACATTACTACTGGACGTGTAACTCCACCTAAGGCAGCGTCATTAGCCAGCTGGAAAACAAGTCCTCCAATCTCAGTAGATTAAAGTTAAAACAACATTATTTGAAAACAAAAATATGGAGCACATATTATTTCTCTTCTGTAAAATCAGAGTATAGAAAAAGCCTTATAGATACTTTCATCTATACGTTGCAGATAATCAAGCTCAAAACACAAAAACAATAAAAAGCATTTTGAAGAATATGTTCCTCCCATCCGTACTGATGAGCATTTTTTCAAAGCAGTCGTGCACTGTACTGTGCTGTGCCTACAGTGCGCAGATGTGCTAGAGGACTTGTTATTGCCTGTGATTGGAGGCAATGAGTCAGATTGCTGTTACCAAAATGTTTATGTGAAATAATTTCTGAGTCATATGTTTGCATCATATACAACCTGTTTGACAATCAAAACAGTGTGCCCTTCCACTGTCCACTGCTAACGATTAGACCATGTTTTCCAACAAAACCCTTAAAATATCACCTAACTGTGCACTGACATGACTTGACATTTGTAAGTATTAAATTCCCTAAAACAGCTCACACTAATATTGTATTGTTGCTGGATCTTCATTATAATATAACTTGCTTAGTTATTTTTATCTGTTAGTAATGTTTCAGAAATAGCTCTGTGTTGTGCAGCGCTAAATGATGACATTAGAGAGCAAGGTGAGTATATAGGACCTCTAAACAAACAAAACAGGTATAATAGAATGTACTAGATACAGACAAACAACTTGGCCTCTATATAATCTAGGCTACATAAGTAACACAGCTGAATTCAGATGCCTGACAGACGGATGCTGCTGTCAGGCATCTGAATTTATACTGTAACTAGGCATAACCAGAGCCAGATTACCTATTAGGTGAATAAGGCAACTATGAGAAGGCACTCTTTGAACCAACAAGTAAATCAAAAGAGCTCCCTGCACAGGTCTGCTAGCTCTCGCTTTGTTGAGGAAGTGTTGTAGTCTGTACCAATTTCAGTTGCAGACCACTGTAAGAGTGCCTTTGTGGTCCCATTGCCACTTCTTAATGACGCCGAGTGCCATGGCCAGAACTCTGAGTCATTGACTGAGCACAGAAACTGTGAGGATACTGTAAAAGTGGTCTGTACATGATATTGGTACAGATGATGAAGCTCCCCCACTGGACCTCCAGTGATCCAGCTCAACCTCCACCAGGGATCTTGCTTAACCTCCTCTTTACTGCCATAGATCCTGCTCACCCTCCATGAACAACCAGAGAAGGTAAGCAAGAAGGGGATGAGAAACACTACACACACTCACATATACAACACTTGGTCAACGCACACACACGTCACTCACACGAACAAAGCTCAGGGCTTTATGAGGGTCCCTGATCTGGCACCCTGCCTAGGGTCCTGGGAAATCTTAATCTTGCTCTGGACATAACTTATGTCAATTTTGCTACAGAAAAATAGGTAACTTGAAGAAGATACAGGATACAAGAAACATTGTACATAGGATGCCTCAGTTCCTTTATAAGAATGTAGCTTGGAACCTCAAACAGTTCTCCCAGCATCTCTTCCACTGTTCAAAACACTCCAAAACACTCTGTAAAATCCTTAGTTGGAATTGCCACCAGCTGCCTCATGGTATTTACCTGAATCTCATCTACGGTGTGAAATCTCTTACCTTTCAACGGTAATTTTAGTTTTGAGGAAAGACAGAATAGCCAAATCTGTCAACAGATTCTCAACCATCTTTGAAGCACCTATTGCATTGTCCCCGAAATCCTTCTGAATCATTTGAATAGTTTCCGCGGAGGAATGTTCAAGCTGAATGCAAAATTTGATGCAGATTCATTGCTCTACATGCTCAGTCATTTTGAAAGCGAAGGCCACACAGTACATGTGCTCTAGCAGTCCCACTGACTAGTATAATGAAGCCATCATTGTTCACTGCGCATTCCTGTCCATCTTCCTTGGCTGCCAGGTTACATCAGTGTCACACAATCCGTTACGTGGGGTTTGTTGTTTAAACCTAAAAAAATAATTTTCAGTACGTTTAACTGAGTTGTTGGCGGACATAGAAGGATGATTAGGGGAGCCCCAATTTATAGGTTGTCTGGGGTTAAATCGGTTCAGCGTCATGATAGAGCTGTTTCTCAAGGGTGCAATAATGAAGCAATGTAACAAGCTACATCTCAACAGATTTATTTTGCTTGCCAAAATGCTGTTATTTGTTAATATATATATATTATATTGGATTTATAATTGATGTTCTCACAGGGGAGTGAAATGAATAAATCACAGATAATATAACAAGCTCATTGAAACTAATGGAATGATTTTAAAACAATTATATATGATGAAAAAAAGAACACAAGACATAATGCATTTAAATATAGTTTTATGATAGGAAAAATGCAACAAATTGGTGTCTGTATCTTTCCATTTGATGAGCCTGCTCACATCTGTAACATTTCACAGACTGTCATAAACTAAATGAATCTTATTCCAATAATGTGCTACATTGGATGCAAATACTACAAGGAATGTCTTGCCATTAACTGAATACAAGACAATAATACTGTATCCATTATTCTATATTCAGAATTAAAGGGTGTTAGTGTATGGCTAAATCATTCCTTGCACACCACTAGTGACGGGTTTTTGATAGAGTTATATGTTATAAAACATATACTCAGAGTGCCAAAGAACATCTCTGGAATGTATCCACTAGTTCAGTGTTAATTTCAAACCCTGTAAACAAACACAGCTGCTGAGTGTTGGAACAGTCCTGAGTGGAATTAGAACAACACAGTTAAAAAGCATCACAAAACCTAAAGTGACACATGCGTGTGCTTCATGGTTTCACAAAGCACAGAGAAAATATCCAGGACCAAATTTAAGAAACACAAGATTATTTTTTTTTAAAAAGTATTAGGCTTAATTGGTAGCTAAAGAAGTTAGAAGCATAATATCTTTGTAAAGTTAGCGCCTGATTAATTAGAAAGCCTAAATCCCTCTGTGTCGCATACTTTCCCACACTCTTGAAAGGTCTCTTTCGTAAGTCATGGAGGCCAACTTCTCTTGTCTTGTATATGAAAGCATAGAATATGACACAGCAGATAAGGACACGTTGGTCTATTTAAATTAGCCCATTCTAACATCCATATCTTGCCTCTTAGACAGTGTCCAAAGCGTGGTATGATTTTGTTCCTCTTCCTAGGTTTATCATTAATTCAATTGCATTCGACAATTGAATTAATGCACTTTACCAAGATATGCCTCTCAACAATTGTAGGTACTGCAAGTGTCCTGTTTCAAGATCATGTCCAAATATCACAGGCTTCTTCTTTGGTGTTCTGCATGTGGTGGTACCTGGGAGTTAGCTCCAGCAAGCGCATCTTTTATTATAAAGGGTCACTCTGCACAAACTGTACTTGGTCCATGGGTAGACCGATTTATTAGTTCTCTGTAGACTTGCTACACCTAACTGATAGGAACCAAGGGTGGAGAACTGGTTTTAAGCAACATCTACTCTGGAAATGTTTTTTAATAATTTTAATCATCATTTTAATCTTGATAATACTAAATATAGTACAGAACTAAGCAATATGCAGCTTCTATGATGAAAACCCAGACCTCTGCATGAAAGGATGTCTCTAAAGGCACTAGTTCAACCTATGTTTACAACATTTAAAGGGAAATTCCAGACCCTAAATCACTTCGACTTACTGAATTGCTTTTTGTGTTAATGTGTTCCTTCTTTTTTTATTTTACAAAAACTTCAGATTTCAATAGAAACTAGAACTTTTATAAATTAACCTTGTTACAGCCCCCTGGTAGCCAGTGGGCTGTTTTGTTACTGCCAGGTAGTTTAGCTCAGAGAGGCAATTACTCAGAGCACCTGTCTTGCAAAGATTTCTCGTTAAGCTGTATTGGGAAACCTGTGATTGGATAGCCACAGGAAGTCTGGGCTGGGGAAGATGGGAAGGGTTTGCAAAGACTTTAGGCAAGAAACCTACTGCTTTAGCAAGATTTTGGATATTCCTCCAATTAAAAAAAAAAGCATAATTAAAAGCATGCATGTTCATTGTTGGTATCTACTAAACAGTGATTTTTGTATTTAGATATTAGACAGAGTATCCCTTTAAACATGGCTTTAATAAAATATACCAGAAGTGAATATTATGGTATCAGTGTTTCAGACACTGATGAGTAAGTGCCATGGTTAACTCAAAGGCTAGGCTGCTTTTCTTGGAATGATTTAATCTTATTTGTTTTGTTTTGCTTTTATATTATCTAAGGTGTGTCTCTGAGATGCCCCACTGTTTCAAAGGAGGAGATATTATTTATGTTGGCTGTAGTCCAAATAATAGACCATTTCATAACTTCACCATCATTACTCATTGCAGTAGTTCTGTTGTAGTATATATAAATAAAAACTCAAAACATGTGGGGGCTGGAAAATAAAAAATATATTTACAACCCGAAGTTTTCTTTCTTCAAACACTACTTTTCTTCGTTCCCAAAAAGGAAAAAATTCAAATCCATAATATGCAACGAAACTCTTGAAAAATGTAAAAAAAATATTTTGGAAAAAACCCTCCAAAGCTCAGACATAATAAAAGTAGATCCATCTTCGCCCCGCAAGAGATCCACACAGAATCGAGTTTCAAAGCAGGAAAAGCCTTTATAAAAGCAAGCCTCAATAGAATTGAGACTTATCTGTCAGAGCACTCTGATTGGTTGGCTAACAAGGTCTAGGTGCTTTAATGAAAATTCCAGCATGGGAAAGGCTTTTTCTGCTTTGAAGATTCAGTCTTCGCGGAGCCCTCATGGGGCGAACATGAATCTACTTTTATTGCATCGCAGTTTTTAATTTTAATATCTTTTTTTGCAATCAAGTTTGTTTTAATTTTCTGGTGTTGTATCATGGTATTATGGTTTTTTTATTTGGTCTCTGTTGGGGCTGAAGATAAGAAGATTTACAAGTCAGAAAGCTATATATAGTAAATCTATTTCAAGTTTTTTATATTTATTTGTTTTAATGGCTCCCTCTTAATATTATTAATTAAGGGGGGTAGGTAGGGTTCACCCATAGCCACCCAGAAGGGGAGACAATGGCAATGTATATCATAAGATTATATGCTTGTCTATGTGCCTGTCTATGCCTATCTGTTTGTACCTGTCTGTGTCTGCCTGGTTGTACCTATCTGTGAGTTAGTGTGCTTGTACATGTCTGTGTCTGTGCTTTTGCATATCTGTATGTGTTTGTAAGTGTGAGTGTGCCGAGAAGTGTGTTAAGTGGTGGAATTTGGGAGGGGCAGGAGTGGAGTTTGGAAGGGGCAGTGGTAGGGCTCTAGGAATGGTCGCCAAATTATTTTTTTGATTTAATGCCTCTGGTGCACTATAAACCTTAATATATATTCACTGGCCTCTGTGCTCATTGCTACAACATGACTCCCTGTGATGAAGCATGGGAACAAGCCCAATCTATCTCATTGTGTAATTGAATCCACAAAACACATGATGCTGTTTAAGACTTGTGTAATTGAACTTTAACTTTTAAAAATCAATAATGCTTGCCGCAGAACACATCCTGCTGGGCTTCTGCCTACTCTTGCAAATCCTGGTTCTGTGTAAGTACAGGTTTGCTGCAAAAATGCAAGAAATGGAAACATGGGACTTCCCAAAGGACCAGATTTGACTTATAACTAAATATATAACATGACAATTATTGTCCTTGCCTTTGCAGTTGACCCAATTTATGAAACTTTGAAAACTGTGTTTGCCTCTTGAGCATGCAGAAAGACAACTTGTTCCTTAAAGGGACCTATATCACTTGACAATTATTTTTTTTTTTTTTTTAAACCAACAAGTAAATACTTTTGAATTAATATACAAACCAAAATAAAGTAAGAAAAACTTTGAAATGTATGTAATAAAGGTTTATACACTTGGTTAGATTGCATTATTAAGCACGCCTCTCATCAAGGGGAGTTTTTCTCCCACTATTAAATGGGGTCTGGTGAAGGTTCATCTGCCCAATCTTCATCCTTCGTCCATGCATTTACAATGGGTTTTAAGAGTAATTGCATAATTATATTTTCTTTATTACTCCAAATATTTAATGCTTTTTCTGTCTAGATTTGATCAGCTCACTGCTGTGGTATATAACAGATATGTGAGTCACCACACCTTTGTGAATGTTGTACTGGCAGCACCATAATTTGGAAGTTTTACATGCCAGTTAAAAAGAGACACTGTTTTCCAGGATTATACAAATTGAATCTTTGGATAATCTGTTTAAATGTCACAGACTTCTCAGCAGAAGTTTCCAGGCATACAATTCTCTGTAAGCAGATGTTGCTGTGGTGATTCCACCATATAGCTGTTTTCACTTAAAATGTTCTCAGACCACGTCTTTATTCCTTTAAAAGATCTCCCTACATTAAAACATGCATTTGTCTCAAAATGCCGGGACTACTGCAATGTACAATGTGTGGAGCGTCCAGAAAAAATATTGACACTGTCTGAATGTGGTGGAAAGTGCTACTGCCCGGTGATATTTAATCACATAACACCCATTATCCAGTCTGTTCACTTGTAAACTTGATAAAAGTGTAAGTACTCTTCAAAGCTAGCTTGTTGAAACGTAAAGTGCTATGAACACATTTAGCATTAACTGTCTGTTAGAGCTATTTCTGATGTTCTTAAATGGTAAGTAGTCAGGGCTGGGTCCACACTAGCCTAAGCGCATAGTACTCTTTCATGCAAGGGTGCTGAGGTATTAAGATGGCAGGGCTCTATTCCTGCCTTGCAATTTAGTTCCTTAGATTAGCTGACTATTAAAAATCTGAGAATCTGCCATTCACCTTGAGACCCTGAAAATCAGAAGACCTCTTATGTCATGTATAGCACATCTTTGTAAGAGTTGAGGTTTGTCAGATTTCCAGGAAACCAGGATGGGACCAGCAACCATGTAACAGTCTGACAGATACTATGATAATTGGAATAGCACAGAATTTCACCCTACTTAACATAATTAACTCCAATAGTATAGTTTACCAACTTTGGCAGGTCTCATATAGGGTGGGCCGGGTTTGGCCAGTGAGTGGGTGTGACTGTGATGCAATTAGTGTCACAGAGAACATCCCCACCCACAAAGGGCACACGTCATCCCAAAGCACCTGCTCTAGTGCTTGGAAATGGGCTTAAAATGTCCTAAATGTAACTCTTAGTACACCATGAGCCAGTTTAACATGCATTCACTTTGCAATTTCCACCAGTTCTCCCAACACTGGATGTCATCTCACATCGGTTATGGGAGCAGACTGGCGATTCGTGAGGTATACACTTAGACACATTGTGTCATTACAATAATAATAAAAATAGATTTTACAGGAAATTCACGGATAGTAGGCAAAGGTGTTTTTGGCACAGCTGTAATTGTCTCCATGAATGAATCACTACTGGTAAATAGCGCCATGAGTAGGAATATTCTCTGTTGACAGTTGTCCAAGGACCTAAAATAAAAAATAAAATCCATAGCTTTCTGCTCCTATCTTTCTTATAGTAGTATCTCCACTTATTCTCTCTTTTGTTTGTTATTGTACCTCCTGAATCCATACATTCCTTTTACTAACACAGCTGCTAAAATAATTTGCTTATTTCAAAGAAATGCATTATTACTTTTCAGTTATTCATAGCTGAATTAATAAAAAATAAATATAAAAAGGACTTCACGGAATTGAAGTTACTTTTTTTTTTTTAGAAAACCAGTTGAATTACAAATATAAACGGAATTCTTCCAAACAGTTAAATCCTACACTGCCCTGCATTTTCCTGTCTCCGGGAATATTTACTGAGCTAGCCTGGTTGCAGATGTTATAGATACAGAAGTTTGGGTCGATGTTCTAGTTTCCTGCCAAGCATCTGCCAGAAAGCAAGAACAATGTTGATTAAATGGAGATTGAGTGAGATTAAAATGTATTATTGTTATGTTCTCATAGCGTCTGTTGTAGTTATATCATAAAAATCACGGGTGCTTTGCATTCTTGTATGGCTTCTATTACCTGTAAAAATGTGCCTTTTTGTGCAAGTTAAAATGTTTTGTGTAACCACAGGCAATAAAATTTGCCCCATGTGGGAAAATCCCAATTATCATTATGAGCAAGCCTCTTTTCTAGAGAGTTAAATATATGGTTTAATCCAGGGTTTTGTGCTAGGCAAATAAGGGATAATTCTGTAATTATATTTAACTATATTTAACTATATTTAATGGTAAATTGGTTAGATGCATTATAAGACACAAATAACATTTTGGCAGTTGTAGCCCCAACCATCAGTGTTCATGTCAAGCTTCAGAAACAAATATATTCTACTATATTAGATTTTGCAGTTAGTTCCTCAGATCTGGTGACTGTTTTTACTTGTTGCCAAATCTGCTGCTTCCCCTGAGTTTTTCCAATGTAATTATGGCATACTAATGACTGTTGATAGGGAGATGGTGGTCGTGCCTTCACAGAATAGTGTTCATGCAATGAGAAAATCATTGTGTAGAAGGGCACACACTTTATTAAGCTATCAGAGCTAAAATCTAGCTCTGATAAGCAGGCTTTCTTCCTTGGTGGGGAATATACCACCCAAGAAATTGTGGGCTGAGCTACCCAGTTATGCTCATATGAAGGTAAGTAGGTTTATTGTCTTTGTATCTGCTATTTCATCACAGTGTGCACTATTTAGTATATATGTTTGTGTTTCCACTTATCTACTCTGAGGACACCTGATTTTCTAAGTGGGAAATATACCGCTCAAGCTGCCTACATATCAGAGCTATATTTCTGCTCAATAAAATGTAATTGCATCTTTTTTACTTCTACTGCAAGACATTATACACAATCATTTGTCTCCATTTTCTCATTGCATGAACACTATTCTGTGTAGACATACCATGTCCCTATCAACTTTCTTCTGTCAGCCAGATAAGAAAGATTCCCGGCACGTTGGCTGCTGCCCCATCCTCCCTCCAAGATACTACTCAGCACCAAACCATTTGCATTGTGTATACTTACGAGTGTGTTTGTTCATTTTCGTAAAATAATGATATATCTTTTAAAAAAAAAAAAAAGAGGAGAGTTAAGAATTAAATATTACTTGATAGAAATGACAATAGCCAGTGGCTCTTAAAGGAACACTCCAAGCACCATAACCACTAAAGCACTCAGAAGTTGTTATGGAGCTAGAAGTGCCTCCTCCCCCATGTTAAGTAGTTAAACTGTTTTTGAACAGTTTGACTTCTTACCTGCGGTCCATCAGGCATCGCTCCCTCTCTCCACTGCCAATCTATTTTAAAAAAAATCTTTATTTATTAATGATTTTTAGTGGTTTCCAAGAAAGAGTACACATAAATCACAGCAAATGAAGCGCGCAGGCCTCTCAATAGTAAGCTTAGATTATATGTATATACATACTGTTGCTAGGTAACATGCCACATACAACTATCCTGTACCCATTACTATCGATCACTATACTGTATTCGGTAGATGAGGTTAATTCATGCAGGACTGTAATAAGTCTCCGGACATTCACAAAAAGGGAACAATGTTTTCTTAGAGTCTGTTACCCCCCCCCCCACCCAAAGCGTTGCCGCTAGTCTAGCTCCATTTAACGTAGGAGTGGGCCCCTGATGAAGGACAGTTAGAGTAGAGCAAGTACAGGTATGAAAGCAAGTAAGAGGAAAGTATTGTCCTCATCGAATAAGTGTGGATCTACATTTGTGTGAAGTATTTGAGTTTGAGTGAAGGGGTGTGTTTGTTTATTTTTTGGGGAGTTTGAATGCAGGGGTGCGTTTGTATGTAATATTTGTGTTAGATTGCAGGAGTGTGCTTGTATGTTGTGCAGGTGTTTGACTGCTTGGATGTATGCATATACACTACCACAAACATACATACTTACACAGATATTCATGCACATTAACACACAGATGCATATAAATACACGACACATACACACAAATTCATATAGACACAGACACATACACACATATAGATACACACCGACACATACACACACATAGATACACACCGACATATACACACATGCACCCTGACACACAAACATTGAAACATGACACAGATACACACACTGACATAAAAACACACACCCTGACACACAGACACAGAAGTACACTGACATATGTATACACACACTCACAAACACCCTGACACATGTATACACACTCACAAACACCCTGACACACACTCATACACACATTCACACACACTCATAAATACACACACACATACTCACACACACACACACACTCATACACATACTCACACTCATACATACACTCACACACACACACACACTCATACACATACACACACACACATACACACACTCATACATATACAAACAATCATACACACACACATCCATACACATACACACCCTCATACACATACATACAAACACTCACACACATACAAACACTCACACACATACAAACACTCATACACATACACACTCTCATATACGCACACACTCATACACATACACACATTCATACACACACACACATACTCATACACACACACATACAAACACTCACACTCATACTCACACTAATACACCCATACATACACACATTATTTTTTTTTTTATATATCTCCAGCCACCCTCCTGTTAGCTTACCTTGTATGTCCAGGAGGGTGGCTTGGAGTCCTGGTCCTGCTGATGCTGCTGGCGGGAGTGAGGGGGTCTGGAGCTCTTCGTGCTCCTCTCCCCTCACGCTGCGGCTGCCGGGGCAGAAGAAGAGTGGTGAGTTGAGACCCTGTATCGACTATAGGGGTCTCAATCGCATTACCATTAAGAATGCCTACCCCATTCCGTTGATCACAGAATTATTTGACCGCCTCAAGGGAGCAACGGTCTTCACTAAACTTGATCTTAGAGGGGCATATAATCTCGTCCGGATAAAAGAGGGCCCACGAATGAAAAACTACATTTAACACCAGGAGCGGGCATTACGAATACCTAGTAATGCCCTTTGGTCTTTGCAGTGCTCTGGCGGTTTTCCAGGAATTTATAAATGATGTCCTGCGAGATATGCTGCAGAAATGTGTGGTGGTTTATCTTGACGATATTCTTATCCATTCCACATCTCTCGAGAACCATCACGCAGACGTTTCTCGTGTTCTACAGAGACTCAGAGAAAATAATCTGTTCTGTAAATTGGAGAAATGTGAGTTCAACTGCAAACAGGTCACATTCTTGGGCTCTGTTATCTCAGATGGTGGATTCTCTGTGGATCCAAAGAAACTTTCTGCTGTACTAGAATGGCCTCGACCTACGGGTCTTCGCTCTATACAGCGTTTTCTTGGCTTTGCTAATTATTATCGGAAGTCCATGCACCATCCCTCCTTCGTTCCTATAACGCCCGCTTCCCCATGAAGCCTGGACCCACCAGCAGATATGGGGGGAGTCGTTGAGGGTGAGGTACTGTCAGGGTTTCTATGCTGTTTTAAACAGCAACCCTTCCTTTTTCTATGAGTTTTCAGCTGATGTTAACGATCAGCTCCTTCACTATGTTGCTACGGTTACTCATCTGATAGTAGTAACCAGCCCTGCTGCTAATCAGTGCAGCCTATTTAAGCAGCAAATCCCAATACCTCCTTTCCCTTGTATGGTTTCCTGTTCCACAGAAGTCTCCTTGTTCCTGTGTTTCCTGTTTGTTCCTGGTTCCTGACTCTGGCCTTGTTCCTGAGTTCGCTGCTCTCCGTTCTCCTGATCCTGGCTCGTCTGACTACCCGCTCTGTGACTGACCCCTGCTTGCCTCCTGGACTTTGCTTTTGGTTATTTCTTTATTTGTTATTTATTAATAAAGTTGTTTTTGCATCTAGTTCTGTCTCTGTCTGGTTCCTGATCCCTAACACCGGGTCCCTGTTGAGCAGTAATGTTTCCCCGGTGCTATAATCGTAGCACCGGGGAAACATTCTGACGGGCACAGCTGTACACAGTTTGGGTACCGCTGCTTTGGAAGGTATTGTTCGCTGAATGCGTTCCCACCAAGAGATATTGGTAGAGCATGGAGGCTGCCTTTTTAAGCGTATTGCCTTGCACGCAGAGGTTCTCAAACTACGTGAGTTCCATGTGTCCACTGCCAATCTTAGCTCAGACAGAAAGCTTTTGACCCCCTATCTAAAGTAGTGGAGGCATGGAACGGCACCTAAAATTGTTCTAAAACAGTTTGACTATTTACATTGGGACCCCAGGGCAATCTTTGCACTATAATCACAACAGAGCACTGTGGTGGTGTTTGTAGTGTTCCTAATATTTGACAGACAAAAAAATACAAACACGGCAATCATTCTTCAGTCATAAAAGTATCTTAGTGATTCATGTCCCAATGTATTAAATATATCCCAAAAAAATGTTGTTCTGAAACAAAATCATTAGGCCACATGGATCGTCATTGCACAGGGAAGGCAGTGCTGTAATCACCTCAGCAGGTTAGGAGTATGGAAAGTTAAAAAGAAAAACAAGAGAGAGTTTAGGAAAAAAGAGTTGGAGCAAGAAAAAAAAATTGGTAGCATGATTGTATACAAAAACAATAGCTATTACATTATGGTATCTAAAAAGGAAGAAAGGGAAAACGAATTAAAATAAAAAATAAATAAAAAATATATGAGACTTCCTCCCTTTTTTCTCCCCCTTTTCTCTTTTTCTCCACTACGCACAATACTGAATTCACAGCACAATAAAATGTGATAAATACTTACCAATATGGAATGACCTATTTTCTTTTCCTTTGTTTTCCTTTCTACGCTACTTTTCTTTGCTACATACCCATGCCAACAACAAAATAAAAAGTATTGGTTGTATAAAACAATCTCCGTATGTTTTATATATCCTTGCACCTTATGTTTTTTGTTTCTTTATGTTTCAATAAAAACTGGACATCTGCATGGGTTGAGGACCACTAAACCTTGCCCATGGTCCCAGAGAGCTTTAAAGCAGCCTGACTATTGGTTAGAACTTGAAGCTTAAACTCAAAGGCAGTAAAAGTAGATACCTTGACCAATCAGATACAGACAACTAAAATGCAACTTTCTTTGGCTCTCGTTATGTTTCAGGTTTCAAAGAATTTAGCAGATTGTCAAATTATGAAAGGCAGCCCTCCAAATCTGAAACTACATATGATAAACTCACAAGAGGTTTGCATCGAGCAGTGAGTCAGCTTCAGTTTTCTGATTTAACTAGTTTCACCTGTAGTTTTATTAATTCTGCTCTCTCTGTACATACTGTAGAAATGAAACACACCGAAAATGTTCAGGATCGGATTTCTGACTGTTTTCTGTTCTCTTGAATTGACTTGTCATATTGATTATCCAGTTACTATGGGATTTAGTAACCAAACCTGTAATTGTGGACAAATGACAGCAAGATATCATGCTTTTCGACAAAATCGCAGAGCTGAAAAAAATAGCAGAGAATTTAAAAGGAATTTGCGATGAATTTAAATTTGGCTCCTTTGGACTAAAATATGATTACATCTTACTGCAAGGTTGCAAATAAACAAACATCAAGTGTTGAAATATGCATTTTTCAGCTAAGTCCCTTTAGGGTAACGAATAAAAAAAAAAAAAAAGATCTTGCTCGGAGTCTTCTTGATTTCTGCGGGTTTAGGTGGATAGTGGCGCTTTACAGATGTTATTCTACTTTCCAAACAGCTGCAGTTCTTTTTTTCTTTAGTCATTGGGTCTCAGTGGGATCGTTTAGCAACAGAAAAGCTTCCGCCAAAAAGACCCTTTATATTATTCAACCGCTTGCTTACTGCTCGCACCTGATAACTGCAAGAGTTATGGATTTAGCAAGTTGTTATTGACATTGCGAGAACATTGTGTGAGTCTAAACACGCACAGAACCTCTATTCCAAATCCAAAGCTAGCTTGTGTTTTTTACAACTCACCTTCGTCTGACCTCTACTTCTGTGCAAAAGGATTGAACAATCATTCAAGCATTAGAGAAAGTGTCATTATATTGTAAATGTCCCCGTCTCTCTGTGAGATACTCCTTTGAAGATTCACTGGGTTATTTACTACAGTAAGAATTGTCAAGATTTCAAAGTGAATTTTAGATTTAAAGTTAAACAGCTGAAATAGAAAAATGCTCCAAGTCAGCTATTTTGGCCTTAAAGAAACACTATAGTATAAGGAATGCAAATTTTTATTCCTAACGCTATTGAACTCTAGTCAACATGCAGGTCACTGTGCCCCTGCTGCAAGGATTAAAAGTGTGAGTCTATTTACTTTTTATCCCTTGCAGTGATTGTCCCTGCATGCCACTCCTCTTCTTTGGCTGATATCAACAAGATCGATCATCTCAGCCAATCCAATGTATCTCACTAAAATAGTGGAATTTTACTACCAGCAGGACAGTAATGTTTTCAGCTGCAGATGAAGTCGTCTGGGTGCCTATAGTGTTCTAAAATTTTACATTCAGTTTGAATTCATTTTGAATTCCTGACAATTCTCACTTAGTGAATAACCCTGGGAATTACTTCATTAAGAATTCAACTGTTTACATGGCGCTGTTTTCCTTACTGTTACGTATTTTTCGGTATTTACATTTATTTTGTAATAAAAATTGAGTCAGAAGTGTTCCGGAGGATTGGAGGAAGGCAGATGTGGTTCCTATATTCAAAAAGGGTTCAAAATCCTTGCCTGGAAATTATAGACCTGTGAGCTTAACTTCTGTGGCTGGTAAAATATTTGAAAGGTTATTAAGGGATAATATTCAAGAATTCCTTGAGAAGAACATGGTTATCAGCAAAAATCAGCATGGTTTTATGAAGCACAGGTCATGTCAAACTAACTTGATTGCATTCTACGAAGAAGTAAGTAGAAGTATAGATCAGGGTGTTGCAGTGGATGTGATCTATTTGGATTTTGCCAAGGCATTTGATACAGTTCCACACAATAGATTAGTGTTCAAACTCAAGGAAATCGGTCTAGATGAAAATGCTTGTTCTTGGGTAGAACATTGGCTTAAAAACAGAGTACAAAGAGTTGTCATTAATGGTAAATTTTCAAGCTGGACAGAGGTGGCAAGTGGTGTCCCTCAGGGGTCTGTTCTGGGACCCCTTCTATTTAACATGTTTATAAATGATCTTGAAGACCGCATTGAAAGTCATGTTTCAGTGTTTGCAGATGACACAAAACTTTGTAAAACAATACAATGTGAGCAAGATATTACTTTGCTGCAGAGGGATTTAGATAGACTGGGGGACTGGGCACTCAAATGGCAGATGAAATTTAATGTTGAAAAATGCAAAGTTATGCACTTCGGCGTAAAGAATACACAAGCAACGTATACCCTTAATGGAAGCGAATTAGGGATAACAACACACGAAAAGGACTTGGGAATTGTTATAGACAACAAACTATGCAACAATGTGCAATGTCAATCAGCAGTGGCCAAGGCCAGTAAGGTATTGTCATGCATGAAAAAGGGCATTCATTCTCGGGACAAGAATATAATTTTGCCTCTTTATAAATCACTGGTAAGACCCCATATTGAATATGCTGTGCAATTTTGGGCACCTGTTCTAAAGAAGGATATTATGGCACTAGAAAAAGTGCAGAGGCGGGCTACAAAATTAATAAAAGGAATGGAACATATAGGCTATGAAGAAAGGTTAACAAATTTAAACCTATTTAGTTTAGAAAAACGTCGCCTGAGAGGGGATATGATAACATTATACAAATATATTCGGGGCCAATACAAACCATTGTGTGGAAATCTATTCACAAACCGGACTTTACATAGGACACGAGGACATGAGTTTAGACTGGAAGAAAGAAGATTTCGTCTAAGGCAAAGGAAAGGTTTTTTTACTGTAAGAACAATCAGGATGTGGAATTCTCTGCCTGAGGAAGTGGTTTTATCAGAGTCCATACAGATGTTCAAACGGCTACTAGATGCATACTTGCAAGAACAGAATATTCAAGGATATAATCTTTCAATGTAGGGTAATAACTGCTTGATCCAAGGATAAATCTGACTGCCATTCTGGGGTCAAGAAGGAATTTTTTTCCTAGCTTGTTGCAAAATTGTGCTTCAAATGGGTTTTTTTGCCTTCTTTTGGATCAACAGCAAAAAACAAATGTGAGGTAGGCTGAACTTGATGGACGCAAGTCTCTTTTCAGCTATGTAACTATGTAACTATGTAACTAGAATTACCATTATTACCATTGCAACTTACATTTTGGGGTACTTTATCAGTTATATACATTACATGTCTTTCTTTGATGCTCTTCTACATACAAGATTAGTACGTTGTTTGTTGTGATTTTCATGTATTCTTTATTGTCATTTTTTTTTACTAGCTTCCTTGATCCCAACCATCGACCCAGAGCGCAAACTTTTTTGACTTGAGTATTTCTATGACTTTGTCCTTTGTGTTGAATGTAGAATAAAGTTCTCTTGGACCTGCCCGAAGAACTTGCTTGCTATCATGGTTTTTGGGGCAGCTCAATCACTGGCAATATTTGGCTTTTCTGTCCGATAATGGTTTATTTTGTAAATTAAATGTGTTTTCGCCTTCCAACAGTTTCCTTCCAACAATTTTACATCTTTACATTTTTATCCCTAACAATAATTAACTTGAAATAAAAGTAACTGAATATAGAAACAATGAGCAAATAAAATATTCACTAAATGCTTTTTATGGATGTTTTATTTCAGATTATAAGCAATGCTGTTAAGTTGTTCAATACTATCATTATATCCCTTTGTCGTTGTTTAGATAATGTGTGTGAGCCTCCTCTCTTTGCTTGCAAATGATGATAGTTGAAAATGTTGTAGTGTTAAACTTGTTACTGTGCCATGGGGTGTCCAGCTCTGCTCTCAAAGGTATTAAAGTATGCATGGACACTACCATTCGAATAAAAGGAAAGCAAACACTCTGTAGTATTCACTGGCAAGCAGTCAAAACTCAACAGACACTTGCAGCTCACATTCTAGCTGTTGGAAATGGTTTTTTTTCCATTCGTATCCTCATTTATTTGTCTCTCAACAGGCTCAATTTCAAGTTCCTGTATGATTTGTTCACCTGCTGTTATCCTCCACATCTAACTATTACTTTGGATTAATTTGCCCATAGCCACACTTATGCCAGTGCTTATCAAACTGTGCAGAATATAATGAAATGTTACCATTACTATTTTATGGAGTGGAGAGGAAGCGCACACCTACTTAAAGAGACAATGCCGACTTCTCTTGATACCTCATTTCCAATTGATTGTAACAAATTCTGTAAATTGATTTCAATGAATTATGTAAATAATATAAAGGTTAGAATTAAAATAATGCCAATAAATGTCTTGTATTTGGAGTAACTCCTACTGATATTTTTCTTCTACAGAACCTGGGAAGTGACTTAGAATGTTGAAATTTAGCAAAGTTGTATAAGCATAATGTAGAAGTCAGGGCAGGGCACTCTTATAAAGATCTCAAAGGCAGAATTGCTGCATAGTAAGAGAAATAGAGAGAGAGAGGGAGAGAAAGAGAGAGCGAGAGGAAGAGAAGAAAGACAAGACAACAAGTCCCCAAACACATACAGATCAGCCACAAAATATTTCAACCCATCAAATGTATATTGACTAGAAGTTTGTCAAAATGTAAGCTGTCATTTCTGCTGTGGACAGTACTGTATCTCAATAAATCCTTCTACTGGTCTCTTATTGCATGGCATTTAATGCCAATGTACTTGGTGCATACATTTACCTTCTCTGTTTGCACCAAATTTGTACAGCTCTGGTTGTCTTCCATCAGTCGGATGGGCTTTAGCTCTGGCATTCCCAAGTCCACTAGAAGCTGGTTAAGCCATTTGCTTCTGTCAAAGAAGGTACCACTGATTCTTGCTTATGACCAGTCCATCTGATAGGTCCATTCACATGTAAGATCACATGGCCCCTTATGGATTTACAATCTGATTTGTCTCCAGCCCAGTTTACATCTGTATATCCTACTTGTCTGGGATCTCTGGCAGGTGATAAGTTTAGTGTAATATAAACAGATTATTTGAGATATTTTACTGCTTTCTTGAGTATAATCCTGTTGTGTTCTACATAAACTAGTAGATAAAGCAATTTTTCATTCCTTTGTCTAATGAATAGATATGAGTCTACTTTACTATGATAGAAGCTGAGTTCTCTGCATTCAGTATACTCACTCTCTCTGCATCCATACATATACACTCTGCGTCCATTATAAACACATTGCATCCACTACACACACTCTGCATCCACACTACATATACTGAATCCACGCTACACACACACTGTATCCTTTGGGTGGACCATTGGGGCCAGGACCTTGAGTTGTGTAAGGGGCTCAAAAAATTCAAATGGCAGCCCTGGTGACATGTACTCACTTTGTGTGTTAGAAGTGATTGAAGCTTTTTCTCAAACTGGTTCTCAACACTACATGGTATTCCTTCAGCATCTCTGCAGTTTCTACTCTGTCTGTCATGAGATAAGTCATACAATATGTGGAATAAACAGAAGTAAATGTTAGTATATTATGCTGTATAAGACATTGGCTGTATTAGAGAGTTGCATAGACTTTATTGAGTTTCTTTGACTCTGTTTAGGATTAGGGGGCCATGTACCTTCCTTCTTAGACAACATTCACATAATTCTCTACCGTGATCCTTCTGACAAGATTTTATGATTATTCCTCTTACCAAACCTTTACTCTGTAGTTTAGATATTGCCTTGAAGTCTCTGTGCCCTTTTATGTCACAGATAGACACCGTATGTGCAACTTTCGGCTATGTTGGCCTTTTCTTCTTCTTACAGGGAGTGCAGAATTATTAGGCAAATGAGTATTTTGACCACATCATCCTCTTTATGCATGTTGTCTTACTCCAAGCTGTATAGGCTCGAAAGCCTACTACCAATTAAGCATATTAGGTGATGTGCATCTCTGTAATGAGAAGGGGTGTGGTCTAATGACATCAACACCCTATATCAGGTGTGCATAATTATTAGGCAACTTCCTTTCCTTTGGCAAAATGGGTCAAAAGAAGGACTTGACAGGCTCAGAAAAGTCAAAAATAGTGAGATATCTTGCAGAGGGATGCAGCACTCTTAAAATTGCAAAGCTTCTGAAGCGTGATCATCGAACAATCAAGCGTTTCATTCAAAATAGTCAACAGGGTCGCAAGAAGCGTGTGGAAAAACCAAGGCGCAAAATAACTGCCCATGAACTGAGAAAAGTCAAGCGTGCAGCTGCCACGATGCCACTTGCCACCAGTTTGGCCATATTTCAGAGCTGCAACATCACTGGAGTGCCCAAAAGCACAAGGTGTGCAATACTCAGAGACATGGCCAAGGTAAGAAAGGCTGAAAGACGACCACCACTGAACAAGACACACAAGCTGAAACGTCAAGACTGGGCCAAGAAATATCTCAAGACTGATTTTTCTAAGGTTTTATGGACTGATGAAATGAGAGTGAGTCTTGATGGGCCAGATGGATGGGCCCGTGGCTGGATTGGTAAAGGGCAGAGAGCTCCAGTCCGACTCAGACGCCAGCAAGGTGGAGGTGGAGTACTGGTTTGGGCTGGTATCATCAAAGATGAGCTTGTGGGGCCTTTTCGGGTTGAGGATGGAGTCAAGCTCAACTCCCAGTCCTACTGCCAGTTCCTGGAAGACACCTTCTTCTAGCAGTGGTACAGGAAGAAGTCTGCATCCTTCAAGAAAAACATGATTTTCATGCAGGACAATGCTCCATCACACGCGTCCAAGTACTCCACAGCGTGGCTGGCAAGAAAGAGTATAAAAGAAGAAAATCTAATGACATGGCCTCCTTGTTCACCTGATCTGAACCCCATTGAGAACCTGTGGTCCATCATCAAATGTGAGATTTACAAGGAGGGAAAACAGTACACCTCTCTGAACAGTGTCTGGGAGGCTGTGGTTGCTGCTGCACGCAATGTTGATGGTGAACAGATCAAAACACTGACAGAATCCATGGATGGCAGGCTTTTGAGTGTCCTTGCAAAGAAAGGTGGCTATATTGGTCACTGATTTGTTTTTGTTTTGTTTTTGAATGTCAGAAATGTATATTTGTGAATGTTGAGATGTTATATTGGTTTCACTGGTAATAATAAATAATTGAAATGGGTATATATTTGTTTTTTGTTAAGTTGCCTAATAATTATGCACAGTAATAGTCACCTGCACACACAGATATCCCCCTAACATAGCTAGAACTAAAAACAAACTAAAAACTACTTCCAAAAATATTCAACTTTGATATTAATGAGTTTTTTGGGTTCATTGAGAACATGGTTGTTGTTCAATAATAAAATTAATCCTCAAAAATACAACTTGCCTAATAATTCTGCACTCCCTGTAATACAAATACATTGTTACTTTCAAAACCTATCGAACCAAAAGAAACAAAACATTTTCTTTTATTTTACATGTATTGCAATCAAAGTTCACAATCCATACTTGGTTGATGCTGAAACATTGAGCTAATTATCTGTAAACGCAGTTAAGTCATTAAGACATTTCAAGAAACCGTCCCAATTGTCCTTGCATAGATAGTTTGTTGTCATTAATAGTGCTCAATAATTCAGTAAAATAATGTACACTTTTTAAAAGAAATTAGACACTTTCCACATATGTAAAGTAACACCTTACTCAATAATCCAACAATTTTTGATGCATATTAACAAATAACCCACTACATAAAACAATGGAGCTAAATAACCTTAAGCACACAAGTATTTGACACAACAGTAATACCGTATATACTCGAATATAAGCCGACCCGAATATAAGCCGAGGCACCTAATTTTACCACAGCAGCTACTGGTAAATTTCTAAATAAAATTATATCCCAATAAAATTATATTAATTGAATATTTATTTACAGTTTATATATATAATGAATGCAGTGTGTGTGTGTGTGTTTGTGTAGTGTGTGTATATAATGAATGCAGTGTGTGTGTGTGTGTGTTTGTGTAGTGTGTGTATATAATGAATGCAGTGTGTGTGTGTGTGTAGTGTGTGTATATGATGAACGCAGAATGTGTATGCTTGTGTGAATGAGGTGTGTGTGTGTGTATAAAGAATGCAGTGTGTGTATATAATGAATGCAGAATGTGTGTGTATATAATGCAGAATGTGTGTGTATATAATGCATAGTGTGTGTGTATATAATGCAGAGTGTGTGTTTGTGTGAATGCAGTGTGTGTGTTTGTATGAATGCAGTGTGTGTGTATATAATGCAGTGTGTGTTTGCGTGAATGCAGTGTGTGTGTATATAATGCAGAGTGTGTGTTTGTGTGAATGCAGTGTGTGTGTTTATGATGCAGTGTGTGTTTGTGTGAATGCAGTGTGTGTGTATATGATGCAGAGTGTGGGTGTGTGTGTGTGTTTGTGTAGTGTGTGTAAACTGGGTGGTGGGAGGGCATTTTTAATATTTTTATTTTAATATTTTATTTGTTTACTTTTTTTTTTTGTCCCCCCTCCCTGCTTGTTACCTGGCCAGGGAGGGGGGGGCTATGTCATTCCCTGGTGGTCCAGTGGTATGGGCTGAGCAGTGGGGGGTTGGCAGCAAGTTGTTACTTACCTTTCCTGCAGCTCCTCCAGCTCCCCAGTATAAATCTCGCGGTCTGTGTGCCGTGCGGAGCATTGCCATGGCAACGTTCTGACGGCCACGGGTCTCGCGAGATTTACACTGGGTAGCTGGAGAAGCTGCTGGAAGGTAAGTAACAGCTTGCTGTCGGCCCCCTCCATGACCTCATTACAAGCCTGGCGGTCCTGGTCTGTATGGCAATGTAAGTTGCCATACTACAGACCCTGACTCGAGTATAAGCCAAAAAATGTGCTGAAAAACTCGACTTATACTCGAGTATACACAGTAATTCAAATAGATGCTCAGTCCACAGTGTATTAAAGAGACACTATAGTCACTAGGACCACTACAGCTTAATGAAGTGGTTCTGGTGTCTATTTCATGTCCCTGCAGGTTTTCCAATGTTAACGCTGCCTTTTTATTTATTTTTTATTTTTCATGCCTCAAAAGCAAAAATTGGCTAAATATAGGGATGTATAAGTAATGTTATGCTTTTTAAAATATGTTAAATTTTTATAATATATAGTAATATATCATTTTAATGTGTCATATTAAAATCATATAAGGTGGCAGTTACTATTAAAGCTCCCCCACAATTATGATAAAATAATTCCAGTAAAAATACATTTCAAAGGCAAACCTGGAAACCCTAAATATGTCGTGGTATGTAAAATCATACCATAGTTAAACAATTGCGTTTGTTTGATGACGATAACCTTTATCTGACTCTCTTCTGCTGGAACCTTTTATAGCACTATCTTTGAACAGTGACATCTGGTGGAGCAATGTGAATACTGCACTGGTCATTTAATAATTTGCCATATTCTTTTTTTCTGCAAGTAAAATAAAATATATGCAGTCAATGAGGACAAGTGTAGATAAAACCAGCCAAAAAGTGCACTGGTGCTAGTTAACATCTGTTTGATTCAATGACTGTCAGTTAGTTGTTTCTTGTATTCAGGTAAAATTCTTACATCTCATACATACAATGCGCCAGAAGTTCCCTTATAACCCCAGTTAACTACTCACCTTCCATCATTCCTGTTACCAATGATGGGTTGGTGCCGTCGGGAGGGCCACGGAGAGCGCACATACAGCTTGCAAGGGGGGGGTCGCTGGTCTTGTCCCAGCACCTGAGGACTCTCACAGACTGTCTCGTGGACTTTGCAATGTGGGCATCGACTGACCTCTGGCTCTATAGTGGGTCTCTCATAATGTGGAGTTGGCTCCAGTTTTTTACTCACCTGGCTATTGATTATCTTGCTTACCTATTGTGCATCACCTACAGTTTATCTTTAACTAAGCGTAAAGGATATACTCCTTGCTCCAGTATAGTCTTGCTAAACCTGCGCTAGGCTTCTTGAGCCAAAATTTCTCATAACGTTATTATTATTCTCACAATGGCCAGAAAAGAGGACTTTGGACCACTGAGCAACAGATCAGGTCTGTTTTTCTTTAGCCCAGGTAAGACGCTTCTGATGTTGTTTGTTGAGATAAAATAGAAAGGTGAACAGCGCTAAAAATCAGAAAATGTACATACGTTTTGTAGAAATACTGGCCAGCAGAGTAACTTAAAAAAAGAGAAACAAAAATACAAATAATGGTACAGTATGTATGAACGATATAATTCCACAAGAACAAAGGTGTTATATTCACACTCACACTTTGAGGTGCTATATCAGCTCGGTGTTAAGAGCCTGGACGGAATAATCCCCGTCTGTGGATTTCTTGAGGTTCAAGACCGTTGGTGAATTTATAGGTGTAAATATTCGTTACATGAAAAACAAGAGTAAAATACACCACATGGTATAGTACGTAAATATTAAATATTGTAAAAAAAAAGGTGGATGATCCTACTTACATATACTAGAGCAACGACCTGCTCTAGTTTGGAGAATTTCAGGTGGAATAATCCCCACCTTGGGATATAGTGGACCCAGGTATAGCAGCAAAGCAGTATTGGATAGGAAGGAGGACAAGAGGAGTGACTGGATAGTTTAAAAAATATGTATACGTTAATACAATAAGTGAAAAGTGAATAATAAACTATAAAACCAGTCCTGTGAAAAAGTCCAAAATTCTTCCTCAAAAGTCCAAAGGTGAAAATTCTTCCTCACTTGACGCGTTTCGCCGAAGCTTTCTCAAAAGTGAATTCACTTTTGAGAAAGCTTCGGCGAAACGCGTCAAGTGAGGAAGAATTTTGGACTTTTTCACAGGACTGGTTTTATAGTTTATTATTCACTTTTCACTTATTGTATTAAAGTATACATATTTTTTAAACTATCCAGTCACTCCTCTTGTCCTCCTTCCTATCCAATACTGCTTTGCTGCTATACCTGGGTCCACTATATCCCAAGGTGGGGATTATTCCACCTGAAATTCTCCAAACTAGAGCAGGTCGTTGCTCTAGTATATGTAAGTAGGATCATCCACCTTTTTTTTACAATATTTTATATTTACGTACTATACCATGTGGTGTATTTTACTCTTGTTTTTCATGTAACGAATATTTACACCTATAAATTCACCAACGGTCTTGAACCTCAAGAAATCCATAGACGGGGATTATTCCGTCCAGGCTCTTAACACCGAGCTGATATAGCTCCTCAAAGTGTGAGTGTGAATATAACACCTTTGTTCTTGTGGAATTATATCGTTCATACATACTGTACCATTATTTGTATTTTTGTTTCTCTTTTTTTTTTTTTTAAGTTACTCTGCTGGCCAGTATTTCTACAAAACGTATGTACATTTTCTGATTTTTAGCGCTGTTCACCTTTCTATTTTATCTGTCCATTTATCACAAGGTAGAGGAACACCTTGTTGGTGAACTGCTGCTCACCCTTGAGAAGAGAGTGCTTATTATTCTTTTGCATTTGATGTTGTTTGTTGTTCAGGAGCGGCTTGATAAGAGGAATGCGACATCTGAAGCCCATGTTCCCTTCCACGCAGAGGCATAGCGTGGGGGGTGCAGGGGGGGCCGGGCGCAACATCTGGGGGGGCGTGCTCGCACTCGCAGCTCTCTGCCCCTGCCTGGCTCACTCACTCTCTCTGCAGTGCTGGCTGTGCGAATCCGATCCGAGCTGCCGGGTCGCCGCCCACTGTGGAGGGGGGGGTGTCAGGCGTGCGGTGCGGTGGGTGCGAAGAGAGAGCGAGGGACTATCTGGGGGAGGGACAGTGCAGCGGCCGCCCAGCGCAGCGCTGAGCGTGGGAGAGAACCACACCAGACCAGCCCAGGCAGCAGCAAGAAGAAGCTGGCAGCGGCGGCAGGTGATACAGCCAGGCCAGAGAGGAGAGAGGGAGCCAGTGGTGACAGACGCTGCAGGAGGAAAACCTAGGAGGACCTGGAGGAGAAAACCTAGCCTGCTGACTGCTGTGATCGGGTCCGGGACAGCCGGTGAAAAAAAAAGTAGGAGTCAGGACTGACTGGAGTAGTACTGGGCTCAGTGGGCTGACTGTGTAGTGCTAGCAGAGGCAGAGCATCTCCCAAACTGAAGTTTCTTTGGGATGTTCCCGGTCTGCAGGTCAAGACTGGCATGTTGAGCTGACCAGATGGATTGAAGTTTGGTTGGTTCAACAGTGACGAGACAGATTTCGATCCATATGTAGCTGCTCCAGCTCAACATAAGTTGATGTAAGCCAGTGGGTCTAGGCGCAACCTTTAATTTTTTTATTTTTTTTTGCTGAAAGAGTAAGGCAATAGGCATGAAGGTGAATAAACATTATGTTAAGAGTAAAGAAATGGTTATACAATGAAGGGGTGCTAAAAGTGCAGCAAGGCAAGAAAGTGATTTTCTTTTTTTAGAATTTTAGCAGAATACTACTATGTCATGCCATACAAAAAAGAATCTGGTGCACAAGGCAGGAAAAGGAGAAAGATAGAGACAGAGCAACAAGCTAAGTTAGCTGGAAGCCTTCACCGGTTTTTGGTGAGTACTGCTGAAATTACAGCAGGACCATCATCAGCAGCACCACAGGAGACTCGTAATCCTGATCCTGTGTCGGTAGACATTCCTGTTCCTGCATTAGAAGCAGAGACAGTTTCATCTAAGGATGTTTATACTCAGCCAAATCTGACAGAAAATATTGACCAAAAAGTTTATACTGATATTGGCTATTGGCCTGAAACAATGGATGAAACCTTGAAAACTGAACTTGTCAGGCGAGGGACAGAGGAACTGCAGAATAAGGATGCATGGTTTCCAAGAGACAGTAATGGCAGGTCATTTTCCAAGGATTGGTTCTACATACATTTGGACAATGGTGAGACTATGTTAAGGACATGGTTGGTGTTTTCTCCTGTAAACAGTGTTGCATATTGCTTTCCTTGCATGCTTTTTCAGAAGGCTAAAGGGAAAAGTTCATTTGGAAAGTCAAGTGGATTTAATGCATGGAGAAAGTTAAGCCCTAGATTACTAGAGCATGAGCGCAGTTCATATCACTTGAGTGCATTTACAATATGGAAAGAATTAGAAATGCTGCTGCATAAACAGGAGACTATGTGATGCTGCTGCCCAGCTTGCACAACAGAGGTCATTTGAAAAATGGAAGGCAATCTTAGTCAGAATACTTGATTGTATTCTGTATCTAGCCAGGCAAACCTTACCCTTACGTGGTCACTCTGAAGATTTAAATACAGATGGTAACTGTGGAAATGTCTTAGAAACTTTCAAGTTACTCGCCAAATATGACCCAGTTGCCAAACAACATCTTCACAGAGTACAACGCACAGATGGTTACATTGTGTCCTATCTCTCTCCACAGAGCCAGAATGAGTTTATTAGCCTGCTCGGCGATCACATTCGAACAGTCATCTTTCAAAATATCATAAAGGCCAAGTATTTTGCTATAATGTTTGATAGCACTCCTGATATTTCACACACTGACCAAATGTCCCAAGTGATTCGATATGTGCATATTGAAGATTCAGGAGTCCATGTGACAGGGTCTTTCATTGACTTTATTCAGTTATATGGGAAATAAGCTGATGTCATTACAAAACAAATATTTGTGACAAGTTGCAAGCTGATGGCCTTAAACTAGAGCATTGCTACGGCCAGGGATACGACAATGCTGCGACTATGGCTGGACTTATTAGTGGTGTACAAAAACGTATTTTGGATATGAATCCCAAAGCAATGTTTGTGCCATGTAACAATCACTCGCTCAATCTTGCTGGGATGCATGCAGTTGGTGTTGGGACAAAGTCTGTTACTTTCTTTGGCACTGTGGAAAAGGTGTATTCATTTTTCTCAAGCTCCACCCACAGGTGGGATATCCTTAAGAAACATGTACCAATTCGTGTAAAGCGATCGTGTAACACAAGATGGAGTTCAACACATGAAGCTGTATGCGTACTTACTGAACACACTGAGAAAATAATAGACGCTTTGGAAGCGTTGAGAGATGGGCCGGAAGAAACCTCTGAAACCGGGGGTGATGCAGGAAGTCTTTTAGTTTGCATAATGACATATGTTTTTTTCTCTTTCTTGCATTTTTGGAACCCAGTACTAACCGAAGTAAATGATACTCAGATCTACCTGCAGCAAGAAGGACTTGCGCTTGATCAATGCGTGCAAAAGTTAAAAGCATTGACTTTATTTTGTCATGAAAAACGTGATAGTCTAGTGTCAAAGGCAACTGAGAAAGCTTTGCAGGTATGCAAAACCTATTGCATACCTACAGAGAGAAGAGTTGGAAGACGCAAGAAGATGGATGGTGAGAACAGTTGCGATGCTGGCTTGACCTTAATACAGGAAACAAGCAGAGAACAACTGGAAGCAATTGATCAGCTTCAGGCAGAAATTAAAAAACGTACTACGCAGATGAATACGCTGCATTTTTTGCAAATTCAAACATTGTTGGATACTAAAAAAGATGATTTTATTAAGAAAAAAATTCAGCACACGTGTGCTCAGTACACGGAATTGAATGCTGCATCTATGCTCACCGAAATAACTCGACTTCGGCACCACATTATCTTGTATAAGGAGGTCAATCCTGATGAGCAGGTTGCAAACTGGTCAGCTTTAGATTTGCTTCGCTGGGTGTATAAGTGGAAGCTGCAAGAAAGTTTAACTAACTTTGTTGTCACATTAAGAATCTTACTTACTATCACTGTTTCTACAGCGAGTTGTGAAAGAAGTTTCTCAAAACTTAAACTAATTAAAACATATCAGAGATCTACAATGAGCCAAGAAAGACTGAGTAATCTAGCAATACTGTCCATTGAGAGAGACTTTAATGTAGATTTCAATTCCGTTGTTGAAAAATTTGTGCTAATTAAAAGCAGGCGAATTTAAATTAATCTGTATATTATATACAGATTGATATCTTGCACTTCTATTAAAGAATTACAATTAGAGGTACAGGATTGAGGAAGTTGGCTCCATCTAGCCCAGTCTTGAATCATCTCCAGGGTATGGTTCCATTTTGATGTTTAGTTTTTGTTCTTGATATTTTTTGTCGTTTACGATGGTTGTGAGACGACATATAATAGCATGGCCCATGCTAGGTTACTACATTTGTATATTTGTATTCATAGACCTGCTGAAAATGTGGAGAATGTGTGTAATGCATGTTCGCACTCAATAAAGTGTTGGAAAATAAACTTGTATTTAGATGCATTTTACTTTAATTACATAAGTATTTTCATAACAAACAATACATGTGCTTGGGGGGTAAGGGTTTCTTTAACTAATCTAGTGGAAGAGACTCGAGTGCTAAAATCCACGGGTTAGGGGGCGCAAATTACTTGCCCCGGGTGCTGACAACCCACGCTACGCCACTGCTTCCACGTAACTTTCTATTAATGTGCTTTGATACAGCACTTTGGGAACATCCAACTTCCTTCGCAATTACCTTTTGAGGCTTTCCCTCCTTATGGAGGGTGTCAACGATGGTTTTCTGCACAACTGTTAGGTCAGCAGTCTTCCCCATGATTATGATTCCTACTGAACCAGACTGAGAGACCATTTAAAGGCTCAGAAACCCTTTGCAGGTGTTATGGCTTACTTAGCTGATTAGAGTGGGACACTGTGAGCCTAGAATATTGCACCTCTTCACAATATTCTAATTTACTGAGATTGTGGATTTGGGGTTTTCATGAGCTGTAAGCCATAATCATCGCACTTATGACAAATCACGGCTTGAACTATCTTGCTTTGCATGTAATGCATCTATGTCATATATTAGTTTCCCCTTTTACGTTGCATTACTGAAATAAATGAACTTTTGCACGATATTGAGTATCACCTGTAGTAGTAACTAACTAAAAAGCAAAGTTTTGACTGAAATTTGTTTTTTAGACGTAAAGAGACCATGACTTAGATTTGTAAGTTTGCACTGTTATGTCTATATATTAAATATTAGTTCCTTGGGAAATTACAATTAAACAATATAAGCGATCCTTTGTTTTAATAATCTTTTCCCAATTGTGTTGGATTATTGTTGTTAATGTAATATTTAATTTTTTGTCTATATATGTTGTATGTGTTTGAATCAAGAAAAAAAATTCTCAAGAAAAAAATACTAAGAAAAAAAGAAAATCAAATACTTGATTGGGGCTACACGGCTGAATGTTCTTTTGGAGCTGTCGTTTGTGAGAGTTGTATAAATGTGGGCACCTACCGATATTTGAAGCAATGTTACATTACACTTTGCTGGGCTGTGTCAACATGCTTATCATTTGATCAAAATGTGACGATAGATTGACTTGTAATTCAGTGCACATTATGTTCTCATGAAATAGTTGTTCTTGCTTCAAGTTGCTTAAAGAAACACTCCAGAATCCCAAATTAAACCGTTTTTTCAACACAATTGGAAAAAGGTTATTAAAACAAAGTATTGCTTATATCGTTTAATTGTAATTTTCCCAAGGAACTAATTTAGATTAAAGTATTAAGGTGTTACTTTAATTTCCTCTAAAATGCTCCCTCGCAACAGCTCTCTTCTCCAAACGAGAGGTCATCAGTACTGATGATCCTCCAGACCATGGGTCGTCAACCTGGTCCCTACAGCCCACCAGTGCGCGTTTTGGAATTCCAGGTGGGCGGTAGCAGAAACTTCCCTCCATCCAGAGAGAAACGCTCTGTTCATCTCTCGCGCACTAAGTGTTAAGCAGTAAGTGCGAGGTTGCAGAACGCTTGTGCAGGGGAAGTGCGAGCGTGTGTGCCTGAATGCGCATGTGTGCCCATATCGCACGCGCATACGCATGTATGCACGTACGAATGCGTGCACTCGTGAACAAGTGAAACACGTGGGTAGAGGAAGGGGAGGAGTTTGAGTAGGTAGGGGGTTCAACGATAGCAGGGAGTGGAGTACTTGGAAAATCGGAGAAAGAAGGAGCAGAGCACTTGTAGAATCAGAGAAAGAAGGAGCAGAGTACTTGTAGAATAGGAGAAAGAAGGAGCAGAGCACTTGTAGAATAGGAGAAAGAAGGAGCAGAGTATTTGTAGAATAGATGAAAGAAGGAGCAGAGTACTTGTAAAAAGGAGAGAATAGGAGCAGAGTACTTGTAAAAAGGAGAGAGAAGGAAAAAAAATATATAAAAAGGAAAAGGAGAGAATTGTTGTTAGCTAATAATAATAAGTGGGCTACCTAGCGTAGCCTTCCTGCTGGGCATTGCTATAAGGAAGGTAAAAAAATTGAAGAAAGGAAAAAAGGGGAGGAGGGGAATTGAGGAAGGAGAGGAGGGGAGCTGATGCAAGGATGAGAAATCATATTATGAGCAAACAGAGAAATCATCTGAATATCACCGAAAGAGGAGACCTTCGTTTGTTCCTTACCAAAATCGAACCAGATATCAAATATTTAGTCTCGCAGGATCAACCTCAAGGATCTCATTAATCACCGGTAAAGGTAATTTCAATTTACTTTGTTTTCTCATTAAACTTCATAAAGTTAAAAACATTCTAAACATGCATAAAGCAGAAATAAAAAGATAAATGTACCTTTTTAAAAAAAAATGTTTTAAACACCCTCCTTTCTAAAAAATATTCTGCACTTGCGCGAAAACTAGTGGGCGGTAAGGAAATTTTTCCATCAAGAAAGAAGCATTAGTGGGCGGTAGGTATAAAAAGGTTGACTACCCCTGCTCCAGACAATCCAATGCTTTTCATCGGGAAACTTTGAGATGCAGGCTGAATGCACAGCAATCACTCTATGAGAAGCATTCTTGTCTGCTTTGTGTTTGACAAGCTGGCCGACTGACTGGGTTGGTGCCACTTAGCAGCCTTATAAAAGTTCCAACTTGTCTTGAAAATGGCATATTTATAAAGTGTGAATGATGCGATAATCTACTGACCTCTAAACCACTACAGCAAGCATAAATGCTTTCGGGATTTGCACTGTTCATTTAAAGGGTTACTCCAATCATCATGACCTCTACAGCCATCTTAAGCAATGGTTTTCCTCCTGCCTGTGTCCCTACCGGCTACTATGTTCCCTTGTAGTTACAACACGCTTCCGGCTTCTGCAGAGCCATACAGGCTGGAAGCCGCAGACGTCACCATTCACTGGCTGAGAGCCTTAGTTGATCACTCTCAGCCAATTACTGGAATTGTGTGTAACAAAAGTTGCCCAGAATTGACATTAGCTAGCCTGGAACTTTAGTTTTAGCTGATAGCACCCCAACAATGGTGGAGTTACATACCTCCAGCAATGGGGTTAAACTTTGTGTGGGCAGTGTTTCATAGCCAAACACTACACATACAATCTCCAGGCACCATGACCAAAATCACTAAAGTGTTCATGGTGCTTGGAGTAACCCTTTAAATATTTATTGCAAGCTTTTCCTACACTGCATATTCACTTCCCTTTATCTTTTGTTGTGGTGTCATGTTAGGAGACTGTTTCTGCGATTGGTATTGTTAGTGACTCAATGCAAACTGCAAATCTCTCTCCACTATGTGCCACCCAAATCTCCTGATCTGGTTGGGCAATCTCACTTTACAAACTTATTACACTGTCCTATGTTTGTTTCCCTAGTGTCCTGCTTCGGTAGACTCCAGAGAAAAGTCACTCGAAAACCATTCTAGACATTGCACCTACACTGTGCTAGGCTAATGCAGGGCATTTTTACTATGTGAGAATGCTTCAAAAGCACTGTGCTTATAGACAGCCTGGGCTGGCTTGACGACTATGCACTAGCCAGAGTCAGACATGCCACTTAGCTGCCATGCATCAACAGTAATGTTCATTTTGCCACTGGCATACTGTAACATAATCCTACACCCAAATCAGTGGTGTACACTCGACCCATGGGGCTCCGGTGCGAAAATCACCCGGAGCTGCAACACATGGCGGCGGGCACCTGGTCGCAGGGGTCGCAGGGCTGCGACCGCGGTATGTACGCCAGTGCATGCAGATACACATATACTTAAAGGAACACTACAGACACCCAGATCACATCTGCTCAATGAAGTGGTCTGGGTGCCAGGACCCTGTCTGTCTGCTATGTCTGTCTGTCTGCTATGTTTCACTGAGGGTTAATCCAGCCTCTAGTGGCTGTTTCATTGACAGCCGCTAGAGGCGCTTTCCCCGATTCTCACTGTGACAATCACAGTGAGAAGACGCTGGACGTCCATAGGAAAGCATTAAACGTGCATAGGAGCTGACAAGCGGATTAGGGTGGAGGGATCCCCAGTGCCAAGGGTGTCCAGCGCTGGAGAAAGGTAAATGCTGAAGGGGTTTTAAACACACACACTCTCACGAACAGACGCATACACAATTTCTAACAGACACAAACATTTACTGATAGAGACACTCAGTGACAGACATACATACACACTCACTGACAAACAGACACACATACACACTCACTTACAAACACACACTCACTAGCAGACACACAAAGTAACACACTCACTGACACACAAACTAACACACACACTGACATTCACTAGCAGACACACACTCAATAACACACACACACAAACTAACACACAGTAACACACACAAAAACTAACACACTCACTGACACTCACTAGCAGACACACACACACAGTAACACACTGACACAAAAACTAACACTAACACACACACTCTAATACTAACACACATTCACACACTCTAATACTAACACACACTCATACTAACACACATACACACACCCCTACTCCTTCCCCCTCTTTTCCCTTCCCCCCTTCCCACACACCCTGTCACACACACACACAGGCAGACAGCCACACACAAATACATGCAGGCAGTCACACACACACAGACAGCGACACACAAAAAACACACACACACAGACATAGAAACATAGAATGTGACGGCAGATAAGAACCATTCGGCCCATCTAGTCTTCCCAGACAGTCACACATAGGCAGTCACACACACACAGGCAGACAGCCACACACAAACACACACAGAGGCAGACAGCCACACACAGACAGACAGTCATACACACAGGCAGACAGTCAAACACAAATACATGCAGGCAGTCACACACACACAGACAGCGACACACAAAAAACACACACACACAGACATAGAAACATAGAATGTGACGGCAGATAAGAACCATTCGGCCCATCTAGTCTTCCCAGACAGTCACACATAGGCAGTCACACACACACAGGCAGACAGCCACACACAAACACACACAGAGGCAGACAGCCACACACAGACAGACAGTCATACACACAGGCAGACAGTCAAACACATAGTACACACACACACACACACAGGCACACACACACACAGGCAGACAGTCACACACACACACACACAGACAGTCATACACACAGGCAGACAGTCAAACACACAGTTACACACACACACAGGCAGACAGTCACACACACACACACGCAGACAGTCACACACACACAGACAGTCCCACACACACACACAGTCAGACAATCACACATACCTCTGTTCATTGTGGAGGCAGTGCAGCTCCTGGATTCTGGTTGTTGAGGGAAGCAGGGACTCCTTCCTGCTTCCCCTGCAGCAGTTACACTGCACTTTTAGCTCCGCCCCTGCCACACGGTAAGCCCTGCCCCGCCATGAAGTAAGCTCCGCCCCTGCCATGCAGTAAGCTCCGCCCCCAACGCAAATTATTATTATTATTTTTTATCCCCAGCCGGCCATGTATGAGCTGTGTCGACCGGACGGCGCCCCTTGCTCCATGGCGCCCTGTGCGGCCGCACAGCTCGCACACCCCTAAGGCTGGCCCTGCTAATACTAACACACATTTTTTTTTTTTTTTAAATGTGATCCCCCAGCCTCCCTACCTTTGGGAGTGCTGAGGGGATTCCCTGGGGTCCAGTGGGGCTGCCCGGCGACCCGTCCCGAGGGCGTCCAAGGGAGCATTCTTCCTGGCTGAGCTCTCTCTGCCCAGCTCCCTCGCGCACCGCTTACTGATGCCGGAGCCGGAATATGACATCATATTCTGGCTCCGGCATCACTGGGCTGAGAGCACTCAGCCAGGGAGAGTGCTCCCTCGCGTGCCCGCCAGCCCGGTAACATCAGGGCCAGCCTCGGGGGGCCCTGAGGTGGCCAGCTCCTGGGCCCCCCAGGAGAAGAGGCTGGCCACACTGGCGTACATATCGGGTCGCAGGGCAGCCGGGCCCCCTGGTGGGCCTGGCCCGGTCGCAGCCACGACCCCTGCGACCCCGGTATGTACGCCACTGACCCAAATGTTATACTTCTCAGTGTTGAGAGATATGCTGTTGCATTTATGCATCGGTGGATAATCTACCATGCAGTGTGTAAGGAAAGAAAGCCATGGTACCATATCCCTTCCCATTTCTTTTAATCTGCATGTTTTACGCTAGTGTTTATCATGGATATTGTTGTGCAAATATCTTTTTTATATTTAATCTATGTAATACAGTTTGTGTTTTATTGTTTTTTTATTGTGCTTATGTTCCATTTTCATGTAGAAAATGTAACCTAAATAGTCAAGTTGGGATAATAGCCGAATATGTAATTTTTCTCCAAGTTAGCTATTTTATTCTATATTTTGTCATTCGAGGTTAAATTCACTATTTAGTGAATAAAACCGCATGTTAAGTTCCACGTATGTGTGAATTGTGATTGTTTTTCCATACATAGACTGGTCACTAGACGCAACAACAAAAGTTCTTGCTCTGTGCCAGTTCTTTTTTGTGCGAGGACCTATAAAATTGAGCTTTCACAGCTCTGGCTACTTGAACAAGTGCTGTTCCTAGCAAAAAACTGAGGATTAACCCAAAAGAATCAGAAAAGAATGCACAGCACGAAACTTGTTTTTCTTTGTGGTCTTGTGCAGGCGGAAAAGGACGAAATGTGGTTTGAAAATTAAATGCAGACAACCACTGTTCTCCTCTGAGGTCAGGAAGAATAACATTTAACCCCCGCACACAACTGTGGAATATTTTTTTTTGTCTCGGGCTAATAGCTCAGATACCTCATATAGAATAAGTAGTACACACAACATCCCTTGAACAATGAATGGCTCTGAAATATCTTACTACTATGGAATGGTAGGTATGACCAGCTGGAGAATACACTGTATGTCTAACGTGATTTATAAGACATAATACATATATATTCTGGCCAAATAACAAGGACCGTATGTGTGAGATACAGCTATTGGCTACACCTGTGCTACTTTCTGAAAAATTGTCAGCTGCGTGATTTATTTTTTTAGACACGTTTGTAGTAAGTCTGACTTCAAGAAGCTGTAGTGTATGCCACTGACTGCTGCTCATTTTATGACACTTTGCCATCCAACACCTGTTATGTTCCAATTACATCAAGCGTTAGGAGGACAAACTTGAGTGTTGACAGCCATACAAGGCTACAGTTAAAAGTCAAGTGGAAATGTAGGGAAAATACAAACTTGACTAAACTGTAAAATAAATCTTACGCATGCAATCCACAGTTACAAATGATATATTACTCATCCTGTCATCCAGAACCTACGTACGTTCCAAATAATACCAGATATATATGGGGCAAACTGTAACAACCCATTGGACTAATTTGCTCGTTCAAGGAAAATTCTAGAATATTTGGACTTGCATCCACCTACATTTCTATCTAATTAGCAGTAATGGCTTGCTCTAGATTCTGAAATATTGCAATCATTTTGACTGAATTTGGCATTTACGGGTTATTCATTTAAGTGAGAATTTAAAGTGAGTTTCAAATGTAAGGTCAAAATATTGTAAAAATATTCTAACTCAGCTATGTGTCCAGTTCAGTTACTGTGGCCTTAAAGTTGAAATTCACTTTGAATTCTCACTTTGGAGAGTTTTAGGAGTAATTAATTGGATTTACTAATATAAGATATAGAAAGGAGTTTGTTGTCACATTTGTGACATTAAAGGATCTTATCAGGATACACCAGATATAAATAGTTTGATACGAATTTTGTCAGCTACATTTGCTAATGGGCTAGGTAATAAATTGTATTTACAAATCTGATTCTAATTGGTATGAACCTGATAAGAGAATTATCAGTTTTATTGAGAAATAGAAAATAGTTCTGCTTGTTATTGAATAGTGTGTCACATAGCAGAAATGTTATGGAAAGCGGTTTTGGGAATTACTGCCTTCAAATTAGTTATGATCTGAGGTGGTACCAGGGCGCTGGCTTACCTTTAGGGCTTAGACCGTTAGCGATGTTGCGGTTTATTCAAGCACTTTACGGTTAGAATGTTCCTTAATGGTTTAACACCTTGAGGTAAGTGGTCTCCATGGATCTCAAGTTTGATTTTATTGGGATATTCTTGTCTGTGACTTGTATTAAATTTTCATCTGTTTATTAATTTGAGCTTGTGAAGCATACTACCATTTGCCAAGCATGTATCTGTCTGTTTTCTCAATAGGAGGTACATTGTCATATGGGTCAATATAAATTAATAGTTTTTCCTAGTATTTTCTGCATTAATTTGCATTGTTTAACTTCTTTGATTATTAGTTCCAAGCACTTTTAAACCACAATGTTTCCCCCTAAAAGTTGTAAATCATACTATATGTATGATAAGTGTTCCTTTGCCCTTATCATGGGTTGTTAGTTTAATAATCATCTTTGGAATAGGCCACCAGTGGATTTTATGTTCTTATGTCTACTAAAAGGAATTTTCATAAAGAATATATCTGTTATTGAAAGAGTTTTGCTTTTTTGTGTCACTAAACTTATTTGTAATTAGTGCACTGAGCGGTCATTTCGATGTCTCATGTAGTAAAATATGCAATAAATGTTCTGTTGTCCGTTAGAAGACATGCGATAAGATACAGTTCTAGATCCTAGATTCTAGACCTTGATCCTCTTGAAAAGATTGAAGTATAGTTAATGTAAGTTGGTGCTTCTACATTTTATCCAGGTAAGAAATACTTTTTTTAATAGATTCCAAAGTAATTGCTGTATTGGTCTATGATTGTATTACTTTTATCCAAATGTCTGTCCTTATGACACAAACAGTCTTTAAAACATGGAGGCATTACATTTGTCCCGTTGGATGCAGACAATACTAAATGCGCCTGAGAACATCCTGTACACTTTACTATTGAGAGAACTCTCATGTATTCACATTTATTACACAGAAACTTTGGTTAATGCCACAATATTGGGTTACTGTGTCTAACTGATCACTACATGTTTCAAAACCTGAGAGTCTGCAAACGTTCCAAACCGTTCAATGCCACAGCAACATGCTTCACTCTATCCTGGAAAAAACCTCAATGCTGAGTATATTTAGAATAATGAAACCATGTGGATTTTTTTAGATACATGCACTTGCAAAAAGAAAAAAAATAATGCACTATCCCAGCTTTGTCTCACTCGACACTCAGTGCAACTGTGTCTCCATACCTGTACTGCTGCCAGCAGGGCCGGTGCAAGGATTTTTGCCGCCCTGCGCCGTGAGCATTTCCTGTCAGTCCGGCCAGGTACATGAAATGGATGTTCCTGTACTGTGGATTGGAGCTCGGCCATGTTACACAGGGAAGGGGAGCGGGTTGAGGAGAAAGGGGTGAGAGAGGCAGTGCTGCAGCCGCCTAAGGCTCTCTATAGAGCGCTCAGGCGGCTGCAGATTTTGAGGGGCTGGCGATGAGGGCGCAGGGCGCCCCCTCCTAAGAAGCGTCCTAGGCACTAGCCTTATAGGAAGCGCCGGCCCTGGCTGCCAGGCTATGTAATGGCAGAATGTGCAAGGACTCTGTGCCACAAAATGGTTTTTATTATCTGTAACATTGACTTTATTTATAGGAGGGGGAGGAATTACCTGCTAGATTACATAATGCACTCACTATACACAACAAGATCTGGTCCCCTAGGAAAGTCTATGTTTCACGAGCTTCTTCAGATTAGCCATGACTCTATATGTGGCACATACCTTGGAGTTCGGTTGTGATAGTGTTATTATCGGTTGTGATATTGTCATTGTCAATATGTAACTATTTGACTGACTATATAGCTTGTTTAAAAATGTCACAGGTTCAAATCCCGGTAGGATCAACTCAGTCCTTCATCCTTCCAAGGTTGATAAAATGAGTACCATCAATTGGGTAATAAAAACATCTATTATTCAGCTGCCGATTTGGGTAATTCCAAGAGTGTGTGCTGAAAAGTGTTTTGAGTCCCACTGGGAGAAAGGTGCTATATAAATACTAGATATTATTACTATTATTATTATTATTATATAACTATTTTAAAAAAATATTCAAAAGTTTTTTAATACAGCATTTATTCTGCTTATTGTAACATTTTTATGTATTTACAGAGTATACTTTAAAGATAGATTATTGTATCCCATTCTCTCTTCAATAAACATTTTTTTTTAAATAGATCTTATTTACATGTTTTAGTTTTTTTTCATTTTGGGCTTGAGTCTGTGACACCCAACACACATAAAAATAGCTAACACAGAAATACGTACCAAAAAAAAAGATACAGCACCCACAACATAATAACAATAATACCAAAAAAATGTCCATATGAATCAATTTTGACAACCCGTTGCAGTCTTATGGTAGCTGACCTGAACTTTTTGTTATGCTCTATCTATGTCTAGAGCTGTAAAAACTCCTACATATTACATTAGAAAGCTCCGCAAATTTTAAAGTGCTTAACACCTACCTACGCATGAACAAATTAAGCCAAATCTTTTCTAAAACTTTTTTTTTCAGTTTAGAAGCGGAGAACATTGAATTGTAGTTTTGCAAGAGCTGTAACATATATTAAATAATAGCATTATTTTTTTTTGAAAGTGCTGTTGGTCCTAGGACACCAATAGCATCACAAAGAGAGTTGAAGCTACAGTATTACACTGAACTTAAAGGGACACTATAGTCACCAGAACAACTACAGCTTATTGAATTTGTTCTAGTGAGTAGAATCATTCCCTTCAGGCTTTTGCTGTAAACACTGTCTTTTCAGAGACAATGTAGTGTTTACATTACAGCCTAGTGGTAACTTTACTGGCCACTCTTCGGATGGCTGTTAGAGTTCCTTCCTGGATCATGCCCTCTGCATGCAGACACATAACTTTCATCATAGAGATTCATTGATTCAATTCATCTCTATGAGGAGATGCTGATTGGCCAGGGCTGTGTTTGAATTGTGCTGGCTCTGCCCCTGATCTGCCTCTTTGTCAGTCTCAGCCAATCCTATGGGGAAGCATTGTGATTGGATCAGGCTACCACTTCTGCTGATGTCAGGAGGCAGTGGGCAGGTCTACAGGAAACAGGGACAAAGCCTGCAGCTCCAGACTTGAATACAAGTAAGATTTTACTATTTTTAGGAAGGCATGAGGGGACGAGGGTGGCTAGATGGTGGTTTTAACCCTATAGGGTCGGGAATACATGTTTGTGTTCCTGACTCTATAGTGCTCCTTTAAGCAGAAGTGAAGAAAAGGTAGTGTGTAGGAAATAACACAAGGAGCATAAATATGGTCCCGGTCAGAATCAACATTCCAGAACCAACTGTCGGTGTGATAGTGTTTTTTGAGTGACCTTCCTAAATACTTAAACAAAGCTTATTTAGGTTTTATTTTGTTTATTAATATCTGTGAACTGTTCTATATGTGTTAGTACTACATCTTAAGGAACAAGAACATTTATTATTGTCATCAAAAACAATACTGCCTTTACATTTATTACAAAGGTGGAAGCTGGTAGTGGTTTGATTCCACATCTGGGTTGTCATATTTTATTTATAAAAACCCACAGCAATGCAAACCTAGTGCTTGTTAGCCATCCACCACATAAAAAAAGTTAAAAATAAATAAGTAAAACCCCTAATAAGACTGCCTAATAAGACTGCATCCCTATATCTGCCATGCTAAATGTTAAAAACTAGAGACTGGGCAGCCATTGCTGCCCAGTAGCTAGCAGTATCAATCCAATTGGGATGGTGCATGTTAAATAATGGTGCCCCAACATGTGGGCATTGGAATCTTAAAATAAATAATTGGGGCAGGACAGATAGCTGTCCACCCCCTGCTCCTACCATTCTTGGTAGGAGTTATTTAATAAAAAAAGAGGAGACATTTGGATGTGAGGGATTATTATTATATAAAAGGGAAAATCTTGTGTCCCCCCACTGATATGTACTGATATGCAAAAATGGCTACAATATTGCCTGGCCTAATGATTGCCCAACATCAGCCACATTCACAATGCCAATTCTGAGTAATTTTGAGTTCAAAATGGGATTTATCTAAAAATGAATGGAAAAAGGTCAGTGGGCAATGGCCCACCCACTCACCCCTTTTATCCTAAGAAGAACATGGCTTTCCCACATATCCAGTATGTAGCATTAGTGAACATCCTTTGGTGTGGAAAAAAACAGCGCCCTATCAGCATTTCCCAACTGTGTCTGTGGATTTAGACGACACTGCAAGACTTAGTCAGGGAGGGCAAAACCACTATAACGAAAGGCATTTGAGAAAAGAGGAAGCCGCATTTCACATTTTTTATTTTTTTTATTTTTTTTAGGTGTGTGAACCACCAGAACCACCATTACCACTGCATTTTAGAATACTTGTTTTTACAAAGATTTTTTTTTTTTTACTTATAAACTTATGTTACTGAGGGGAGCAGCTAATTTCCAAAGCACAAGCAGTGGCAGAGAAGCACACTGAAAATCGAGTAATAAAAAAATATATATGTATATTAAATCAGTAAACCAATTCTAAATCTGCAAAGCAAAGTGGGTGTAAGTGGCACTGCTAGTAGGACTTTAGGCAAGAGCAACTTTTTATTTTTTCTGTTCTTTTTTTAATTCACTGAATAGTGGGGGGTCCAACAACTGCTGTCCAACCTGCCCGGTCAAATACTGGCACTAATCTTACCATTCCCCCTGATCTGCCTAAGGTTGGTAGTAGTGAAGGAAGTAGCATGTCATGAATAACAGGGTTAAGCATCATTAAACAGGTCATAAATGTACTTCAGATGCTGATTTATCCGTGGTTTTATTTTAAGCAGCTCACCATGTTAACGGGTTCACCTGCTTGAATTCCATCTGGCACCAAATATGAAATTCAATTAAAAAAAAATTATTCGACAAAAAACAGTTGGTGGTTATTAACTGGTTTCTGCCAATGCTATTAAATCAAGGCCTTAGTCGGCATGTAACTGGGGGATATGGAGGAGAACCCTTTTAGGGTGTGTCTGGGTATACCTGCCACACCCCTTGGGTATGTTTATGCCCCTAACCCCAAATTTAGCTGGAGCTACCTACGTCATGTAAAATGGTGCTGTATTCCTCAAATGACAGTCAACACTTATTGCAGTGGTTTAAGTAAATGCCTTGCAGTACAATACAATGATCTAATTTTCCAACTCTTTAAAGTTGTTGTTTTTATCGCATTTCTTGGTGAAATAATTTCTGTGTGGCTTACTGCATAGACTTCTAACAACAAAGTAAATAATTAAAATTCAATATGGAAATTAGCCTTTAAAGGGCTCAGTGGGAAACCTCGCCATATGTATGCAGTTATATGTTGCAAACACCATGCAGATTTCCATTTGTCAAATACACACATTGACAAAACCTAATTAAATTGCAAATAAACACACTGCATGCTCAGGTCATTGATTTTTTTTTATTTTTATTTTAAACAAACAAACAAACCACCACAGAGAGATTCTTGTTAAAATATAAAAGGAAGAAGGAAGAAAGATATTTTTTTTTTCACAAAGTCACAGTAATTTTTAAAGCAAATGATGTCCTCTGGAAATAGTGCGGTTAAAATTTGGACTTGTCATTAAAACAGGCTTACATAGTATGTTTTGTATTACCCCTAACAAAAAAAGAAAGCCGTCAGCCAAGAATAATACGAAAAAAATAAAAAAAATAAGCGCTTTTCCTAGCGAGCTTTTCTATTTCAATGGTGAAGAAAGTTGCAAGCATGGCAGAACTGTGTGTTCCAAGCTCTATAAGTGACAGATCAGTAGGAGGATTACAGGAATTCTGGCTGTATATGAAGATAACTCTCAACAGCAGTTGAGAAAAGCTTGTTTATGCTCCACTGACAGAAACTGCTGTGGGTTATTTTATTTAGACCTGCAGAAATAAGCAAACTCTACTGTAAGTCAGGCAAACTCAACAGACAAGTATTGCATGGAGATAACCATTCGGATTTTCTACAGAACAGTGCTTGTTGTGAGTGTGGGGTTGCTATACATTTTATTTATTTTGAAAGTCTTGATGCTCCATAAAATTCTGTTCAAACATACAGTTTCGGTTTTTTTGATGGACCATCATCTGTGAATATGAGGCCGTGCAGTAGGTCTTAGGAGTGGGTGTATTTGGTCACAGTAGATAAAGAATTACTATATAGGGAAAGGGTTGAGGTGCTGTACAGTGCATTACTGAAATATCTTAAAGAGACACACTGTACGTCTTAAAACCACTTCATTGTAATAAGGTGGTTTTGGGGCGTATACCTAAGGGGCAAGTACAACCTAAATGTCCATGATGCAGCAACTCGGCCTCCATTTAGATAAATAAAAAAATATATATATTGGAAGGAAATTAAATCACATTTTAATACTGCTCAAAAGAAATATTGATAGAATTCTTTCATCTGATTTACAGAAACAAAACTTTTGACAAACTTTTTTCTTACATATATAATTTGCGATATGTTACTGTTTTATGATCTGTGTGTAGCTATTGAATAAGACTGTGTTTTAGTTGTACTTTTTAAATCTATACACATATCTTTATATAAGGAAATTAAATAAACATTTCTGTTAAATAATACACTGAACTCACAATGGATCATGCATTGATTTGGCATTACATGGGAACCCAGAGAGGATATTTTAAACCTAAATTGCCAGAAAATACATAAATAAAATGTGTATTTCAGTTTATATTTTACATACATTCAGTTGTGGGAAAATCACAGTTTGCATTTCTAATAATAATGAATAGGTAAAGCCCTACATATTACAACTTACTGACCACTGTAACACTGGCACGCTCTGTATCCAGCTTTTTCCATGTGCATATATCCCTAGATCTAAGTAATCGAGACACAAATTAGTGGAAAATTCTATTAATACATGCACATACAGCTAATTATGGAAAACAAGCTAAATGAGTAACTTGATCAAATTTGCAAGGCTTGAAGATTCTGGATTTTTTTTTATAGATCAAAGTAGGTTTTAAGATATGGGACTTAAATCTAAGCACATTAACTGTTTACTATGAAAACATTACCCAAAGCCCAAGACCAAGATCTCTTTGGTGTAGTTGTATGTCATATATTGTCATATCTTGTCATGTATTGTCAGTCCCTGCATTGGCTTCCAGTTAGATATAGGGCTCAATTTAAAATTCTGGTGCTTGCTTACAAGTCCCTACATAATGTAGCTCCAACCCACCTTTCCTCCCTAATACACAAGTATGTCCCGTCGAGGCCCCTGTGCTCTGCCAAAGACCTACGTATATCCTCTGTCCGTACTCCCACCTCTAACGCTCGCCCAGTGGCGGCTCTAGACTTGGCGAGGCCTTAGGCGAAACTCATACATGAGGCCCCTACTAACACCATTATTGGAAAAAAACAGCAGTTGACTTGTGTGTGTATAAGAAGCTGTAGATATATTGAAGGGCAGGCTTGCAGTACTAGATATAGAGAACTAGTCTTTATATACGTCGTTGCATTGTCTACCTGTGTGTGCCTGAGAGTGTGTGTCTGGCAGTGAGTATCTTTGTATATGTATGCATGTTTCTCTGAGCATGTGTATGTTTGTGTTACTGCCTGTGGCCTTTGGCATTAAGTTCATGGCGAAGCTATGTTTTATGACAGTGTGTAGAATGATTGCCTTCAGGGGGTGACAGGGTGAGTAAAGGAGTAACTGTGGCAGAGTGATTGTAAAAAGAGCAGGAGGGTGCCAGAGTGCGGAGAGTGGTGCCCGTGTGTTTAGAGGGAGAGATAGTGTGTATGGAGGGGGGTGACAGTGTGTATGGAGGGGGGTGACAGTGTGTGCGGAGAGAGGTGACAGAGTGTGTGGGGGTGACATAGTGTGAGGGGGTGACATAGTGTAGGGAGGTGGCATAGTGTGGGGGGTGACAGAGTAAGAAGGGGTGACAGTGTGAGAGGGTTACATTAGTGTAAGGGGTGTGACAGAGTAAGAGGGGGTGACAGAGTAAGAGGGTGACAGTATTAGGGGGTGACAGTGTGAAGTGGGGTGATGGTGTGTGGGGAGTGACAGGGTGGGGGGTCAAAGGGTGGGTGACACAGTAAGAGGTGGGGTGATAGTGAGGGGGTGACAGGTGAGGTAGCAGGGTGAGAGGTGGTGACAGGTGGGGTGGCAGGGTGAGAGGGGGTGACAGGGTGAGGGGGAGTGAGGGATGACAGGTGGGGTGGAAGGGGGATGACAGAATGAGAGCTGGGGTGACCAGGTGAGAGGGAGGTGACAGGGTGTGACAGGTGGAGTGGCAGGGGTGTGACAGGGTGAGGTGACAGAGTGAGAGGGGAATGACAGGGCAAGGTGGCAGGGTGAGAGGTGGGCTGGAAGGGGGATGACAGGATGAGAGGTGGGGTGGCAGGGTGACAGGTGGGGTGGAAGTGTGAGAGAGGGGTGACAGGATGAGATGGGGTGACAGGGTGAGGTGGCAGGGTGAGGGGGTGACAGGGTGAAGTGGCAGGGTGAGATGGGGTGACAAGTGGGGTGGCAGGGTGAGATGGGGTGAGAGGTGGGGTGAGATCGGGTGACAGGTGGGGTGGAAGTGTGAGAGATGTGGGGTGGGGGTGACTGGGTGAGAAGAGGAGGCAGGGTGAGGGGGTGACAGGTGGGGTGGCAGGGTGAGAGGGGGTGACAGGGTGAGGGGGTGGCAGAGTGAGAGGGAGTGAGGGATGACATGTGGGGTGGAAGGGGGATGACAGAATGAGAGGTGGGGTGACAGGGTGAGAGGGAGGTGACAGGGTGTGACAGGTGGGGTGGCAGGGGGTGACAGAGTGAGAGGGGAATGACAGGGCAAGGT
>OW240915.1:194957248-195066549 GCA_933207985.1 Pelobates cultripes
GAGGCCCCTGACTGTGCGAGGCCTTAGGCGGCCGCCTAAATCACCTAATTAGAGAGCTCGCCTCCGAGACTTTTCCAGGTCTGCACCTCTTCTGTGGAACTCCCTTCCCTTCTCTGTAAGAATTTCACCCAGTCTCCACTCATTCAAAACATCATTGACAACTCACTTCTTCAAGAAAGCATATCAATTAAACTGTTAGCAGGTTTTTATCCCCCACCCTCCATGACTCCTCTCCTGCAACTGTCAAAAAATTACCTACTAAGCCCTCAGTGAATACTTTTCTAACAACCTACTTTGTAACCCCTACTTTTACCCTTTGTGTCACTATACCCCACTCCCTCAAGAATGTAAGCTCATTGAGCAGGGCCCTCCACCTCTGTTCCTGTACGTCCAGTTGTCTGGTTTCAAATACATGTCTGTTAGTCCACCCATTGTACAACGCTACGGAATCTAATGGCGCTATACAAATAATAAAATAATAATAATATAAGACATCATTAAATCTGGATTCAACAGACTAATGAGGGTCAATGGCACAGATAAAATATGCAAGAATGGTTCATAGCTATCCATCTTCTAAATAAAAACAAATTACTCATGGTGTCTCTTTCTGAATCCTAATTCATCCTTGACACTTCTTGCGCAATGCACAATAGCTCCCTATAGCATCTCATTTTGCAAACACGAGATGTTCTTAGGAAGACACCAAAGTCTTGAGTAGTGTTTCCATAGACCAGGGTTGAGAATACAAAGATGGAGGAGCTTATGATAACATCATCTTTCTTTTTGCTGATGACAGGATGAAGAGGAAGGAAAGGGAAATATATCTCCCTTTTTTTTCCCGATGTCTCACGGTGTTTATTTATGGAAGCAAACATGCCACCTTAGCAAAACGTGCTAAGGGTCTGCAATGGACAAGCCTGTTTTAAATTACTTTATTTTGACTTTACTTTTTTATTTTAGAACTTTTAACAAAATTGTGATAACTCTTGGGTAACTTAATGGATGGTGTAAATTTTAGCAAATTGGCTGTGTAGCTAAACATTGGAGCTTTTGTGAATTTAGAAACAAAGCACAGCAAATTGCAGCCATCAATAAAGTACGGGAAGATTTTGAACATTAATATATATATATTTTTAATATTGAAACAAGTAAAGGAAAAAATAAATGTAAAATGGCTGTGTGGCAGTGAAGCTGCAGTGTCATGACCCCTTTAAACACAGTTGTGGTCATAAGGTATCTGGGCCTTGGACAGACCTCATGGAATCATTACTACAAAATCGCAGCTCCTGTTTTGGTTTTAACTTCTTCTATTATTCCCAGGAGCCTCAGCTAAATATATTTGGAGTGAAAACCAATATTAATATATTTGCCAAAAAAGTGGATGAAATACATCTGTGTGAAGAGCTTTGTAGGAAAGAACTAGTGAGGCTTGTAAAGGAAAATGTCTGTTCCATGCTGACGGATGGGATTTAATCTGATGTTCATATATTATATGATAACTTCAACTACTCACAAGCCAATACACCTTACAGTGGCAGAATTACACATCCTGACTGAGGAGGATAGGAGTTACAATCTACAGTATTTTTAGGACATGCATGTCCTATGCCTAAGTACTCATAGGATCCCAAAAAGCAGCTGCTGTCCCACTAATCTTGGACAACAGGTATTCTATATCCTGCCTATTAGCCAATTTGCTAGGACTTTTGCTCTCTACTTTTGGGGGTAGATTGCGTAATGTTTACTACTGTGACTTCTGTATATCACCTTCACCTGGGGCTAGTAATACAGATTATGTGTACAAGGAAAGTTTATAAATTGTATGGGCTTTATTGTGAGTCATCATACACACAGCAATGTGACAGGTGTGAATATATGACATCTGTGGACAGGGGAGCATGGGCTGTGCAAATTAAGATAAAATTAGGAACATGCAAGGGAATTTTACAGAGGAAGCAGCCTTATACCTAGTGGTTATAATTTACGGAGTGTCCATTTCATACTTCCCCAGTATCCCTATTTAGGAGGGGCAGTCCCTATGTTAGGCTGAAATCCCTCCTTCCCTCTTTTTTATTATAATGTCCTTCATTTCCATTTCATACCTCCCAAGTATCCCTATTTAGTCGGGACAATCCCTATGTTAGACCCAAATTCTTCTTTTCCTCTTTTCTTTCCTAATGTCCCTCTTTTCTAGGAGCTAAATAATGTTGCAGTGTCTGACAGACCTTCACAGCAATAATACTCACAGTAACTTAACTTTAAAGGAATGTTATAGCATTAGGAATACAAATATTTAGGTGATCGGTCCAGGGTTAGAAAAACAGGTGATGTAGTTACTTTTCAGTCATCTCCATAAAACTCCATCTCTTTGGCTCAGATCATCAGTGCTGATGTTCTCAGCCAATCTCATACGAAAGCACTGGGAGACTTATGTCCATGTGAGGCATAATAACATGGTGCGCCGATCAGATGCAATTTTATGGAAGAGCCTCTAGTAACTGTCAATATGATATAGAGGCAGCTTAACTCTGCGAAGAAAACCTTGCTTTTCTGCAGAACAGCAATGTTTTCAACTGCAGAGTAAAAACAAGGTGGGGCCACATGGCACCAAGATTACTGCCTTGAGATAAAGACCACTGCATTGAGATCTGGGTGCCTAGAGTGTTTATTTAAACTTACAACGTATGTGTTTAGAAATCAGTTCATGTAAGATACATTGTTCTTGTTCTAAATTACATTTTAGCTGCATAAATTATTAAAAAGTTGCCAAGTTTCTCAGAACAGCCCCTCTCCTGGCCACACCCCCACTAACACCGCTGAAAATAAAGTGTCCATTTTTTTCTGAAAATTAAAATGTTGGGAATATAGTAAAGTTTGGAGGCCTCTGCCATCTGATAACGCCACCATTCTTTACTGGACCACTGGAGACCACTGGAGAAGAATACCGCCACCCTAAAGTGATGGATGTTTCATAATGTGGCTGTCCCCTGAACAAATGTCAGCAAACATCTGTTGTCACAACAGAGAATAATATGTATCATGAGGGACTATTCAAATGATCAAGAACCGCTCAAGTGCACTAAAACAAATGAGTTGCTTGGCTTTAAAGGGCCAGTACCAATTTATATGATAACTAATAATTAGAAAGATGCACGAGAGCAGCATTTAGATGATACACAAAAATGCACTGTGAAATGCAGTATCCAAAAAAATGGCTTGAAATGTGCTTTGTCTCAGTAATCATAAAATGGCTCCACAAATATTCTGACAATGTAGGAACGAACAAAATCACTAGAAACTGATTCTAAGGATGATACTACCGTTATTGAGATTGGATAAGATGTTGCAAACTATGACCATCCTACCAGATAAAAAACACTGAGAGATATAAAATGCCATAGAGCTGGTATGCTAAGGGTTAGACTTCTTGCAAAGAAGGTGCTACTCTAACAGTCATTAGGATGCTAGGGCATGACCTGCCAAGAATGAAGTACATTGATGCTGTGGCAGGCGTATGCAATGTATGATCATATATTGTAACTAAACCCATATAATATTTGCCTAGGTGAGTTGTTTTTAAAAAATACTAATAACATTTGTGAGACTTGAAATTGCTGTTTAGTGAATAAGTGAGTGCATTGGATCTTGTATGTGGAAAAAAATTGTATTGAATGGGTTTAATGTATTTTTTTTTTTATCAATTTCTTGGGATTAATGTATTTTATGATGTTTAGGCAATGTAAATGCACTTGTGCTTTGAATATATTTATCTATACCTGGTCCATGCCCCCTGAAGCACTACTGACAATAGTTTTGTATGAAAACAACCCTTTCATGAACTAATGCTCTTCTTGTCTATTGCATGGTATTCCATTAATTTATAGAGTTTGAGAAGACAAGCTAATGGACAGCCTACTCTTTCTTTTATAGTTGAATATGACAAAGAACTGTCACCGCGACTACGACTTCAAAAAGAATTCAAGTTTAATTTATCTCAGATCCCAGATGGAGAGGCTGTGACTGCTGCTGAATTCCGGATATACAAGGACTGCGTTCTGGGAAGCTTTGAGAACCAAACATTCTTAATCAGTATTTATCAAGTGTTAAATGAGAAGCAGACCAGGTATTTGTAGAAGTAGTGTTCCTTCTTTTCTTTACAATTATTAATTAATAATCATTTTTATTTTAATATTAATTGCAAAATGGAAAAAAAAAATTTAATAACTAGAAGTACTTTATCCTTTTGGAGACATTAAAAGTCTTATCCTCCAGGAATTATAGGTCATTAATGGTAGGATTTTGTAGTTTGGAAATAGCCACCATATGCTAATCTTAGAGAAAAACGTTCTATAGAGTAACAACTTGGCCATAAAATTTACCAATAACAATGGAAATGAGCCCAAGTGTGCAAACCGTAAAAATATTTATTTGTGAATATATTTTGTCGTACTTTAGTAACTATACCATTTACAATACATATATATATATATATTTTTTTTTTTAAGTTTTACATCTATTTAAAAACACATGCAGAAAACCTATTTCAATTAAAATAAGATTAAGCAGCATCTGTACTATTGCTTTTGATGTGGCATATACAGAGAGGTTTAGCAGATTATTTTCTTTTTTTATTAACACATTTAATTAACATCCCACTAATGTGCCAGTGATGTGTAACAATTGTTTTAACACCTGGGTAATCGTAAGACATGGCCAGAAGAATTTTAGCCAGAGTATTTGAAGATGGGCGTAGACAATTTTGCTGTGTTTATAAATTTATTTATTTTTTAATTTCTACGAGAACTAAGACAGTTATCTCTAAAATTACAATGTAATCAACTTTCAGTTTGTGACCATTTTTTTTAAAGAATGATAATCAAGGTTGGAGGTAACCCAATGCCATATATAAATAATACATTATAAACCCATTCCAAAAGACAAAAAAATTAAACAAACAATATCACAATAACACTAACATACACATACGTGTGTTTGTAAACTGCATTATTCTTACATGTCCCATCAAGCAAGACACAGCTGAAAAAATAGAAAATAAGTAAATCCTTCCTTTAAAGGAACACTCTAAACACCACAACAACTACAGTTCAATGTAGTGGTTATGGTACAAATTGTGGCCTAGAACTGTTCTAGCATTGCTTGAGCACAGTTTGACACTTACCTGGGTCCTGCCAAAGCCCATATTTGTTTCCGGTTATCTCAAAGCTAAACAATCTGAATGTCTGTTTTGTTCAAAACAGGAATGGAATCAACTCATTCATTGTCTGGGAGCGTTCTACTGATGTTATCAGCCAATGATTGAATTCTTACATTGTCATCTGGCTTCTCCTGCTCAAAAATAACATATGCAAGACAGGCACCTGGCAGATACCAGATAAATGTCAAACTAGAGATTATGTGGTATGGTGCCAGGGTACTCTTGACACCAGAACCACTTTTGTGTTCTGTAATGGTTGCAAGGCTTGGAGTGTTCATTTAAATGAACATACAGGCTTATCTAGTGAAAAGTAAGTTTTGGAGAGTGTAAAACAGAATTTAAATATTTTTGCCAAAATAGTCTAAAAATTGGAAAACAAAATATCCAACTTAGTTATTTTTCCAACTATGCTATTTTGGCCTGAATGCTGCAGTTCAGTTTTCAATTCACATCAATTCCCGCAATGCATTCTTTAGAAAAAAATGAATAAATCACCTCACAGTGTTTCAATTTTGTAGTCAATTAAATGTTTGTTATAAAAGGAACAGTTAAAAAAAAACCAAAAAAAACTTTCCTGCGATCCTGCTCTAAGTTCTCCCTGTGGTCTGATCCTCCTTTTGTGACATCTCTGCCTCTCACTGCTGGGGGAGTGATGTCCCAGAGGCAGGACTGATAAAGGGCTTAGGGCAGCAGCCATGCCGCTATTTTCGTCGGTCGCCAGCATGCTATGCATTTTGACGATGGATGCTTTTTATGCATAGATTTTACATTAGGATCCTGGAATGCTTGTTCCGGGCTCGTAATGACGCTGTCTGAGGTCGACTTATACCTCCGGCAGCAAAGTCTTTCATCTCTGTGTGTGCTGTGTTTCTTTCTGAAATGCTGTGCATACGGACTCCAAGCACCATAACCACTTCAAATCACTGAAGTGTTCATGGTACTTCAAGTAACCCTTTAAGAAAGTGGCAGTACATCCAAGTTGATCGTTATTTTATGTTTGTAAAACAATGTGGCTAATTCAGTGTGTATGAGGGTGTTTTGATAATTATGTGTGTGAATATGTCTATGCCTGCAGCTAATTGTGTGTTTTATGTGTGTTTTATGTGTGTGTGTGTGTGTGTGTGTTTGTATAAGACAGTGTAGATAATTATGATATATAACCTATGTGTTTTTGGATATGGAGGGATGAGATAGAAAATAAAGTACTCCCACACTCCCTTGCTATACCGCAATGTAATAACTCATCTCTGTACAACAAGCCCCTTTCTTTTAGGAGATTGCATTTAATACTTACAATAGACATGTTTAAGGAAAATGTTATCTAGTGTGAGAAGATCAATGTGTAAAACATTACATGATCATATTCTTTTTTCTAACAGCAGAGAATTAGATTTTTTCTTGTTGGATACACAAACAGTATGGGCTTCAGAAGAAGGTTGGCTGGAGTTTGATATCACTGCAACTAGCAATTTGTGGGTTATGAACCCCCGACATAATCTTGGATTACAGCTTAGCGTGGAAACGAAGGATGGTAAGTTGTGTTTTTAAATGTCTATTCCTTTTTAAGCAAATTGTAAATACATAAGATATAAAGATCAACTGAGCATACCTTTGTGTCTAATAATCTCATCTTCACTTGTACCAATACAAATGGACTTCACAAGGCCTTGTTCCCTGACTCTTTACAAAATATGGTAACAAGATGGAAATGAATCTCTTGAAGTAAAACATCAGCACAGTCATATTTTATTTAATTGATTTCTATAACCATTCTTCTTCGTAGCTCCCATCCTTAAGTTGATGAAAACAATAGATCTGATAACTTGACATAATATGGATAAGTACACAAATGCCCAATTCTAACACAACATCCACTTTATTACTCGGTTGCTCTCCACACAGAAAAATAGTTTTTTTTTTTTATTTGAGGATCAAAACTTTATTATGTAATAGAGAGATTTTAGTCCATGTGCAATGACAGAGCACACAGAATTTTGAGGGTATGCAGAGCTGAAGGGGTACAACCCCTGATAATATTGACAGATATATTTTCGTCTTTACTAAAGCTGCCATCTTCAGAAAAAGTAGTACAGTAGTTTTCAGTTTCTGTTTACATTTACCTAATGTTTGAGTGTAAGCATGGTTGTGGTAACCCCATGCCTCTCCTTCCTTCCTGTATGCAATGGTTGAGATGGAGAAGGCCAAGAACCTCTCCCCCTATGCCAAGATGCAAGCCACCGGGTCCTGGTACGAAATTTGCCCTGGGCCCCCCCATACGTCTACTCCCCGCAACCTCCCCATACGTCTACCCTCCTCCTCCCATACGTCTCTCCACCACACATGCAGACAAACAGATACACATACAAACACACACACACAGACACATACACATACATACAAACACACAAAGACACACACATACACAAAGACACACACATACAAACACACATGCATACATACATACAGACACATACAAACACACACACACACACACACAGACTCATACATACAGACACACAGACATATAGACACACACAGACAGATAGACAGACACACAGACAGACATACAGACACATATATTCACAAACACATACATACAGACACACATATACAGACACATACAAAATGTTTTAGTCAACCTCCTGTTTCCTACCTTTTAGGTGCAGGTGGCTCAGCCTGATAGGAGTCAGAGTTCCCACTCAGAGGTGTACCTAGGGTCTCCAGCGCCCTTGGCGAGGAACCATATCGGCACCCCACACCCCCTCCCCTATCATGAAAAAACTAAAACGTTATTTGTTTAGATCAAAGTTTTCCACCAAGTAAAGGGAAGCTAAAGAAATAAATCTAGCATTACATTTTGTTTCCTCACCCTCCATGTCCCATAAAAAGTGAATAAAGAGGAATTGAAAGTTCCTGAGTCCTGACAGTCACCCAAAGCCCTCCTCTCTATATGAAACCACTACAAGGAGAACTCCATCAGCTAGTGCACATAAAATCGCAAATCTTCTTATACAATGCTTTCCCAATAATGCCAATGATAGGGTTTGCTCTAATGCAGCGTTTCCCAAACCAGTCCTCAAGACCCACCAACAGTCCATGTTTTGTTAGTATCTCCTTGGGCAGCACTTTCTGGGGGACGGCAAAAAAAGCCGCCCCCCAATCGCCTGGCAAATGCCTTGCCAGCTTCTTGTCCTGGGGGGCCCAGGAGCTTGCCACCTCAGGGCACCCCAGGCTGGCAGCGGCGGCACTTTCCGGGCGGGCGGCGAGGGAGCACTAATCCTCCTGTTCATTCTGGCTCCGGCATCACTACGTGGCGCACGAGGGAGCTGAACAGGAGGATTAGTGCTCCCTCGCCAACTGCAAAGTGATAATCCACCACAGCATTCCCAAAGGTAAGGAGGCTGGGGGGATTGAATTTTAAAATGTGTCTGTTTGTGAGTGTGTGTGTGTCTGTTTGTGTGTGTGTGTGTCTGTTAGTGTGTGTGTGTGTTTCTGTTAGTGTGTGTGTGTGTGTCTATTACGGAGTGTGTTACTATATGTGTGTGTGTTTGTTAGTGTGTTAGTGTGTATGTATGTGAGTGTTAGTAAGTGTGTGTGCATGTCTGTCTCTGTTAGTGAGTGTGTTAGTATGTGTGTCTGTTAGTGAGTGTGTATGCATGTCTGTTAGTGAGAGTGTATGCATGTCTGTTAGTGACTAAGGGAGTGTGTATGTCTGTTAGCTAGTGTATGTGTGTCTGTCAGTGAAAGTGTGTGTCTGACACTGAGTGTATATGTGTCTGGTCAGTGAGTGCGTACGTGTATTTAGAAGGCAGGGCGGGGGGACACGGGGGGCGTGAGTTTTGTCATGCCTAGGGCAGCACAAATCAGGATCCACCACTGTGCACACATAAAGAGACATGCACACATACAGAGACATATAGGGATACAGAGACATGCAGGCATACATTAATACAGAAACATACATACATACAAAGATGTAAAGGCATGCAGACATACACATACAGGCATACATACACATACAGGTATACAGAGAGAGACATACATGTGTACAGAGAGAGGCATACATACATACATGCGTACAGAGGCATACATACATGCGTACAGAGGCATACATACATACATGCACACAGAGCCATACATACAGGCACACAGAGCCATACATACAATACATACATTCATACATACATACACACAGAGACATACATACATGCACACAGAGACATACATACATGCACACAGAGACATACACACATACATACATGCACACAGAGACATACATACATGCACACAGACAGTCACAATTACATACATACTGTACATACAGGTCCATGCTGACAGGTGATCGGCTCTGTGGAGTCCTGACCTGCAGCCCAGCCTCATCACATGGCGCCAGCCGCGCTGTGTGGTACACAGGGAGCAGGAATATGATGTCATTCATATCCCCGCCCCCTATACAGCTTACGGCAGACACCAGTGAAGGAGGCGCCTCGGGCGGCAGGAAGAGGCTGTGCTGAGGGGAGGCGCTTGCGCTCAGCTTCATAAAGTAACCGGCTGGAGGGGAGTGCTTCCCTTCCAGCTGCACAGCCTGATATTGCGACCCTGGGGCAGGTAGTGCCGGCCCAGCGTGCGGTTCCCTAATGGGAGTGTGGAGCCGCACGCTTCCGGGGTGCCGGGGGTGCAGACCAAGCAGGGGGTGCAAAAATCACCTGTCACACACACTGACACTTGATTTTTACGCTCCCCCTCGGCCTGTGCCCCTGGCGGGCGCCGGTTTCGCTAACCCCACGGTACGCCCCTGCTCTGACATTTAGTCTACCACAATACAAAAAGAAAGCGGCCCAATCCTCCTTTTCCTACAGAGCACCACAATTATGGAACAACCTCCCGCACACTTTCAAATCTTCCCTAAGCCTAAAGTCCTTTAAGAGATCCCTCTCTACACACCTCAAAACATAATGCACGTGTTATGATTGATTATATATTTCCTACTTGTTCTATGTTAAATTTTGTATATATTGTGTATTAATTTTGCTTGTGTATTTTATTGTACCCTATTGTATCAATGCAATGTTTTACGTCTAATTAACATTAACTTTTTAAAATCAAATACAAAGACAGTTCCCACTTGTGTAGATCACTCTTCAAATAATGGATTCTTTAGTGTTTAGAGCTGTCGTTTGACTAAATGGGTTTGGACGGTTGTTGATTTGAAAGGTTTTAATTTATTTTATTGAAAATAAATAAAAGACAGTAATTTTGCTATGATGTAAGAGGAAGATCCTACTAATTCACTCAAATCAACCAAATTCTTAGAGTATAAAGAATACATCCTTTTTTAAATCAGTGCCAATTTCAAGCAAATGTTTAATTATTTAATTAAACAATATAAATATTTCTGTGCTTAACCAATCCAAAAAGCTATAGAATTGAAATGGCCATATGAAAAATGTTTCAATAAAATTCAAGCATCCCCCTGATTATATTTTGTATTCTGTATATTTAAATTGACAGCCGCTAGAGGCGCTTCTGCGCTTCTCACTGTGATTTTCACAGTGAGAAGACGCCAGCGTCCATAGGAAAGCATTGAGAATGCTTTCCTATGGACTGACTGAATGCGCGCGTGGCTCTTGCCGCACATGCGAATTCGGCGGAAGAGGGAGGAGAGTCCCCAGCGCCGAGGGAGCCCGGCGCTGAAGAAAGGTAAGCCTTTAACCCCTTCCTCCCCCTAGAGCTCGGCAGGAGGGGGGTCATGAGAGTGGGGGGGAGCTATTAACACTATAGTGCCAGGAAAACTAGTTTGTTTCCCTGGCACTATAGTGGACCTTTAAGTAGAGTCTTCTCATTATAGGCGTTCCTCCTCCTGTTGTCCTTTGTCCAATAAAATGCACTTCAAAATTTAGTATTGAGGACACACAGTGCATACGCGGCATTTCTGCCAATCCTATGCAGATATGACAGCCTCTAGAAACTTGTTTTTGACCACATTTAAATAATGTGTCTCAGAAATGGTTTTACATTGTCCAAGAAAATACAATGCACCAATGTTACTTCATTAAGATGCAAGAAAAGGGATGCAACAAAAGGATTGTAATGGGGTTTTGCGTAGGCCCACCTATACCCCTGTGGTCCTTTACCCCAGTTACCTCCTTGCGCTCTTCAGGTTGGAGATGTTGTGAGCTTACCACTTCAAAGTCTGCAAGCAGATCAGTTCAGAAATGGGAGTGCTTGCTTTTTTTAACTGCTGCTAAGAATGCCTCATTGCTCACAGCAATCTCTGCTACAAACAGCTCTGTATCTTGAGCTGGTTATAGATGTCTGCTAGAATGTTCTTTCAGGATATTCCAGCACTCCTCTAAGCATAGAATCAAACAAGTCTCAATGCCAGGCCTCTCTCTCTGCTTACCATTTGATTGAAGCTACTCCCAAGAGCCATTTTCACGCCCCATGTCCAACCCTAAACCCTAACTTGTTCTATGAATTACATTATGAAACTAAATCTTTGAATGCAGAGTATTATAAAAAGCTATATTTATAAACCCCACACCTGGTGTATAAACCCTACACACCATACTTACATTGAACTTGCCACATTAAACCTGCACAACCATATTAAAACCCTGCAACCACAACAATAGCCCGCATCATGCTGTATAATTCATTTTAAATATGGTGCATTAAAAAAGCAGTCACAAATGATGAATATGGATATATTATTTAATTCCCAGTTTTACAGCTGAGCCAGGGCTAGCAATTAAAGGCTGCCTAAATCAGTTCTAGTCCTTTTCAGGACCGTACTACAGGTCCAACCCAGGTCTACTTCCCCTCAGCAATGTCTCTGGACAACAGAGTACAAAATATACTTTTTTTCTGATTCTTCCTCTTATTGTCCTGGCAGATCCACAGGAGCCCTGGTTATAGTGTCAGAATAAAAACGTGTGAGCAGACGTTCGATATTCATCAGATAATATCCTTGCAGCTGTAGGAGCAATCTTTGGAATTTTCCTGGTGCCTTGTGTAATAGTTTAGTATATATCACTCGCAGAAGCTTCTAGTGAGAGTGCACTTTAACTGTTTTACCAAAGATAAACTGGTGGAACCTCTTAGTAGCATTATACAATGGTCAAACTGTTTATTTCTCTATTTGTAAGTTTAACTCCATAAAAAATGATGTGCATGAGGATGTCCAGCGTCAGATACCTCCCTAAGTTTCTGCCGTTTAAGAGATACCTCCCTAATTTGCTACCCTTATGTTGGATTGCTATACTGAAGGGTACCTCTCCTTCAACATCTGGGATCTGGACTCAGAGTTGGTTTTAGGATAGGATATGGGACACGGTGATCGTCAGAGTGGCTCCTCAGATTCATATTGTTCTTCTGTATGGTGTTTTATCCACAGCATTGTTTGTTTGTAAGTGTGTAGCATTTCAAGCTGTGTAGATCTGTATTCCGGTTTTACATTATGTATATTTTTGTTTTTAAGTTATTAACGGTTGTGAAGATTGAATACAAAATCATTTATCATGGTATTCCATTCTTAAGGTGATTAAAGTTTGTGAAGATTGATTATAGAAGCGTCCCTTATGGTATTCTATTTTTATTGGTATGTTCTTTCATATTTTGTGATTTATATTTGAGGTGTTTGACTATAATATTCACTCTAGGTTGTATTGATAGCATAATTCTGTTTTTGGATACATGATACTCACCTCCCAATTTTTTAACACCACAGAATTTTCTCTTATTCTACTGTCTTGGTTTAGAGTTAAGGTGTGTTGGTGGTATTTTAGGTTAACACTATTAGATGAGTTTTTTATTGAACAGCAGCAGGATTGGTCTGTTGTAGTTCAATGGTTTGGTCAGTTCACTGGTTGGTCGTACTTGTCTTTTTGGTTGTAGTCCTCTTTAATCTCCATCAGTCTTCATATCCCTCATGTTAGGATGGGTCAGTATGTGATGTTGTGGACTGTGTGTCTCTCTGTATACAGTGAGTACATGCAGTCTGAAGTCCACACCATCACATATTCAATAGCCATCTAGAAATGCGTGCGTGATATGGTGGCTAGGATAGAATGGATGGTTGTGTATTGGCTGTATGGATTGTTCAGGTAATTTTTTTGCAAGTAAATATCTGTGTGAAATTTGAATTTTAAGAATCTGATAAAAAGAAAAAGGACAATTGAGAAAGAAAGGAATGTAGAAATTGAAGCAGAAAGGGAGAGCGAGTGAGCAATTGACAACTTAATTGCCTGTTTTAGCCCAAGGGCAATGCTCTTGCACTCCTTCAGCCCTTTTTGTGTGGGGCAGACTTCCAGAGTGCAAATGCTGTACACTAGCAATTTATTTGCTGTGCTGGTGGAGGTAGCAGGCATTGCCACAATGCAGATTCAGCCAGAGGGGAAAAAAGGCCTACATTGTGTCTACCCAATCAAACAAAGTCATGTTTTTATCTCTGATGTGAAACATTCTAGTAAATAATTCTGGCATAACATTAAAGGATGTGCACTGGATTTGCACGTTTGAAAATAATACAGAGTTTTTAAAAGGACACTATAGTCCCCAGTACAACTACAGTTTATTGAATTTGTTCTGGTGAGTAGAATCATTACCTTCAGGCTTTTTGCTGTAAGCACTGTCTTTTCAGAGAAAATGCAGTGTTTACATTACAGCCTAGTGATAACTTCACTGGCCACTCCTCAGATAGCTCTTAGAGATCCTTCCTGGGTCATGGCTGCCTAAAACGCATCCAAACATTCAGTATCTCCTCCCTCTGCATGCAGACATTGAACTTTCCTCATGGAGATTCATTGATTCAATTCGTCTCTATGAGGAGATGCTGATTGGCCGGGGCTGTGTTTGAATCATGCTGGCTCTGTCCCAATCCTATGGGGAAGCAATGTGATTGGATCAGGCTACCACTTCTGATGATGTCAGCAGACTGCTTTTTTTTTTTTTTAGGCAAACAGCATGCAGATCTACAGCTCCACCTTGAATATAGTAAGATTTTGCTATATTTATGGAGGCATGAGGGGCCCAGAGGGGCTAGATGGTGGTTTTAACACTATAGGGTCAGGAATACATGTTTGTGTTCCTGACCCTATAGTGATACTTTAAGTTCTTCTCTTCTTACCTGTCAGTAGTCCCCCAATAAATGAAGTATTCACTGTTCTCACATTTTCCTGTTCCTTGCACTGTGAATTATAACATTTTGCAAAAATAATTCATTTTGTTGCAAGGTTAACAAATACACGACACCCAATCATTTATTTTTTTTTGGGAGGGTGGGGGGGAGGGGGATTGGCTGCGTTTGTAAAATACCGAGCTGTAGGTTTATTCTCCTATTTATAAATAATCTGGTAAAACCTCGCAGGCATGTTTGCAGTCATAACATAAATTTACTCTTTAGTGGCCTGGCATTTTCTTTATGTTTTGCAGCATGAGGTTAGTCTCTTATCAGTAATGCCGAAGACTAATTTATCTCTTAACATGTTATTAAGTGTAGAAAATGAATTCACAATCCTTGGCTTTCTTTTTAAATTCTGTCACATACCTTTCAATACCTTGCCCCTTCAGATGTGGATGTGCCCGGAATTAATGTCACTCAAACACAACATTTTTCAGCAGGTTATAATGGTTCCTGAAAAATGTCTGCTCTGAATCCAATGTTCTTTCAGCAGGCACGATTCTTTCCAATGTGTTGTAGCAGTCCATTTACCAAATAATGAAGGGGTATGGCAATCTAGATTTTCAGTCCCTTGTTGATGAAGTTCAACTGCCTCAGTATAGATTAGTTTTCACTTATATTCCCAGTAAACTTCCATTGAAGATATTGGATAAAACTGCACACAATTCACACTTTCACAATACCTTAATCCAGGCTAGTGACTGTTTCAGAATGGAGAGCAGGAACAACCCCTACTTGAACACTAACGATCTCCCTTAACCCCTTAAGGACCAAACATCTGGAATAAAAGGGAATCATGACATGTCCCACATGTCATGTGTCCTTAAGGGGTTAAAATGGCCACTAGACAAATAGTTCCCTACACACAGTTGCAGTTTCCCATTTTAAACACACAGTAAATCACTGTGCTTAAATAACACAAATCTGCTATTCTAGCAATCTGTAACAACTGGTATGTTTAATACTTTTATACTGACCATTCACAGGCTATTATTTATGTTGCAACATTGGTTTTACAAAATTGTATAATAAAAAGCCTAATGAGTAATGACCCCATCGTTTAAGTAACACTGCCGAAGAAATTTGCCTGATTCTGCTTTCCCTTATGCTGATACAATCAGAGGACTACGCCCTTTCAAATTAAAGTAATTGTGTTATTTTCAGTGTGTGCATGCAGAGAGTATTTGTGTGAATGTGCATGTAAGCGGATTTGTTTGTGCACTATATTGCCGATTATCATTTGCCGCTTTGTATCTCTCTCCTTTATTTATTTATCTCCCCCTCACATGTGTGCCCCATTTGTACCCCTCCTCATAACGCTCCCTTTCTCCAATTGTTCCCCTCTTCTCATTTCCCTCTCCCTCACTTGATCCCCTCTTCTTTCCCCTTTCAATCACTTGTTCTGATCTTTCCTCCATTTGCTTCACTTAGTTGGTCTTCTCCTTTCTCCCCCCATCCATTACTTGTTTCCCTCTAATTGGCACCTTCAATCGCTTTTTCCCATCTAATCCCCCCTTTAATCATGTGTACCCCTCTTCCGTTCCCTTTCCCACTTTGCTAATTTTTCCGCTGGTTCCCTTCTTTTCTTCCCTCCTTCCCCTGTGCTCCTTCTAATAAGCTCCCTAAGCATAACTCAACTCTTGCCTTTTGGTTATGGGGCTGCAGCAGCAAAAGCATTCAGCCATAGGTCACATGGGGTTGTGGCGCTGATGTCATCTCTGCATGTTCTAGTATAATTTATCCTGCTGTCTGCCAGGAAGCGAGGACCTGCCATTGTGGTTGTCCGGCAAAAAGGACAAAGAGGTATTCCCCTTCCCACCCAAACACTCCTACTATACCAACAATGATCCAGGTTGCTAGCAGTGCCTCTTCTCGCCTGTCTGTTGCCACTTGGCAGCCTTATGAAAAATCTGTCTCATGGCATGATGATTTTTGTAAATGACAGAGGCAAGTCCTTTTACATACCTCCCAACATTGGGAGGCATGAAAATGGGAGAGGGGTGGAGAGCCTATGGACTAAGCATGCACAGAGTACTGGTACAGCTCTCTGAATATGGTCCGAGTGCCCATAGGATGGCACAAGTGCATTTAACGATATGCTCACGGTATACTTTTTAGGGACTGTTCAAACAAACTGAGGACGGCAGGAAAGGATCTCAAAATTGTGACAATCCTGCCAGGTTAAGGACATTTGGGAGGTCTGCATTTGTAACACAGTGATCCAAAATATGTCTCTAAGTTGTGCAGGAAACACCGAAATAGTCTTTAAATATTTATCTTATTCAAGTCCTGAAGGACTGAGGTTTGAAGAATCCTGGTCACTGTCCTTCACTTTCCTTCATTGCCAGTACTATTGGATGTTGATCTAATAATACTCCTTATGTTTTGTTTTGGATATTATAATATGTTTTACATCTTTGCAATGTTCCCGACAGTTACAGTTTTTAAAAGTTTTGGATGTTATACTGGAAAAACTATAATTTGTAAAAATTATTTAAATTTCCAGACATGGAATTAACTTTAAAAAAAAAAAAAAACTATTTTAGAGCAGATGTCATCTACGACCTCTGATAAACACTACTTGTAAAAGATCTAAAAATAAAGAATAAGACAAATCTTTATGGAATAAAAATAACAAATAGAAGAGCAAAACGATTATTTTTCGAGAGTCTCTTTCACCACATGGTTTATCCTGGCTGAAGCAGATATGGAAAAACATGCTACAGAGACCTTATTAGTTGTTTTGATTTCTCTGACTCAATCACCAATGAATCAACAATTATATATTTCCAAAACATAATTTACTAAACATAAAAATGAAGTTAAAGAACAAGAAAAACGAAGATGTGTGAAACATTGTGATTTTACAAAAACTTTATGTCTTGCCCTATACTTCGTACCTAGAGATACCTCATCCAGTTCATTAGTTTGCTGGTGACATTATGGAGGAATTTTTGCAATTAGTATATCAGACTGTTTTTATTTACACTAGTAGTACTGATCTGAGTGCCACGAAGCATCATGAGACATACAGCAGTGCCGAAGGCTGCTTACTCCTGGTTTTTCCATTACTACCGGGGGAAACATCAGAATCACAAAGGATCCTTATTTTAATCATAGATCAGTTTTACTTTCCACAGTATGTTTTAACAATATTTCTGCTGGCTTAGTTTATTTCTGTTCAGGAATCAGTGCAGGATTTACCATAAAATGACCTTGGTTGACCACCTCGGGCCCAGAGGTTAGACAGGTCCTGTAACCATAACCTTTTGTAGCCCAATTCACCTTTTTTATTTGAAAAAAAGAAAGGTCTGTAACCTGTCTACTGTGAATTTGGATCACATTCCTTCAATTTCAAGGATGCAGTTTGGCCTGTTATCTTTTATCTTGTTATCTTATTTAAACTAGATATTTGTGCTTCCATAAAAATAAAAAAATAAAAGAGTTTTGTATGTGTTTCACTTTGTGATATTTACAACTTGATGTGATTCTCGAAGACTGCCATTACTGTGAATAGATTCTGAAAGAACTCTTGACTGGCACACAGTCGGATTTGCCGGCATATGCGCTAACCTTACCCAAACCCCCATTAAAATACGGACACAGGTTATATTGTTGGAAATAATTAGTCCACAGCTTTATTAAATTATTAATAAAATAATGAAGGAATAACAAATGAGGTCATTGCCAACAAATCTTATTAAAGTTAACATCCCCCCATATACATAACATACCCCTAGCAATGACCCCACAATAATAACAATAGATAACAATCTAAATAACATGTTAATACAGAAACTGGCAGCCCAATATGACCTCATTTCCACCAGGTTAAATTGTAGGGGTGTTCTGAGACACCGCTACCCACCATATCAATTGTAGGGGTGTACCAAGACACCGCTACCCACCATATCGATTGTAGGGGTGTACCAAGACACCGCTACCCACCAGTTCCAGTGTAGGGTGTACCAAGACACCACCACACCCCCAGGTTCGGAGCCACCTACCAACCAAGTGCAATACTGCCCAATCCACACTAAACCTCAGGATGCCCACTTTCTCCTCCATCTACCCTCCGATTTAACCAGGCCATTTCCCGCCACAGCTCAGGACTTGACACCTAGAGCTCCTGAGTGACCCCCACCAAACCGGAATAAGGCCTGTTGAATGCCTTCCTGAAGGCCCAATTTAAACAGATCACACCTTACATCCGAAAATGTACCCCATCCTCCCTGGAGTACCCAGGGAGCTTGCCCCCCAATTCGTTGTGTCTCACTGTTACACCGCCCCCACATCCGATAAATACCGCCATCAATTTTTTATTAATTCGTCCTCGACACGGAGCCACCGCGGCCGGGTACCTAATATGTCTCCAATGTAACCGAGGAACCATCTTGGACCGCACCACCACCACACCTGTGGCCAGCTCCCATAGCCAGCCCACATCCCTCTGCCTCCACCTGATCAATTCCTTTTCCGGGACCATGCCGATATCCTTCCCGCCCTCGCGGATTACCAGAATGTCCTGGACAGTACCCCTTGTTACCTTCCGGAAAATTTTCTCCAATAATGCCTTGTCACCAAAACCCCCGAAAACCAAAACCACTCCAGCTCCACCAATTCCAAAGGAAAGCCCAGTTGCGCTTGACCCAAACCGCTGCTCCCTTCTGCGCCCCGTAGATGTAAGAGTGGCCCACCAACCATATCACCAAACCTGAAACTAAAGTAATTAGCGACAAGGCATAGCCCTAAACACAAACCCATATGTCCATAGCCATTAAACCAAATAGACTGGCCGTAAACAGGACTTAAACCGTACTGACTCCCATCTGCCTAAACGTTTCCCCAGGTCCTTACTTAAAACCAGACGGGACGCCTCTGTTGACGCTATTATCCAGGAAGAATGGGCCCCAAAGTGCCTGGGATCCAAACCTAACATTGTCAAACCCCTCCGAACAAACCCCTGCAGGAATTGAATCATGACAGCGCCGATCCATCCCCTTTTACCAGTAAGCCACCCGGGATGTCTAGGCGAAGCTCCAAGTAGCGTGATACGCTTGACGCCGGGCATACCCCTGACCCTGGCAGGGAATATAGCTTTACCAAACCTCCTTTACCAGACACAATCCTACCGAATCGTTACCTTAACCGACTGAGGTTCGACAACCGAGTGTAGAACCCCCAAAACCCGCCCGAAAGGCAATCACCAGCTCCCCAATCCGAATTGCCCCCAGCCCCCGAGAAGGCTACCGCAAACAAACTCACCGCAAAAGTAGAGTAACACACCACCCTCAGCACGCCCACCAGGCGTTGCGTTACCCAAGGAAACAAGCCGCCCGGGACCGACATATTTCATACCTCTCCGTAAGACCAGCGATGCCTGACGGACATGACAATGTTTCGTCACTTCCTCCCAATCGGTCAGTTTAAATCCTAATGCCAATGCCGCCATGTTCCTGTCCATGAATGAACAAGCGGCTTAGGAACCACAGCAAGGTATCCCTTCGCCCCTCCTTTGACTGGGACCTCACAGTGAAACAAAACGCCTCGTCCCACATATCCCAAACATTCACATAGGCAGTCCCCGTGCCCGGTGCCATAGGATTCCGTATCAATCCTCCAAGCATGGCGTCTCGAGCTGCCACATTTCCTCCAGACTGGCCTGTCCCTCCTCCCGCACCCCCTGGGGCCTCCATTCGTAGCTTGTCCCCTTGTACACGAGCCAAGTAATCAGCCCCTATCTTCCACCAACCAGGCACGTGGCGTGCCCACACCCGATATTAAACGACCTGCACAGTGATACGAATCGCCGCCATCGGCGTACCTCCTGAACTGAGGACCCAGCTGGATGGTAAACCGCATGAACCCTGCCGTATTGGCTGTGAATTCAGACTTTTCGTCCCTTAATCCTTCACCTTTTAGAGCCACGGCCACTCCCAATGGAAATAACTCAAAAGATGCCAACTTCGAATGAGAGGACTTACCTTTCATGCCTCCCGCCACTGCTCCGCGCACCACCTGCCTTCCAGTTATGCCCCAGAATCTATGTTCCCAGAGGCATCCGTGAACAACTCGATACCACCTTCAAAGGCTCCACAAATAGCCTTGGCCATGAAACGACTACAGACCCATCCCTCGCGACTAACCCGACATGCCAACTTGAAACTGGCTTATGAACAACTGCGATTTCTCAGCGTGACCTTCTTGGACCTGCGAACCTTCGCCCTGAACTCCCGAAGTGCAGTCAACTGATCCCTAGGCAATCGACACTCTCCTACCACCAAAACAATTTCCAGCCCAAGCAAAGACGTGCGGTAGGATTCCCGCGACCGTAAGGTATGTCCACAATGGCCCGGCTCAGCCGAGCCCACACAGCAAGCTATCTTCCAGATAATGTACTAAGGAACCCCTTCCTGATTCCTCTTCCACCACCCACTCCCAGATGCACCAACTTCTCGAAGTAGGAACATGAAATGGAGCCGCCCCTTGACAAGCAGAGGTTACCAATAGGCACCTGCAAACATGCAACCCAAAAGATGGAAGGGTCGCCAATAATCGAACACGTCCCGCTCCCCCGAACCAACTCGACGGCAAGGTCGAATGATGCCTAAGATACAGAACAGGTCCGCGTCGATGTCCTCATTTACTGATGCCCCTTTCGGGTGCGATAAGTTTTGTATCAGATGGAATTTGCCCACCCCTTTCTAGGGGACCACCCCCCATAGAGACACCCACAGACCCACTAACGGCGGGGATGTAACGGACCCGCCATCCCCCCAATTGGGCTTCCTCGTGTGACCACTCACGAACCAATCCCAGATGTTCCCCAATGGACTTGATATTCGCCCACCACTTTTTCTGGTCCCTTGACTTTGAATGGAATAGCGAAAAACCCCCTAACAATCCCAGCTATAAAACTAGCGCCGTCATGGGAGGCTTACTGCCTTAGCCACGGCAGCAACGCACTGATCGCCATCGGTGCCGCTCCGAGCCGCAAACGCGTGGCTGAAGCCCTGGCGAGTACCCCTCCTGCCTGGGGTTTTCCTTTCTTGACGCGTCAGTTGACACCGTGACTCCCACCGCCTCCGGAACACCTGTATCCAAGCCTACCCAGCGGTCCCCAGTTGCATTGACCTTTCTTCTGTCCGGCCAGCACCGCACCTCCTGGGGGCGCGCCGGCAGCCCCCGGAAAGAGTGCTTTTCCTGCACCATCATTAGGAACCGGGCACCTTACCCCGATTACGCCTACTAGGATACAAAAGCCCTAAGCCAATTCCCAAAGTCTTCAGTATCTTGCGATACCCGCCTTTTCCCTCCTCCTCTTTTCCGGCCTCCTTCCTATCATCCCCTTTTAAATCAAGGAACTCCTCGCGCGGAAGACAGGAAAAAAAAATTTCAATCCCCTAAATGAAATCTTATCCTCCGCCTTCAAATGACCCCCCCAATGGCCCCGCGAAGACACGTGCCCATTTCGTTGCGCTGCGCCTGGAATATTGCTACACCTCTAACTGTTCTCCTGCCCCGTCGGATGTCCCTGGTACCGGTACCACATCCCCTTCCCTTACCCGGCATGCCGTCACCACCGCCCTAACTTCTGCCTCCCGACCGCCCTCCGGTGACCCTAACCTTCCGCACCACTGGGACGGCCCCTTTTTTCCTTGATCATGACTCTAAAATGATTTTTGCTATTTAAAAAAGCTTCCCAGAGTGTGGTGTGTTTATTGACTCACCGCCCGAGCCCCCGTCTGCTCTGTCCTTCTGTTCACCTTGCCAGGCTCTGGTCCCGCCTCAAGCCCGTAGGAGTAACACTCCTCGACCTGCTGGGAGAAGATAACCTGGGTAGTCTGTTCTGATATAGCCTTACCAGCCCTTCCTCCCTGCGCTCTGTTCTGTTGTCCTAATCTCTGCTCCTTCTTGCTGCCTCATCCTGGTCTGCCACCTCGTCCGACCGGCACCGCCTTGAACAGACGGCACCGGCCACCCTCTGACCTCGTTTTCAGCCGTCCCCTTGCCGCCTCCTGACAGGCTCTTGCGCCGCCAAACTGCCGATGTCACTCCCGGGCTGCCGCTGGGGCGGCCTCGCTCTCCTTGCCGGCCTCCGTTCCGTCGCCGCATGGGGGGGAGCAGATGTGCTCGGGGCCCCCCAGCTGCTCCTGCAGCCAGCAGCCACGATTTCTGCCACAACCTTTGTGTCCAGTATGGTGGCTTACTTGGAGTTCTATCTGAGGCTGATGGGAGTGAGCATGCAGCAGCAGCTCACTCCAGCCTCTCCAGCTGCCTCCTGCCTCAATACTGCTCTGTTCTATGCTGCCTCCATGCTGCTGCCTTCGCCCTCCAGGGCAGGCAGCTTTCACAACTGACAGGTAAACTTAGGTTTAGTAAAAATGGCCACTTCATAAAATGGCTGGTATAAATACTCCCCTTATGGCTCCGTCCTACCTCCTGGCTCTGTCAAGGCCTATTCCTCTTAGCTGCGCTGATCCATGGGCTATAGGATTGCTTGCTTGTTGGAATCTATTTTTGAGTTCCAGGCTTGTGACTTCCTGTCTTTATATTTAATCCTACTGCGCCCAGTAGTCTTGGCTCATTAGCTTTGACCTGTACTGCATATTTGACTTATTTGATTTGATTCTTGGTATTACTGTAACTTATTTACTAAACCTCTCTATTCTCTTTGGTACGGTTTTTGATTTTGAATCCATGAATTATGTTTCTACTTGGTTGAAAACAGCATTCTCTATAAAATATTGCCCTGCATAACTAACTCCAATTTTCCACTGAATGCCTGAAAACCCTGCTTGCTGCTTTTTTCAGTAGTGTTCATGGTGCATAAAGTAAAGATCGCTGATATTGATGTGTGATTTAGATCTTCTTAATTATGCAGGATTACAACAAATGCATATTTTCCTGAGGTTTTCTACCAGCTAGAATCTTCATTCACTTCTAAATGTCAAAAGCAATTTTTAAATCACATACTGAAAATGTATTTGCCTTTGGTGAATCCAGTAAAATATCATTAGTTGTGGATATTTTCAGTGCTTTACTGAGTGGTTTTGGATCTTTGCATAATCTTAATTTTCCAGATGCATTTTTTTTTCTATAACTGCTTATCCATTCTGTGTTTTTTCGCTCAATCTTTTATGATAATGAAGTTCGTCAATCAGTTTATACTAGCGTCCTTCTTGAGTAGTCAATTCGGATCAATGCTTGAGTTTACGTCTAATTTATAAATATGTATTTTGATAAAGGCACGATATTGCGCCGAAATGCTCATCAAACTGACACCGATTTTTAATATTGTTAAGAGGAAACCTTTACATTTGAGATAAATGGAGTACTGATAGTGAGAATTTTTTGAGGATAGTTCTAGGGCAGTGATGGCGAACCTTTTTGAGCCCGAGTGCCCAAACCGCAATACATGCCAACATTTTTCTCCTTAAAGTGCCAACACGGCAATTAAACCCAAATACTGAGGTTTAAGTTTAGAAAAAAACAACTCGTACTGTTGTCCGAACTAATAACTTTTGTTTTAAAAGAACACAGAGAGTTCAATGATACAAATTTTAAATAATGATATAAATAGATAAAATTAAGCTTATATTTATTAGTATCTCCAACAAATGCAATACATACACAGTCTGCTGAATACACACACACAAGACTGTTGAATACAGAGACTGATGAATACACACACACACACACAGACTGCTGAGTACACACACACACAGACACTGCTGAGTACACACACACACAGATTGCTGAGTACACACACACACAGATTGCTGAGTACACACACACACAGATTGCTGAGTACACACACACACACTGCTGAATACACACACAGACTGCTGAATACACACACAGACTGCTGAATACACACACACACAGACTGCTGAGTACACACACACACAGACTGCTGAGTACACACACACAGTCCGCTGAATACACGCACACACACACAGACTGCTGAATACACGCACGCACACACAGACTGCTGAATACACGCACACACACACAGACTGCTGAATACACACATACTGCATTGAGGTGGGGGGTGCGTGTGTGTGTGAGTGTTGTATGTGAGGGGTGCTGTGTGTGTGTGGGGGGGTGCTGTGTGTGTGTGCTATATGTGTATGGGTGCTGCGGGGGGGTAGGGGTACTGTGTGTGGGGGGGTAGGGGGTACTGCTGGGGAGGGTAGGGGTACTGTAAAAGGGGGTGGCAGGGGCACTGTGTGTGTGTGGGGGGTAGGGTACTGTGTGTGGGGGTAGGGGTACTGTGTGTGAGGGGGGGGGGTAGGGGTACTGTGTGAGGGGGTAGGGGTACTGTGTGTGGGGGGTAGGGTACTGTATGAGGGGGGGCAGGGGGTAACTGCTGGGAGTAGCCAGCCTGCTGGGAAGAGGGGTTACTGCTGGGGAGGGTAGGGGGCTTACCAAGCTGGGGTTGGGGCACTGGGGGTTAGGGTACTCCTATTGCCGGTGAGGTAGGGGTTACTGCTGGGGTAGGGCACTGTGTGCATGGGGGGGTAGGGGGTACTGGGGGTAAGGGCACTGCTGGGGAGTGGTAGGGGTTACTGGCTGGGGGGGGGTAGGGTACTGTGTATGGGGTTAGGGTACCGCTGGGGGTTAGGGCACCGCTGGGAGTGTAGGGCACTGTGTGTATGGGGGTTAGGGGTACTGCTGGGGAGGGTAGGGTTACTGCTGGGGGTAGGGGTACTGTGTATGGGAGGTGGGCACTGCTGGGGGTGGGTGGGTACTGCTGGGGAGGGTAGGGGTTACTGCTGGGGGTAGGGGTACTGCTGGGGGTTAGGGTACTGCTGGGGGAGTGGTAGGGGCACTGCTGGGAGTGGTAGGGGCTACTGCTGGGGGCAGGGGGTACTGCTGGGGGTAGGGGTACTGTGGCTGGGGGGTGGGGGGCACTGCTGGGGGGGTTAGGGGTTACTGCTGGGGTTGCTGGCCGCTGGGGGTTAGGGGTACTGCTGAAGAAGGTGGGGTTACTGCTGGGGTTAGGGTACTGCTGGGGAGGGTAGGCACTGCATGGGGGGTTAGGGTACCTGGGGAGGGTAGGGGTTACCATGTAAGGTAGGTACTGTGTATGGGGGGTAGGTACTGCCAGGTTAGGGTACTGCTGGGAGGTAGGGGTTACTGCTGGGGGTAGGGTACTGTGTGGGCTGGGGGTAGGGGTACTGCTGGGGAGGGGAGGGGTTACTGCCGGGGAGGGTTAAGGGGTACTGCTGGGGGGTTAGGGGTACTGCTGGGCAGGGTAGGGGTTACTGCTGGGCAGGGTAGGGGTTACTGCTGGGGGGTTAGGGGTTACTGCTGGGGGGTTAGGGGTTACTGCTGGGGAGGGTAGGGGTACTTCTGGGGGGGTAAGGGTACTTCTGGGGGTGTAATGGTGCTGTGTCAGTATACCCCCCCCCCTCCTTCTTACCTTTAATGAAGTAGGGGGGAGGGGGGGGGGACACAGCGATCCCTGGTGGTCCGGTGGTGGTAAGAACTGCAGGGGGAGGGCTCCAGGAAGCAGCTCCCCTGTCCTCCCGCGCAATGCTGTGTGGAGCGTTGCCATGGTAACGTGCGGCAACGCTCCACACAGCATCGCACGGGAGGACAGGGGAGCTGCTTCCTAGAGCCCTCCCCCTGCCTCCCGACCCGGAAGCAGAGTAGGCGCCTGCCGTTTCGGGCAGGCAGGCGCCTACTCTGCAGTGATGGCGAACCTGTGGCCGCGTGCCCACAGAAAGGGCCCAGCGTGCCACCTGTGGCACGCGTGCCATAGGTTCGCCATCACTGTTCTAGGGGGACTGTCTGTGAAGTATTGTTATCTACATATAGGGGGAAGGCTTAAGAGGATTAGCTTTAGCTATATTGTCTATCAAATACATGTTGATGGCTATCTTGAACCCCTCCAATATATCTAATATATTTGATAGGGATCTGCATTGGCAAAAAATGTGTTTCGGTTCAGTTTGGAAATTTGGGTGAGTAAAAAGATTTGCCTGCTTCGGCAATTCGGACCAATGGCATTCAGTTCGGTTCGGCACTTCCGAACTACGGTACTTTGGTAATTCGGACCTTCGGACATTCGTAAGCATCCGAATGTCCGAATTGCATAAAACAAATTGCACATGTCTAGTAAGTGGTTGTGGTGGCTGTCCTGGCACTGGGAGCCCAATAGAATAGATGTGTAAGTGGTTGTGGTGGCAGTCCGGGCACTGGGAGCCCTATAGATGTGTAAGTGGTTGTGGTGGCAATCCTAGCACTGGGAGCCCTACAGATGTGTAAGTGGTTGTGGTGGCAGTCTTGGCACCGGGAGCCCTACAGATGTGTAACTGGTTGTGGTGGCAGTCCTGGCACTGGGAGCCCTACAGATGTGTAAGTGGTTGTGGTGGCAATCCTGGCACTGGGAGCCCTACAGATGTGTAAGTGGTTGTGATGGCATTTCCGACCCAAACCGAGTTTGTGGATCATGCACATCCCTAATATAAGGAGTTGCTGTTATCCTTAAAGACATACCCTCTGTTAAATCGTTATATAAACTTTAATATAAAATTCATCAATATACAGAGCAACTAGTCAGATGTACGATATCAAGCTTAGTACTCTTTACAGGGATTCCCTCCCGTGTTGTTAGGTTTCCAATGAAGGAGAGTGGGATTTGGTACTATAACCACTTTTTTGGAATATACCACAACTGAGGACCACAGGTGCAGTTTAATCTTTTTTTTTACTCAGGAGACCCCCTAGTGTGTTAATATAACTACAAGTATCTATGCCCAGATAGCTCAGTATCTAATGTATCTCAATATAAGGAGTTGCTGTTATCCTTAAAGACATATCCTCTGTTAAATTGTGATATAAATGTATTTATATACAGAGTAACTTGTCATATATATGATATCAAGATTATTACTCTTTATAGGGATTCCCTCCTATTATTAATATATTATATTAAGGGATTCTTAATATAGGGATTCCCTCCTATTATTAATATATTATATTAAATTAAGGGATTCTTAATATAGGGAGTCCCTCCTTGTAACGGAAGCGCTGGCACCCCGACCGGGTACCTTCCGCCGACGGATGCTCCTAGTGCTTTCCGAGGACTCCAAGCACTCTGCCTGACACCATAACTACTGCAGACCCCACGAACCGCCGCAGCTTGGTTGAGGTCTCGCCGTCTCCACCCACTCTGGACCCAGGACCAGGGTCCAGCTTCCAGCAGGTCGACCTCTCTCCGAATTCCAGAGAGCAGGACAGGAACAAGCTTTTAGCAGAGCTTAGTGATTATACCCTGGGGAGTATAGTGATTATAGCAATCCCCAGAGTGTAGTTTCTCCAATCCCCCAAACATGAGCCGAAACTTCATGAAGGTACAAGATGATCTGTTTATTGGCACACAAAGAACCTTCTTTTATGCAGGTTTCCCTGAGATAGGACCACCCACAGGGTTTTACACAACAACCAATCATAAACTTACATTACAGAAACACTCCTAGCAATTACACACAAAGATCCTCCCCTCTGCCTGTGATATAATTATGTTGCACAACACAGGCAGTAAAAATACAGTTTTTATACATGTACTATAACTTTAAAACTACACATCCAATCTCATTGGAATCAGCACACTTTAAATATAAACATAACCAAAAATCAGCCAAATCCATCCAGGGGTTAAAAAGTTAGCTGGAGGTCCCTTTATGACCGACCGCAAGCACATTTTCCTGCCCAAAACAGTTCCATAAATTTGGGCTGTGCGGTCGGTCTATTTCAGGCTGAAAAAACGACTAAGTCCCATCGCCGAATGGGACTTAGTCTCTGCAGCTGTAAAATCAGTATGGGAGTAGGTAGAGCTCAGTGGTGTTCGCCGATTTTAGTTCCATGAATTTGGCTATACATACCGCTGACCTCGTTTGCATTAACAAAGATGGCCGCCGCCACGTGTTCGGCAAACGAACAAAGGCCACCCAGCATTGTCAATTAAGCTGCGGTTAACCGCAGCTTCTGGGAGGTAAATTGCCTGCACACTTCCACTTCTGGGTGGTCTGCCTGTGTGGTACTTGGTTCAGTAAGCCCCATTTACTGAACCAAGTGGGAAATAGCCAGGCACAAAGGGTTTGAACCAGGTCTAGGGACACAGGGGACATCGTCTTAAAGAGGCAGTGTCCTAAAGAAGTCTGGGGACACCGTCTTAAAGGGGCAGTGTCACAATTTTCCCTATGCCCCAAAAAGGTGTTTAAAGGGCCAGCACCAGTCCCATAACCCACAAGGCAGGTCTTAAAGGGCCAGCAGCAGCACAATATAAATCCATTAGCCCAAATAAGGTTTGTAAAGTGCCATACAACCCAGGGCCGTAGTCATGAGGCAGGAGGCTGGCACTCAGGCTCCTCCAACAGCCAGGGGCAAATGGCAACTTGTCACCTAAAAATCTAGTGACGAAAGGCTTTTCGTCACACTCCTATTTAATTCACATTTACTTACTTTTATTTTTTTTCACGTTATTAATTATATTTTTTCACCATGGTGTATATGTAGAAGTGGTGTCCAGTTATTACTAATAAAGACTATAATCAAATTATCTCTAATTGTATCGCTATTGTATTGTTAAAATAAGTGTTTTATACTAGTGGTAATCTCTGGAGATTTAACTCCATCTCTTTGGGAGTTGGATCTCTATTTGGTTTGTTTGTTGAAATTTATCAGGGGTTATGCCCCATACAGTCCCCTTTTCTTGCTATAGGGTTGGGTTTTTGTACATAATACCTATAGCAATGGTTCTCTATGATTAATTATGTATTCAGTGCATAAGCAGAGATTCACAGTTACAGTGAACCTTTCATGACAATTGTTATTGAAGAAATAAGATACTTTTATGGCTATATGTGCCGTGGCTTCTTTCTGGTAATCCATTAGACTCACTGGCAGTATCTAGTGCTGAATATATTACTTATTGTCTGTCTTTGTGATATGATATCCTCTATTTCAGTGGCCACTATAGCCTGAAAACCGTTATTTACTATATTTGTTTCATACTTGTTTTTATGTGTAGAAAGGAAATATATATAATATATATATATTCTGTGCCATAGTCAAAATGGTTATGAGCCAAATTAATTTTACTAGTATTATTGTTATCAACAGCTTTCATCTAGCTTTTTTCTTCTCTGTGAATAATCTGTTAATTGAATTCTCCTGCATAATTATGGAGAAAGGAAATAGGAAATATAAAGCAGAAGGGATATAATGAGATTATGTGATAGGTAAGCAAACTAGAGATTACATTGATGGAATCTTGTGTGGGAATTTTTAGGGGTTCTTATCAAGTGCTTAAATTTACAATAATTTTTTATTTTTTGCGGACGTTTTTTACAAGGTCAACTTTTAAGGACTCTACATAATTTTGTTAAATATAAATCCGTGAAACAAACTGGGCTCTTCCCTTCAGCTATATCCCAAGAACAATGGCAAATTTTGAGCAGTATTTATAAAGAAGTATGGTTTCATTAAGTTAGGATAATCTTGTCTTCTGTTTTAAGGTCAGAATGTGAACAGCAGAACTGCGGGTTTAGTTGGCAGAGATGGTCCATACGATAAACAACCATTCATGGTGGCTTTCTTTAAAGCAAGTGAAGTCCACCTAAGAACTACAAGATCAGCCACAAGCAAGCGCAAAAATCAGAATCGCAACCGTTACTCTCAATCACAAGATGTGTCCAGGACTTCCAGCATAACAGGTAATGAAGCTCTGTATTATATATTGTTAGTCCTTTATAATAAAAATAATTTGTGACTTTTCGTTATTATTATTTTCAAAGCTCTACATACTGCTATTAACAGAGATTTAGCCAACTGGACAACCCCTCATTCTTCCAAGTTTGGAAGAATCAATATCAGTGGAAGGATTTTTGTTATGAGGAAAATTTACCTTGTTCAGATCTTCATATAATCATTCAAAATGTTTTATTTTGTGCCACACCATGATAAAATGAGAATCTAGAAAATATACCCACCACAACTTATTGTGCTAAGGATCTGTCTATGAAAACTTACCTTTGAACACCGTCTTATATTCTTTATCTTGGTATTGATATATAGCTTGGTTGCTTCATCTAAGTGCTGCTTCCAAGTGTGTGGTTGGAGATATTCTGGAGAGTTTTACAGAAGCTTCAACTGTCTAAGAGTTGTGCTAAGAGCTTTCTTTTCTACTGTTACAGGTAAGCTTCATCTGTAGGAAAAGGTTACTGATTGCACAAGGTTTGATTTCCTGTTGGTAATTATAAGGCATTTGATTTGATTAGTTAGCTACTTGCTATTGATTGCTGTTTAAATTTAAAAGTTTGCAAATAAACAGAGGCCTACCCAGGTGTTAAACATTCCTAGTGGGTGGTGATTTTAGGAGTTTTATATAAGGGTTGTTGTCATTAGCTTGGCTAATATAGTTTGGTTGCTTCATCTAAGTGTTACTTCTAAGTGTGTGGATGGAGATATTTTGGAGATAAACTGGAGGTAATCTGAGGTATTCAGGAGGATAAATAAAAAGTTAAGATTCGTTTGATTTAAATTATTCTCCTCATTGGAATGGCAGACTTAGTTCAGTGTAATAGTTGCTATGCATTTGTTTCACGTTCCACTTTTTGGAGGTTTGGTTGTTGTCTAATCTGTAGACAGTTCTCTATCTTGTGGCAGGAGATTGTATTCTTGAAGTCTGAGATTTGTAAATTATCTGGTAAACAAACTCAGACTGGAACTGCTGCAAAGCCACTGCCGCAGAGACATACTAGGAATGGCAGATGGATTACTGTAGGATCTGGTAGACTTAGAGTTGTGGATAAAAAGGCATTTTGCACAGTCTGTTGCTCTTCATAATTCATTTTCTGCACTTTCAGAGTGTAATGGTGTTGTGGAGAGAGGCACTGAGGCTAGTGGTGTTGTGGAGAGAGGCACTGAGGCTAGTGGTGTTGTGGAGACCGGCTTGGAGACTATGGTGAGGCCTAATAGAAAGCAGTTGCTGTTGGGGGATTCCATTATAAGAGGTGTGGAGATGGACAATGGTGGTCTTGTGAGGTGTCTTCCCGGAGCTACTGCTCACAGAGACAGGAGACGTATCTGTAATATCGTTAAGCAAGCAAAGCAGGAAGGGGAATTGGATGTACTTGTCCATCTAGGGACAAATGACTTGGCTTGCAATGAGGTTTCAGAGGTTAAGGAAGTTTTTAGTGTTTTTGCCAATGATATACGGCAGGTTGTTTCCACACTGTCATTCTCTGAAGTTCTGCCTGTGCATAACACTCAGAACAACAGGCGGATGCGTATTAGGGACTTTAACTTGTGGCTTGGTGAATGGTGTCGGGAGCAAGGATTTGGCTTTATTTCTCATGGTAGCTCTGTTTGGAATGGAGATAAGCTGTACAAAAAAGATGGTTTGTATCTTTCTCAAAAGGGAACAAATGTTCTCAGTGAGCAGTTCAGAGGTTTTGCTAGGATGTATTTAAACTAGGAGAGGGGGGGCAAAAGGGTGATAAAACATCAATCCAATTGTCCCCCAAAACAAGGACAGAAGGTGCCTGTAGCAAGTGTGTTAAAAAATGATAAGCTTGTCATGTCTACAAATGCTTGCAGTTTAGGGAATAAGATTCATGAACTTGTGGCAATAATGGCAACTGATAATGTAGATTTAGTCACTGTTACTGAGACATGGTATAATGAGAAAAATGACTGGGACATAGCAATACCAGGGTACTCTTTATATAGGAAAGACAGGGAAGGCAAGAAAGGGGGAGGGGAGGCCCTGTATGTGAAGGATAGCATTAAATCTAGCCTAATAAAAGTTAGTGAGGCGAACATAGAGTCCGTTTGGGTTACGTTAGAATTTGGTAATCACACAGTAACTCGTGTAGGTGTGATTTATAGGCCCCCAGGACAAATTGAAGAGTTAGATAATCTACTAGTTGAGGAAATAGCGAAAATGACAATGAAGGGGGAAGTTATCATCATGGGTGACTTTAATCTTCCTGATGTGAATTGGAAAACAAAAATAGCTGCTTGTGCAAGGAGCACACATATTCTAAACTCCGTACTGGGATTGTCTCTAAAACAAGTCGTTGAGGAGCCAACTCGTAAAGAGGCCATACTAGATTTAGTGTTAACAAATGGAGATTCGGTATCAGATATTACTGTAGGTGAAAGTTTAGGATTCAGTGATCATTAGTCAGTGTGGTTTAATATAAGAGTCTGAGTCACACCACACAAAAACAAAAGTTTTAGACTTTAGAAAAACAGACTTTTCTAAAATAAGAACACGTGTAAAGGAGTCATTATTAGATTGGAGCAATTTAAATGGAGTCCAAGAGAAATGGGATTATTTAAAAGTTGCACTACTGAAGGCAACAGAAAATTGCATTAGGCTTGTAAGTAAAAGCAAAAAATTCAAGAAACCACTGTGGTACTCCACAGATGTGGCCAAAATAGTAAAAAACAAAAAGTTAGCATTTAGTAATTATAAAAAAAACCAGAGTGAGGAAGACAGAATGATCTATAAGATAAGGCAGAAAGAGGCTAAGCAAGTTATAAGAGCTTCCAAATCACACACAGAAGAGACAATAGCACAGTCAGTAAAAAAAGGGGGACAAAACCTTTTTTAGATACATAAATGAGAAAAGAAAAGTAAAACAAGGATTACATCCAAAGTTATTAAAATAGCTTTGTGGTGTACTAGCAAAAACATTAACAGATTTATTTAACCAATCATTGTTAACAGGAGTAGTCCCAGAAGATTGGAAATTAGCGAATGTTGTGCCCATTCACAAGTAAGGTAATAGGGAGGAGTCGGGCAACTATAGGCCAGTAAGCCTTACTTCAGTAGTGGGGAAAGTGATGGAAACCATGTTAAAGGATAGGATTGTTGAACATCTAAAAACACATGGATTTCAAGATCAGAGACAACATGGGTTTACTTCAGGGAGATCATGCCAAACTAATCTTATTGATTTTTTTGATTGGGTAACTAAAATAATAGAGCAGGGTGGTGCAGTAGACATTGCTTACCTAGATTTCAGTAGGGCTTTTGACATTGTTGCACATAGAAGGTTTATCAATAAACTGCAATCTGTAAATTTGGATTCTAATATTGTTGAATGGGTAAGGCAGTGGCTGAGTGGCAGGCAACAGAGGGTTGTAGTCAATGGAGTATATTCGAATCTTGGGCTTGTCACCAGTGGGGTACCTCAGGGATCTGTACTTGGACCCATTCTCTTTAATATTTTTATTAGTGATATTGCAGAAGGTCTTGATGGTAGGGTATGTCTTTTTGCTGATGATACTAAGATATGTAACAGGGTTGATGTTCCAGGAGGGATAAGCCAAATGGCAAATGATTTAGGTAAACTAGAAAAATGGTCAGAGTTGTGGCAACTGACATTTAATGTGGATAAGTGCAAGATAATGCATCATGGACGTAAAAACCCAAGAGCAGAGTACAGAATATTTGATAGAGTCCTAACCTCAACATCTGAGGAAAGGGATTTAGGGGTGATTATTTCTGATGACTTAAAGGTAGGCAGACAATGTAATAGAGCAGCAGGAAATGCTAGCAGAATGCTTGGTTGTATAGGGAGAGGTATTAGCAGTAGAAAGAGGGAAGTGCTCATGCCATTGTAGAGAACACTGGTGAGACCTCACTTGGAGTATTGTACACAGTACTGGAGACCGTATCTTCAGAAGGATATTGATACCTTAGAGAGGGTTCAGAGAAGGGCTACTAAACTGGTTCATGGATTGCGGGATAAAACTTACCAGGAAAGGTTAAAGGATCTTAACATGTATAGCTTGGAGGAAAGACGAGACAGGGGGGATATGATAGAAACATTTAAATATATAAAGGGAATCAACACAGTAAAGGAGGAGACTATATTTAAAATAAGAAAAACTACCACAACAAGAGGACATAGTCTTAAATTAGAGGGACAAAGGTTTAAAAATAAAATCAGGAAGTATTACTTTACTGAGAGGGTAGTGGATGCATGGAATAGCCTTCCAGCTGAAGTGGTAGAGGTTAACACAGTAAAGGAGTTTAAGCATGAGTGGGATAGGCATAAGGCTATCCTAACTATAAGATAATGCCAGGGACTAATGAAAGTATTTAGAAAATTGGGCAGACTAGATGGGCCGAATGGTTCTTATCCGCCGTCACATTCTATATTTCTATGTTTCTATGACATGTGATAACTAGGCTTTACTTATCCAACCACTGTTTTCAAACTTGGGATTATAACTTACCCATTGAGATGGTCAAGTTTTTCTATGACATGCACATGCAATACCTGCTAACTCTGTGCAAGTCAGCTTCCTAATGTTCAGTAGTTGTACTAATAGTTCACACACACCACTGTTCCCTGTCTGGCTCAGAAGACAGCACTCTGGCCTACGCAGGAAACCATTGTTATGTGTGCTCCCAGCTCAACTCAAATGACACTGACTTTAAAGGGTCACTATGGACACTCAGACCACTTCAATGAGCAACGTCCGTGTTCCCCTTAGTTCTGAAATGTAAAACAGGACTAAGACAGCCTCTAGTAGGTGTCTACCAGACAGTCACTATAGGCACTTCCGGGATCTTACCGGACTTTGGGTCGCCTAACTGATGCTGGAGGTCCTCACGCTCTTCATGAGGACATCCAGCATAAGTAAAATCCCCATAGGAAAGCATTGATCCATTGCTTTCCTACGGGACAGCTTAACGCACTTCTGGCGCTCGCCGCACATGTGCAATAGGTCCCCCCGTTGGATGACTTCGGAAGAGGCGGAGTATAGAAAGTTTTTTTTAACACTTTATGTAAGGGAGGAGAGGGTCGCGAGGGAGGGGGGGATCTGAGGGCACTATAGTGTTAGGAATACAACTTTGTAATCCTAACACTATAGAATCATTTTAACAGGACACAAGATGTAAAACAGATTTCCCTATTAATGGGGAATGGCACCAGGGTACTTCTAGCATCATAACCACAGCAGCATGATCCTTTGAATAACTCTTTAAGAACTTTATAATATCTATCCTAATGAAATGTAGCCACTTTAATATATTTAAATGAAGTAATATTATTTATCATTTCAGTTTTAAGGTATACAGTTCTTGAGTGAGAGATATAGATGTATTCATACATTTAATTTATTGTTTCTTGGGGATTTTGTTGTGTGTTACTTAAAAGGGCAGACTTCAGCCGTTTGTAATGAACCCATTGTATAGCGCTGTGGAATTTGTTGGCGCTTTAGAAATAATAATAATATTTTTTATTCTGCTACTAGGCTACAAGTGATATACTTCAACTTTACATGATATAAAAATTTACACCTTAACATTTTGTACCATGTTTGGAAATTTGTGAAATAATCCAGTAATTTGGATTGCAAGTTTCCTAGATGGAGTTTGAGTATAAACAGGGGTCAAGTCCTCATAAATTTAGTATGGAAACTTCTCAGCTTCACCATCCTACCCATTAAGTAACTCACACCATTCTGCACGAGGCACCCAGACCACTTCTGCCCATACGAGTGGTCTGAGTGCCAACCACCCTTAACCCTGCAAGTGTAATTATTGCAGTTTTTATTAACTGCAGTGATTACCTTGCAGGGATAAGTCCCCCTCTAGTGGCTGTCTATCAGAGGGACTTCCGTGTTCTTAGTGTTTTAAGCGACGCTGGACGTCCTCATGCTATGTCGCCTAAATCTCCATAGGAAAGCATTGCATAATGCTTTCCTATGGGGAGATCCAATGTGCGTGCGCGGCCATTGCTGCGCATGCATATTTGGTCTCTCCTGCCGGCTGACGTCAGCGGGGGAGAAGAGTAGGCGGAGCCTGACCCAACGGTGAGGGACATCGGCGCTGGACTCCGGTAAGTCACTGAAGGGGTTTTAACCCCTTCAGCAACATGGGATGGTGGGTGGGAGAGAGGGAGAGGGGCACTCCATGGTCCTGCAGTCCCAGGAAAACAAATATGTTTTCCTGGCACTAGAGAGTCCCTTTAATTATCCACTACCGCAATTAAACCTGATGAGAAACTGACTTCATCTGTATCCTACAGGGTTGTTCACTAAAGCGAGAATTGTTGGGAAACGCTTCTTCAAAGTGAATTTCAAATTTAAGGTCAAAATATCCAAAATAAAAAAATTCTCCAAGTCAGCTATGTTTTGTGTTTGGCTATTTTGGCTTTAAATTTGTAAGTAACAGTGAATTCCTGGCAATGTTTACTTTGGTGAATAAGCCAGCTAGTATGTTCTGTCAATATGTAATACCCACCTGGCTGTGGCTCTTTAAAAGACCACCTGGGCAACATAACAACTTGATCACAATGACCCCAGACTTTTGGCTGATAGAGTCAACATAGGGACTCTGAAGGAAGTTGATGGGCAGAGTGAACAAGTTTCATCTTCAGAATGTTGGGGCTAAACCGTCCTTTAACAGTTTAACCCCTTACGTTAAGATGAGTCCTGTTAACACCGTAACAGCTTAACGCTGATAAAGTTTATTTAATGCCTAGAGTGCCCCTTTATATCTCCTCTCTAATTCCTGGCAGAGAACACAGTGGACCTGGGTTCTATATGAAAACTATAAATGTACTTTTTTAATTCTCTACATTTTACCGTCCCTGCTTGTTGGTATTGTCTGCAAGCTAAATGCAAAACCTTTTGTATGTAAAATAATTTGTGGAACACCACAGGTATGGCATTTTCAATGAAAACAAACATTTTTTATTAGTAAAATCCTACAAAATATGAATATTTCACTATTAATCCCACACCACTGATTCTATTCTACAATTACTGTATTATTGCTAGAACAGTATGTAATGGTACGGCTTTAGTATTTAAATACCAAAATCTGAAAAATTAGAAATTAATTAAACAATTAACCAGACTAGTCCATTTTAGACTGTGACCAAACTATTTCGGTGAATTGAAAAGTGAAAAAAAAAAAACAACACACATCCCCTGTTCACACATTCCCTGTATTATTAATAAAAGTACATAGTATAGAATTTAAACTTATTTTGGTCTGTTTGCTAAAAAACTAAGTATTGTAACTGGACAACTGACTTGCAAAAGATATTTCCATTTCAGCAAGACTATTTTTTTTCACTTTTTTGAGAAACATGATTTTAAAATATAAGTTGCATTTAAATGATGAAATATTTAGAAAATGCTCAAGCATTCCTCTATTCCCATACAGGCCAAACTATTCAGTAAAATAAACATGTAAAAGTATGTATATGTAACCTAATGGACATTTTAATTCTACCACTTCTTTGAATCCCTTGGGAAATTAACTTCTTTTTATTGCAGAGTTGCTTACACTAATATTTTTCTTAACTCTATTCCATATATAAAAAAAATGTTGTTCATTTATATAATTATTTTTAAACACAAACAAAAATGACGTTCCCACACAATGATATATAGTGATTTCTGCATTGTAGGTTATATAAAATGTACAGCATTTGTTTTAGGTTAGGGAACTTGGGGCTACCCGAGATTAGTGTCAATTATACTGCACAGGAGCCTTTCCTCTGATTATATGTTGAGAGAGGAACTGGGGGAGAGAAAATGTGGGGTTTCTGTCTCTTTTGCCCATCTCCCGGGATATCATTATTGAGACCATTGGGCAGGATTAATGTTGACAGCTGTGAGGAGTAGCACCTGTATTGGATTGCAATCCCCACTAATCTCAGGCAGACTTGGACATGCATATCCTGGTACTGCAGTCAGATTAGGGGCATCCAAATGTTGTCAGTCACAGTGCATTGCATTTCTATATGACAAATTATGAAAGGTTCTTGTGCTGCATAATACACTTTGCCATAAATACGCAAGGTAACAGAGTACTACTGATATTTTTGTTTCTAAAAATGTTTAGCTTTTAACATTAATTGTGCATGGTAAGTAATCCAGCTTTGCACATTGTATACATTTGCTAATAATAGTATAATTTTAGCAAAAAAAGGAACAAACTTAATGCTAGAAATGTTGTTATAAAACAAAAACATCCATTTTAATAGTACAAACGTTTGTCATTCCAGTAGCGCAATAGAGATGTTATCACAAACATAAATTATAGAGATATAACAGCTATTTAATGAGTAATTGCTTCCTGTCCTCCAACCATATGCTTCTTATTAATGCATACTAGCCGGTTTATTTTGTGATAGTCGGGTAGGGGGGATGTGGACCCTCAGCATATTGTAGTGCTCTTATTCCATTGTCTGAAAAGGTAAGCTGAAGTAACGTATAGCAAAACCACTGCTATAGATAAAGTTTTTCTGCGGTGGATTGCTCCCCACAAAGGTTAATAGAAACAATATAGAATTAAAATGTAATCTTGGTTGGAGCAGGATTAAATGAATCTTGCATTTTGAACTAAGGGGTGAAAATAATAAGAGGTTTTCATGATGTGCTCCGTTGATGACAGTGTTATAAAGGCATTATGGAAAGGTTCATGGAGAAAATAAGATACAAATGGCCACGTACCGTATGGGGCAAAACTGTGTATGAGGCCATTCAGACTGGAATATCTCAACTTTCTTGATGCTATTTAATAATATCCAGGTTTTGCATACAGGCTCCAAATGAGCCTAATTATAGTCCAGTTTTCAGCCATACTGAACACTGCTAAATGGCTGAAATCTATGCCTGAATGCTTAAAATCCGGGTTTATATGGCCTGGTTGCAGAACTAATGAATAAAGGGCCAAGATGCAACATTTTGGGGGGTTCCTGTACTGTTCCATGTTAGTTGCAGTTTCTTGCCATTCCTCTGGAATGGTTTGTTAGAGATCAATACACACATGTATATAAAAAAGATGGCGTAAAAAATAACAATACATTAAATAAAATTCGATATTCAGATCTTGGTAAGAAGATTCCAACAATGAAACAACAAAAAGTGCTGGTGCGCAAGATTTAAAAGAACACCCTTAGTGATACTATATAGCAAAAGTGCTCTCTGGGTGTTTATATGCAAAAAGGTGAAATAATATTAACCCACAATAAAACACATGTATGTATACTTGCAATTCCGTAAGTATACACTGGTGGTATCTGCAAATCGGAGACAAAAAGGAACACAGAAAGCACTCCTAGTGCAATAAAGTTACAAAGATAAAACAAATATGTATAAAACCTCTGTAGGTATTAAACTCACAAGTTGAGAGTGGTGATAGCCCTACTCAAAGCTATAACGCCCAGGGAGGATCAGTCCCTAGAGTACATGGGATCCAATAGATGCTCTGGTGACCCGGGTAACAATTAAAAAAAAAACTCCTTTATTATAAGCCTTAAAAACACATATAGCAGCAAAATAAGTCCACCGTCTGCTCACCAGACCTCTGGTAGTGAAGGACAGTTAGGATATAGCCGCCGTCCTTCTCCTTCCGATCAGTGCTCTGAGGACCCTTGCCACTTGAAACTGGGAGTCCACAGCAATAGTTTTGGCCTTGGATGTGGTCAGCAGGTTAGCCCAGATTCTTCTTAATAAATGCGGTCTTTCGCCAGAGGTTCTAGACTCTGGTATCCCCTGATCCAGATGTTTTTCCTTCTGTGTATATCCTCCATAACAAAGAGATTTTTCATCGAAAGCAACTGATTTCAGTTTTGCTAGAAACATTTTGTGTATTACATTTCTTAGCAAAGGCCAATTAGATCACATCTACCGGATCATTTATCTAAATTTCTGCTAACTTCATTCATAGAACACAATTAAATTAGTATAATTCCTGGTGATGATTTTTTTGTTGTTCAAAATGAATTCTTGAATATTATCCCTTAACAGCCCTTCCAATAATTTCCCAACCACAGATGTTACGCTTAAATGTCTGTAGTTGAGTTTTTGAATCCCTTTTAAATATAGGTACCACGTCTGCTTTTCCAATCCTCTGGTACAATACATGAAAGAATAGAATCCTGAAAAATTTAAAACAGTGTTATGGATATTTCTATTTCTACTTAACTCCCTACGCACACATGGATGAATAACATCATTGATTTTTTTTTTTCACTTTAAACCTTTTTGATATTAACATACTGTACTTAATTTACTATTTGGGTCTGGTATTGCTCTCATTGGGCCCATCTAATCACTCTTTTGCAAGCCCTACTTGCCTAGTTATATTTGTTATATGATGCAAAGGACCCCTCTGATTTAAATGTTTTGAATGCCCTAAATTCTTGTCTTTTATCATTTGTCTGACCCCTTTACTAAACCACATTGGTTTTAATTTGTTTCTTTTATAATTGTTTCCTAATAGTATGTATTGAGAAATGTACTTTTGTAGAATTTTTTTAAACACCCTTCTATTTATCCGCTGTGCTTTTGCCAGTGATTATTTCCTACCAGTCAATTAGTTGTAAGATGCTCTTATTCTATTGAAATGTTTTTATACAGCCCACATTATTTTTTATTTTTTTTAGTTAATTTCAAATTATACCATTTTATAGTAACTATTTCCAAAGCTCTCCCTAACTTGAATGTTTGAAAATAAGTCAACATTACTAGTTATGATAAGATCCAGGCAAGTATCTCTTCTAGTTGGTGCTTCTATTAAGTGAGACATAACATTATTAGGGATGTGCATGGGCAAAAAATTTGGTTCAGTTCGGAAATTTGGGTAAGTAAACAAATTTGTCTGCTTCAGCAATTTGGACCAACGGCATTCGGTTCAGTTTGGCAATTCGGAACTTTGGCAAGTCGTCTTTGCTTTTTAGGACCCTAAACGTAATCAATAACTCGTAACCCCTATCCCTAACCACTTCTTTTGCCCCTAACCCTAAAGCCTAACCCTAAATCTAACCCTTATCACTTGTTTTGACACTTTTCAGAAATCCAAAGCACTTCAGCAATTCGGAAATTCGTCAATTCAGCCAATTGAACTTCGGACATTCGTAAGCATCCGAATGTACGAATTAGACATAATTCGTCCGAATTTACATTCGGAACAATACAAATTGCACATGTCTAGACTTTATTGTTTAACAGGTTCAAAACCTGTTTCCCTTAATTGTACTACTAGTCCCTCTGGTCTTATCAATGTCTGGATAATTAAAATATCCCATGATTAACAAATTAACCAGTTGTGCAGACTTTTTAATTTGAGATAGCAGTTGCTCTTCCCAATCGGTATTAAGGTTTGGTGCTCAAAACATATTCCTACTATTGTATATCCCATGTTACCTTCTATACATATGTCTACGCACAAGGCTTCCACATGCTCACCTGTATCATCACATAAAATCACATACGATTTCTTTAACACTTGTCCTCAAATTGGGTGTAATTCTCACTGACCATGACCATGAAATTTTGCATTTAAAATGTATCATGAGTTTTAGTCTTTAGGCTATTTCCTATGGGTCAATTTTAACTTGCACCCACATGGGCACTTCACTGCACTGTGTGATACATGGTTTTTCCTTTCAATAGTTTTCCTCTATGCCTATTTAGTAAGTTTAACAGGGAGAGATGCTTACTCTACTTTACTTTAGTTTATCTGTCCTACTTTTGATTATTAGTGCTGCTGATCCTCTAGACCAGGTGTAGGCAACCTACGGCACAAGTGCCATGCATGGCACTCAAGGTGTATTTGTACGGCACTCAAGGCTGTTAGAGCCAAACAGGCTCTGTCCTATCAGGAGTCTCAGTGACACTTCAGATATCTGCTAACACGAAAAGGTGGTGAAGAACAATCCTCAATTTATGCATTGCAGCACGTAGAGAAAGTAATCATAGATCACTTCTTCCCAGCACTTGTGAATGGGAATCCACACTGGAGTAAAGCAGCCCGCAGCGGCTGTTGCAGCTCCTGTCCTTGACCTGTACCTGACCATGCTGGACCCCAGGGAAGCCACCCACACTGCTAGATATACACAGAAATGCAGAATAACCCTCCCCTCATACAAATAATACAAACAGCCCACACACAAACATAGACACAATCCGCACAAACTCAACACCACTAACAATCCACATACATGCACACAACCCCACATGCAGCCTCTCACATGCAATACCCCAAACAGCCCCTCACATACACACACTACCAAACACACAATGTGACATATCCATCCACACACACAATTCCACAAGTAGCCCCCATACACAGCCCACATTCCTAGGTATCATACACGATACAACAAACGACTCATGAACATATACAATATAACAGCCCACATACGCACAAATACAAAAATACAAAGCAATTACAGTATAAATAACACAAGCAGAATACGACAACATACACACCTCAATTAAAAAAAATAGGACTGGCACGCTACGGGACATAACAATCCTATTTCGGCACAGTGCTGCTAAAAGGTTGCCTATTCCTGCTCTAGACAGTAACTTTTCTCCCTTTAGCATTTTTACCTGTGCTCGGGAATTAAGGGGAGATTTACTAACACCCTATGCATTAAAGGGCCAGGACTAATAAAGCCAATATGAATATTGCAGACTTGGGTGTTTAGTAACTTTATCTCCTTACTTACTTAGGCATGGGAGTAGCCTTGTAAAGCTAGTTTGGTATTTATTATTATTTGGAGTTGGTTTATTTTTGTGTTGATACTTTCTGTTACTTCAGATATTTAGTGGTCTCCCTCTGGTTACATTGTTCCATACCACTGGATGCTTTGGTGCCTACATCTTTATCTCCAGTCAGCATTATACTCAGTGAATTTTTGCTTCTTTGTTTCTGTTGCTAGTATCTAGGGTTAAGCCCTTGGGCATTGCTGGAATGCCCTCCTGGTGCATGGGATCAGTGTGGAGGTGGTGTTTATTCCCTTTTACACCCATTTTCACACCGATCCCATTTCTTTCAATTTTTTCTGAATTTTAATCTGAAACCTTTTTTGAAGAATTATTGGTGGGCAATGAAAAATAAATGACTAGTAACTTTTATGGCACAAAATAGGCCTGAGATTATTCAGCAAAATATTGTTCACTGACACTTTTTCTGGCTTATCATAGATGGATAAGAAATGTTAAGAATACACAAGTGTTGTGTCATGCTCAAGATGCCGACTAGAAGGATGTTAGGTCAATAACCAGAGATCAGGTCAGGTAGTGTAAACCCTGTGGGATTAATGTCTGGCCTCTCCTAATGTAATTCTTTGCATCGTTGGTTAGCAGTTCATTACAGATTTGCTATTTCTGTATTGTATTTTTATGGCTTCTACAGTGAGCATAAGAATGAAAACTATTTGGATCTGTATCATCACAGCTGAAGATGGTCTTTCGAGATTACTCCATTTAAAATAGCAATAACAAGTAAGTGACATAGGTGATGTGTAATTCCCTGGAGTATGATCTCCAGCTGTAGATCTGACTATCCAGCATTCTGCTTAACAAATTGTTGAAAAGCCTGGACAGTTCAGTCATAGCAACATATCAGATTCAGACGCCTACTGTTTTGATTCCTAACTGAGATATGTAGAGAATGTAGCTCTATAAACTACATAAAAATATTTACGATCAATGATGCGACAGTCTTAATATTTGATGATGTGACAGTCAGACCTGACCTGAAATGGAAAACACCTGCAATCCTCTATATCAGCGGTTCCCAACGTGTTGTACGGGTATCCCCCAGGTGTACACACCAGTTCCTTCAGGAGTACGAACAAGTTCCCCCAGGGCTACGCAAACAAAAATGCAGTAATGACAGAACTGATTTCTGCATCTATTTGGAAACGGCACCCGCCAGACACCGAGGAGCGCTGCATCCTCACGTCATCCCATCTGCAGCCACCAGCCAATGAGGAGCACTGTATCCTCACATCACCAACTCTCCAGCCGCCAGCCAATGAAAAGTGATGAACCGCCAAGTCATCCCTCTGCAGCCGCCAGGAAATAAGAAGAGACCATCACGTCACCCTTTCCATTGATTCCATCTGACGCAGAGCAGAGGACAGAAGGAGGTAAAAAGTAGACTTGTAAAACAAGGGGCAGACAGCCAGGGAGCAGGGGGCCCCCTGCCCCTATCTGGGTCCCGTGTATATGCATAGGTATGATATGCACACATGTCAGAAAACGTGTACAGCTCTTTTTGAAATAAGTACACAAAGAAAAATGCAATGTAAATACAATGCACCTGTCAGATTTATTTATATAGAATTACCTTATTTTAATGGTGCTTGTGAAGGGCAAGAATTTCACATTTAAGTCCAAAGTGAACGCATAGCTGATTTTTCTAGTTTGACTATTTTGAGCTTATATTTCTCTTTCAAGTCTCACATTGGTGAATAACCCTGTAAACTTTGTTTATGTTTAAAACATGGACTAATGAGCTTGGAGCAGAAGAGAAGCGGGGGAGCCTGGGGCAGAGGAAGAGCAGAGGGAGCCTGGGGCAGAGGAGAAGCAGGGGGAACCTAAGTCAGAAGAGAAGCAGGGGAGCCTGGGCAGAGGAGATGCAGGGGGAGCCTGGGACAGAGGAGGAACAGGGGAGCCTGGTGCTAAGGAGAAGCAGGGGGAGCCTAGGGCAGAGGAGGAGCAGGAAAGCCTAAGGAAGAGAAAGAGCAGGGGAGCATTGGGCAGAGGAGGAGCAGGGGGAGCCTGGAAAAACAAATGGAGCCGGAGGCAGAGGAGGAGCAGGGGAGCCTGGGGCAAAGGAAAAACAGGGGAGCATTGGGCAGAGGAAAAGTAGGTGAAGCTTGGAGTAGGAGGTGGAGCCCAGGGCAGAGGAGGAGCACGGATGCCTGGAGCAGAGGAAGAGCATATAATTTATGGAAATGTGCTGTCAAGAGGTACACAAGTAAAAAAAAAAAAAAAAGGTTGGGAACCACTGTTCTACATTATAATAAAAGGAAAAACTCTTCATATAAATCCTGAAGATTTATTCAACTCACAAAATTTAAATTTACTTGTGTCAAAAATGTAATTAAAGTACTATGATGTACATTAAATGGATAGTGTTAAATGCATGGATGTAGAGGACTATATCATCCATTAAAAAGCTGTTGCTGGAGCATGTCGGTCAAGAAAACAATATAAGCAGTGGCGTACATACCGGGGTCGCAGGGTTCGCGGTTGCGACCGGGCCTGGCCCACAAGGGAGCCCGGCCGCCCCTGCGACCCAGTATGTACCCACTGTGGCCAACCTCTTCTCCTGGGGGGCCCAGGAGTTGACCACCTCAGGGCCCCCCGAGGCTGGCCCTGGTTTCACCAGGCAGGCAGGCTGGCGGGTGCGCGAGGGAGCACTCTCCCCTGAGTGCTTCCTCTTCAGCTCCCTCGCGCACCGCACTGATACCAGAGCCGGAAGATGACGTCATCTTCCGGCTACGGCATCAGTACGTGGCGTGCGAGGGAGCTGAAGAGTGTGTGTTTGTCAGTGAGAGTGTATGTTTTGTAAGTGAGTGTGTATGTATGTCTGTCGCTGAGTGTGTCTCTGTCAGTAAATGTGTGTGTCTGTTAGCTAGTGTGTATGCGTCTGTTCGTGAGAGTGTGTGTCTTTAGCACTTAACTTTCTCCAGCGCCGGACTCCCTTGGCACTGGGGATCCCTCCGCCTCTCAGCTCCGAATGCGCATGCACGGCAAGAGCCGCGCGCGCATTCAAACCGCCCATAGGAAAACATTACTATGGATGTTCAGTGTCTTAGAATCGCGAAAGCTCCTCTAGCGGCTGTCAATGAGATAGCCATTAGAGACTGGATTAACCCTCAGTGAAACATAGCAGTTTCTCTGAAACTGCTATGTTTTCAGCTGCAGGGTTAAACTAGAAGGACCTGGCACCCAGACCACTTCGTTGAGCTGATGTGATCTGGGTGTCTGTAGTGGTGCTTTAAGTGTGTGTGCATCTGCATGCACTGGCGTACAAACCGCGGTCGCAGAGGTCGTAGCCCTGCAACCCCTGCGACCAGGTGCCCGCCGCCATGTGTTGCAGCCCTGGCCCGCGCAGAGTAAGCGCGGGGGGCCCACGGATCAATTTTTGCACCGGGGCCCCATGGGTCATGTGTACGCCACTGAATATAAGTAAACAGATGCTATGAATGAAGCCCTCTGGCAATATATTATAGGTAAAACATTTGACCACATGACCATTCTAGCAAGGAGTCGTCCTACCAAAATATTTTCAATAGCAACACATCATTCATGAAGTCACAGAGAACCCCAATGGTACTTGAAATGGGATACTATAGTCACCAAATCAACTTTAGCTTAATGAAACCGTTTTTTGTGGATAGATCATGTCTCTGAAGTTTCACTGCTCAATTCACTGCCATTTAGGAGTTAAATCACATTTGTTTCTGTTTATGCAGCCCTAGCCACACCTCCCCTGGTTTTGACTCACACAGTCTGCATGAAAAAAGATGGTTTCATTTTCAATCAGATGTAAGATACTTTAGTTTCCTGTGGATCTCACTTCCCTCCTCCGTTAGATGCTTACCCAGTCTCCACTCCTTCAAAAAATCGTTAAAAACCCACTTCTTCATAAAATCGTATCAATTAAACTATTAATAGCTCCTCACTGATTCCTTTTCTGCAACTGTCACTAGTCTAATACTATCCTTACCTTTTTGTGTCATTTTACCCCACTCCCTCTAGCATGTAAGCTCATTGAGCAGGGCCCTCAACCCCTCTGTTCCTGTGTGTCCAACTTGTCTGGTTACAAATACATGTCTGTTCGTCCACCCATTGTAAAGCACTGCGGAATTTGATGGCGCTATATAAATAATAACATAATAATAATAATAGATTTTTTTTTTCCTGCCCTGTAATTTGAACTTTAATTACATACATAAGGCTCCTCCTGGGTCTAGCAAGCTATTAAAAAAGCAGGATATAGTAAATTCTAAATTATAGAGAATTTGCGATAAAGGAAGTGTAAACATTAGATGACGCTTTACAGGAAGTGCTTAGGAAGGCTTTCGAAGTAACATGCATTGAGGTGTGACTAGGGCTGTATTAATAAAGTGATTCCACTAAATAGCAGAGAATTGAGACATGAAACTGCAGGGGCATGGCCTATACACCAACACTGCTTTATTAAGTTAAAATAGTTTTGGTGACTATAGTGTCCCTTGAAGATAATCATCTTAATACCACTCGTACCTTTGCTATTGTGAAAGTTTTGCTATTGTCAATATTCTGAAGTCCCTGCCTGTGTTGATACATTGTGATGAGAACAAAATAGCGGTATTAGCTTGCTATCCATTGTTGTCTTGGGGTTTTCACTAGTTGGAGTAAAAAGACACTCAGGTATAATATTTTAAGAGGCCTGCTGAGGAATTAAACCTACATCAAGAACATTACATCAAGTATCCAGGTTGATGTGTAATTCTTTTTGGTTTACTTCTGTATTTGTTCTTGCACAGTATTTGCACTGTTACTAAAGAACCCTATAGTATTCAACAAGTTCATGAACAAATAAATCATCTTAAATGAAGACACGATACAGCATCCATGCGGCGTGCAGCCGACGATATTGTGCATACCAGCAGAGATTTCTTTACATTCTATTTATAATAACAATAAATCATTGCATTATTTTATTTCTGTTCTGCAGTGGACTCTATGGATTTACTAAATCCACCAAGCCAGAATTATGCTATGCTCCAGCTTCACCTGCTCATTAGCAAATTTTCTGTGGTTGCTAAAGCCTGTTTGAAACAAAAACCCCAAGTCATGCAGTTTACATGAAACGCGACCACCGTACACTCCCTCTAATCAGTGTACAGAAAGCATCTTGACTACATGAAGTGTTGGATTAAATTCCATCAAAATGCTACAGACTGGCAAATCTCCACAAATCTAGCATGGGTTAAAATAAACTGGACTTCCTAGGGTATAAAAGCACATCTGGATCTGATTGAAATGATTGCCGAAAACCAAAGCCCTCCACCAGTTTTGCTCTTCCATCTGCACTAACTATATCAATGCCAGAAAACAAAGCTTTGTTTTACTGCCTTAAGATTTATTCTGCCTTTTGGCGCTGCTGGAGTTAAATCATTGTTACAATTCTACACTGGGCCAAATTTTGCAAGATTATATTTAATAAGAGAGGATTACAAGAGGATGACTTGAAAGTAGAATAGAAATGCTTTGTGAATCTCTTGCAGATGTGCGACCATGGTAATTGGGGGGGTCTCTTTGTGATCTTGTGACTGCTGTTTAGTAGCTGCAAAACCATAGCATAGTTCTTTTATTTTACACACACACTTTAAATATATGACTTTAGTTAAATCATGGTAATTTTCCCCATCAACATCATCAAAGGCTTCGCAACAGCCAGCCCCTTTAAGAGTAATAGAAGATTCTGAGCATCTGAAAGAATCATCTGACAACCAGAAGTATTTCATTCAAGCTTGGCACTACTGATATCAACATTTTGCCAGCTCATCTTTTTTAAATACTTGCTGAGTCTTTACAATTTTTTTTACAGCAGAGGGGCAAGTATCTAAAGTATCAGCAACATTTGTCCGAGTACCTATTTGCAGTACTATCTACATGAAATATCTAGGTCATTTCAGAAGACCCAGCCACAATGAGAAACTGCTCCATAGATGGTGTAGATTTTGCTTTATTTAAGCAGCAATGTCTCTGCATGAACACTTAACAAGTTTTTGCTGGGATGCATGAATATCACATGGCCCGCTGGTTATTATAAAGGAATTATTTAACAAGTAGGAATTTGTAAGAAATAACGAAGATACAGTGTGTTCATTACGGGATCATGTTAGGGTTTGTTTTAAATTTAGATGTATAAATAGTCCACCATCTATTACAGTAGCAGAGAGCTATTGAGGTATTTGCCTTTATTTGCTTCGTGCAAGTTTGTTTGATTGGTGAATAAATAAAAATGATCCATATACTCCTTAATTGTGTATAGGATCTATTTTTTTTAATTGTTATTTCCCTCTGAGGAACTTAACCAAGATGTCCTTAATTAAGATAGTTGTAAAGGCAACCATATTGGTGGATGTCATCAGTATTAAAGATTATAGCAAGATAAGAATTTAAAGGGATACTATAGGAATCAAAACAACTTTCTGCATGACCTACACACCAAAGCTGCTTCATTAAACTAAAGTTGTATTGGTGCCTACAGGGTCCCTTTAAATATTAAAGATTTAACAAATGACATCAAAATCCAGTTCAATCCAGGCACAGCCAGAGCACAAACTGCAAATAAGAAGGAGAACTAGAAACATTTCTTAATTTCTCATCTTTTTTGGTATGTTTTCTCATTTCTGACTGCCAGGTGCACAAGACAGAGTGTATACCAATGATTGACAGGGAGCTAAGATGGAGGCTCCCAGTTGGAGGATGAAGAGGTTTTGATTTCACCTCACAAATGCATATTTGTTAAATATAGGGGAGAAGTGAACATAATAAAAATAAAAAATCCAAATTCTGGAAAGTGACAGTAGACCTTAAAAGTGTCACAATAAGTAACACAATCACAAGCTATATATTCTATATATTGGTTATATTGATTCGTTGCGTGGCGATAACTTAGTAGTACCGATTGCACTCTTGCACATGCTGCTTGTACTGGTGATTTAAAAGTTAATTTAATTTTTAATTTCCAACTAGGGAGCTGGTAAATTTGGCTTAGTTTAGATTTCCATGGAAAATCACCCTTGGTAAATATTTATGTGTTCTTTGCCAGCACTTAACTTAAGAAAAGCTGTAGGAAATCTAAAATTGCTTCAGATGTATATGTGGGAGGGAAAAGTAAAGACTCTTTGGGTCGGAATTTGTTTTCTTTAAAATAAAATACCAGTGACACTGCTAAAAGGAACAGCTGTAGCTTGTCACCACGATGGTTTCTTAATTGAAACCTTCATATTGATAGATTTCCAAATATTAGCCGCTTGTTTTAGTCACTGAGAAAACTACAGTGAAAATTAAATACGTGACAGTCAGACTATTCAAATTAAGGTCCCATGACTCCATTTTATGAGCTAATGGTCTTCGTGGAGCACTGGAGAGATGAGTTGAAATCTTTTTAAGTTGACACCTTGGCACTGCCTCGTCTGCTGAAATAAAAGCTATTAATGTTTTTAAAGAACCATCTAGGCTAGAAAATAGTTATCTTTTTAATGCATTTGCCTTTTGATAAAACATTTAAAAAAACTGGACATTGGGGGAAAACCCAGAAGCCAAAATTCAGATACCCCCCCCCCCAAAGGAATGAAGCTACTATCTGAGTTAGAACACCCAGAGAACTAAGTCATAATCAGTGGCGTACATACTGCGGTCGCAGGGGTCACAGCTTGGCACTGTCTCGTCTGCTGAAATAAAAGCTATTAATGTTTTTAAAGAACCATCTAGGCTAGAAAATAGTTATCTTTTTAATGCATTTGCCTTTTGATAAAACATTTAAAAAAACTGGACATTGGGGGAAAACCCAGAAGCCAAAATTCAGATACCCCCCCCCCCAAAGGAATGAAGCTACTATCTGAGTTAGAACACCCAGAGAACTAAGTCATAATCAGTGGCGTACATACTGCGGTCGCAGGGGTCACAGCTGGGACGAAGCAGAGGGAGTCAGAGTGGGAACTCTGACTCCCATCAACCTGAGCCACCACTGGACTCCAGGGAAAGTCACCCTCCTGCACCTAAAAGATTGGAAACAGGAGGGTGACTTAAACATTGTGTGTGTGTTTATTTGTATGTGTGTGTGTGTGTCTGCATGTATGTGCCTGTCTGTATGTGTGCCTGTCTGTATGTATGTGTCTTTGCATGTGTGTGTATGTGCCTGTCTGTTTGTATGTATGTGTCTTTGTGTGTGTGTGTGTATGTATGTACGTGTACCTGTCTGTTTGTATGTATGTGTCTTTGTATGTGTGTGTGTATGCCTGTCTGTGTCTGTGTGTGTGTCGGTCTGTATGTATGTGTCTGTGTGTGCCTGTCTGTTTGTATGTATGTGTGTCTTGTGTGTATGTATCTGTTTGTGTGTGTCTGTATGTGTGTGTGTGTCTGTCTGTCGGGGGAGGGGACCGGATCAGTTTCGCACCGGAGCCCCATGGATTGAGTGTACGCCACTGGTCATAATATTACACATAACAGTAGCAAAAGGGAAATATCCAGGCTGGAAGGACAGAAATGATGAGCACATGGGGCAGAAAAAAAATATAAAAATCTAAGAAGAATATGAAAAAAAAAACAAAGCAAAAACAGCAAGCATATTACACCTAACATGTCCCTGTGCCTGGATCCCTAGATTGTATCTAAACTTTAAGGGATATTCCAAACACCATAGCCAATGTAGCTTGATGTAGTGGTTATGGTGTTTATCTATGTGTGTGGAATGCAAATTCTGGGAATAATTAAGCTGCAGTGTTCATGGTATGATTTTGTATAATTATTAAGTTTCTAACTTTAGCACTGCTTGGGGATTGATTATAGAATGGTTTGGCCTCGAAACAAATTTTTATTGCTATTTTTATCCTAAAGTAAACTTTCATTTTACCCACTGCGGTTAATGCTGGGTTTAACATGATGAAAAGCAGGAATGTATAGAGACTTAATAATAGACTAGATTGCTCATATGGTTCATTTCAATATGTCTAGAAGGTTATTTTTGTAATGGTTTACTCACTAAATAGTGAGTTGCGGTGAATGGGTTGTTAATAATTTAGTTGGAATATTTACATCAAAATAGCAGAGTTGGAAAACAATCATATTTTCTTCATGGTAAGTACAGGCTGTTCCTAAGAAAATCAGTGATGCAAAATGATTGGAACTCTTGGCAGGCAGTGCTTTATGGATTGGAGTAATGTGAGTCATTTTGTGGGTCCAGGATCTCAATAGCTAATGTTGACAAATGGTAATTAAAGGAGCACTATAGGGTCAGGAACTCAAACATATATTTCTGACCCTATAGTGTTAAAACCACCATCTAGCCCCCCTGGCCCTCTCTTGCCTAGTATAGTATAGTAAAATTGTACTTGTATTCAAGCCTGAAGCTGCTGGCTCTGCCCCTGTCTGCCTCAGACCAGCAAGCTGACATCATCAGAAGTGTTGTTCTGAGCCAATCACAATGCTTCCCCATAGGATTGGCTCAGACTGTGAAGGAGGCTTATCGGGGCAGAGCCAGCAGAAGTCAAACACAGCCCTGGCCAATCAGCATCTCCTCATAGAGATTAATTGAATTAGTGCATCTCTATGAGGGAAGTTCAGTGTCTGCATTCAGAAGGAGGAGCTACTGATATGTTGTGATGTTATCACTAGGCTGTAATGTTTTCTCTGAAAAGACAGTGTTTACAGCAAAAAGCCTGAAGCCGATGATTCTACACACCAGAACAAATGCAATAAGCTGTAGTTGTTCTAGCGACTATAGTGTCCCTTTAACCCCTTAAGGACACATGACATGTGTGACATGCCATGATTCCCTTTTATTCCAGAAGTTTGGTCCTTAAGGAGTTAAAGACTGGATTCTACAGCAAGATGGAACCAGGTCTGGATAAACCAGGCTGAGAACTGTCCTGAGCACCAGGAACACAAGATGTTCTAGACAACGGTCTCTGGAAGCTGGACATTCTGGATTGGCAGCATTCGTAACTCAAGATACACTAACTGGGTTATTCAGTAAAGCGAGAATTGTTGTTGATTCAAAGTGTATTCAAAATTAATTTCAAAAGATAGACAAAAAAAGTCAAATTAGAAAAATTGTCCAAGTCAGTTCTCATTTTGGCTAGTTTAGCCTTTAATTTTACATTTACTTTGAATTTACATTCCTAGCAATTCTCACTTTAGTGATGAACCTTGTTAGTGGTTATTTTTTAAAAGAAATAAATAAGTTCTTACAGATTCCCTTTAAGACAATAACAAATTTACTCTGCCAATCTCTACAACTGTACTGTAAAAATATGAAATGGCAACACTGGCAAAGTTCACAGTCAAAAGTGAAAAAAAAAATGTAAAAAAGACATTAAAGGGACTCTCCACTGCAGGCCCCCTCTTCCTCCCACCTCAGGTTGCTGAAGGGGTTCAAACCCCTTCAGTCACTTAGCTGAGACCCCCGCCGATGTCCCTCGGTGGTGGTTTCGGGTCGCTGCCGCTCCTTCCCTTCCTTATGTCAGCCGGTGGACGAGACTGATCCCGCCCGCTGGCCGGGGAGACCTAATGTGCATGCAGTTTATAAAAACTGCAATAATTACAGCTGCAGGGTTAAGGGTAGTGGGAGTTGGCACCCAGACCACTCCAATGGGCAGAAGTGGTTTGGGTGCCTGGAGTGTCCCTTTAATGTATCTTGTCTGCTCATTGTGGGCTCTTAGACTCTTTTAGTTTATTTTTTCTTCTGGATAGCCTTCTGTACATCTAAACATTTCTAAATGATTAGCCTGTGTTGGCTTTTATTCCTTGCACTGGAAGGCTATTTCGGGTTTCTCTTTCCATTCTTATAGACCAGTATTGTCATACATTTGTTTTCCATCTTCCAACAACAAATATGTCCTTTCTGATTCTGTATTTCACTGTAATTCTAAAGGTTCATGAAAGGAGGACACTGTTATTTTGTTATGTTCCTCCCAATGCTGATTTATCAGGTACCATGCAACTGACACTGCCCCAGGTGCACATACCAAAGCAATCGAACGCAGGTGTTGTCTTTGAATCTCCGTAAAAGGAAATCGTTCTAACGGATACCATTTAGTGGATCTTTCAGCTCTAAAAATAGGAAATTTTCAGAGCACTTGTATTTCCCAATCAGTTTCCATGGAATATAAGATATCCCTCAGGTGCATACCTTAAACTGAAAAGCAGAGCTTCTGTTTTAAAATGACGCTGTTAATGAGAAGACCGTGTCCTTCGGTTCTTGTTTCCAAGCCAAAGCTCAGAAACCTGATCTAAGCAGCCAGTGCTTTGTTAAGGCAGATGTTTTTACGCTCAGATGCAGTTTTGGCCTTTGCTTTTTTTTTTTGTCTTGTCTTGTATTGTTGTAGTCTATGTCTTGTACTGTATGTGAGATTCTGGTAGAGATTTAGCTGTTAAAGAGTAGATTGTGGTGTATTAGAGATCACATGTTTTTGCACATGTTTCTAGTGTAGCCAGAAACAAATAAAGAGTACTGCAACGTAAAACAGAAATGTCCAAATAACTAATATAAGAAAGATGACAATTTTGGGCAAAGTCAGTTTTTAAAGTTAACTCAATATATTACAGGACTGTAGTAGGGAGATATAGTGGATGTCCTTATGCCTTAGCTGGCGGTGGTGATGTGTGGCATTGTCTAACCTTACCATGTTCCATTGCAACTTCTGAGTGGTAGAATTCTCCTGTGCCTTACACAAGTGTGAGAGTTTGCTGTTTTAGTACAGTGATGTCAATCAGCCTTGATACACATTAAAAGACCACTAAATGCACCCAGACCACTTTATTTCCCTGAAATGGTCTGGATGCAGTAGCCCTGTAGTTTAACCCGCCAGTGAAAAACATTGCAGTTTTCCAGTGTCGCTTCCTCTGGAACAGCCAAATGCATCTCAGTCAAATGACTAAATGCAGCTCATAAGAAAACATTGAATTCAATACTTCCCTATAAGAAGCATTTGATTGGAAACACACTTCATTGAGAAGCATTTCATTGGAGATTCATCAAGGCAGCAACTTCTCCATGTTGAAGTTGCAGAAGTTGGAGCGGGCAGATTCACTGAGGGAGTCTTGGCACTAGAGAAAAGGTTTTTTTTTTAAATTCCCCTATTTTGCACTTTGCAAAATGGGATGTGGTCTGAATCTAAATAGGGACTAGGGCACTATAGCTGTGCGTTCCTAACATTATAGTGGTCCTTTACGTACTTGCTGAGTGCAGTCCATTTTATTTGTGAATTTACTGAATGTTACCCATAATTATTTTAAAAAAGAAAGTACCAAAATTTAAACAATTTTAATATGACAATTGTGTTAATGATTTGTCACTATTATTGTGACATATGACCTGCTATGACCTTAGAGATATGATCTGCCAATATTTTGACTTAGCCAAGTCTGAAAAATATTTCTAAATTAATGATGACTTGGGTTTCTGACCTCACCCACAATTGTCAATTTATTGTCTCTGTTATGGATATGTTTACTAACAGTATTACTATTCCATCCTGGAAGTCTAAGATGACATTGCACCGTGTATGATATTAAGGTGCAAAATCTCACGTGTTGAATAGCCTTAAACCATGTTCCTAGAGCAGTCATGTTCGCACCATGTCATGTCCAGTTTTGTCTCATATTCCAAGTCAAGTCAAATTCTAGATTTCATGTAGAGTCCAAAAACCAATTTCCTGCAAAGTTAAGTTTAGAGATTCCATTTCAATACACATTAAAAAAGGAAATTGTTAGGCAACTTTCTCCTGAAGAGTCATCCGTTTATGGAACAAGCTTACTGAAAACAACAATTCCTCCATAATTTTAGACCCCCTGAAAATAGCTGCATATATAAGTAGTAACATTACCTAAATTACATCCATCTACCTAGCTGTTTTACTGATCTCATGTAGAACCAGGTATTCCCTAGTGAAACAAAGGATTTATTATTGGTGTAAGATGCTAACATCATCTTCATATAGTCAAAAGTCAAAATGCATACCATTGCCTATCACTTAATAAATTAAAGTATGACACAGCACAGCATTATAATAAAAGTCACCACATAAATAGATTCTAGAAAGAAAAAGCTTATTATCAAAATACAAATTAGATCATAAAATTAGGACATAAAATTATATTTTTGTCCCTCAATTCCTATCTAGATTATTTTCCGCCATTCCAAGTACCTCTCATGGACATGGACTTAAGTTCCTCTCTCTAGTTCCATGTGTTTTCTCTCTAACCCCTTTGTGGTCACCCCGTCCCTCTTGCAATCCTTATTGGTATCTGTTGTGTCCATTAGCTTTATTTATTTTTTATACCATCACTGTATAGTCAAAAGAAAAGAAAGATAGGGAGGGTACCACAAGTTCATGGATAGATGGGGGGTGAAAGACACAAGTTGGAGCGATACACAAGTTTAGGAGGGTTCCATGGTAGGACATACAAGAGGAGAAATATGGATGGGACTCAAGTGGAAGATGATGAGGGAGATAGTCTCAAATGAGGGAGACAGAAGTGGGAAAAGAAGGGTAGCTTGATTCTTAATTTTATTTTCACCCCACCACAAATAGGGTGGACAGAGGAAGAAAGGGCCTTTTGCTGGGCTTCCCTATGTTATTCTCCCATGCTGATGGTTTTTGTTTTGTTTTTTTAACTCAGCTGGCGTGTAATGCTGGCATGTAATGCCATACATGTCAGGGTTACTTCTGGAATCTTACAGACACTCAGACATTTTTTGTTTATACTTGATTCTACTCATTTTGCTTTTTCTGCAACACATTAGAGAGATGTGATATTAAAAGGGTTAATGTTACTATTGTCACATGCCTTATTCGAGTCAGACCTAATGGTGACATTTAGCTAGTGGAACCTTATTCCAAGCCTCTCTCACAATAGAATTGACCCTAAAGAAACTGCAATGTTATCTATTAATGGATTGCAATGGTTTCATGTGATGTGAACGTTCTTTGACCGAAGCCTATTTTTTTCTGTAAGAGCTGTGTATGTGCCCATTTGCATTTTGGTGCAAAAATGCAGTATCAGCAGCTAGTAAATTGACTCCCTTGGATTAAATACATAAGATTTTAATTAATTAATATCTGGGAAAGTTCACTGTCAGATCCCTATAATAGTGATTTATTTATTTGAAGAAATTATTTACTATTTTGTCAAATTATTTGAAGTCCTGGGGAATATGCATATTTTATTTATTTTTTTAAAAACACATATTAAAGGAAGCTCAAGTGATGTCTTAAATTAAAGCAAAATAGCACATGTACTAATGAAATAAAAGAGGTCGAAAGCATTTGCCAATTCTAAATTTGTTTTTCATTTGGCAGTAGAGAAATCAAAGGAGAATAAATATTTCAATTCAACATAAGGCTGTCTCCACTACAAAGCTCATGGTCTCTAGCATAAAATTAATGTTTTTACACTTTTTCTTTTGGGATATTCTTTTTTTTTTCTGCTAGCAGTTACTCAGTGCAGACTCTAGAAATATCATTATTGCAGATTTACAAAAGCATTGTAGATTTATTGCACCTGTTAGAAAATGTCAAGAGGGGGTGTATTTACTAAACAGTATGTCATAGTGAATCAAAAACTGAATTGCAGAAGTTAGACAAAATGTGTCTGGTTTGGACACAAAATCATCTACATAGCTATAATTACAGATTAGCTATTTTAGCATGAATTTAGCAATTTGGTTTTCATTTCACTACGATTCACTGTTAAGGGAAGAAACTCTATGGAGTGAAGAGCTCACAATTATAAAGGTGGTTAAGAATCCCTGTTGTTGAAGGGACACTCCAGGCACCCAGACCACTTCTGCCCATTGGAGTGGTCTGGGTGCCAACTCCCACCACCCTTAACCCTGCAAGTTTAATTATTGCAGTTTTTATATACTGCAATAATTACCTTGCAGGGTTAAGTCCTCCTCTAGTGGCTGTCTATCAGACAGCCACTAGAGGGACTTCCGGCTTCTTAAAACACAAAAAGTGTTATAAAAAGACGCTGGACGTGCTCATGCTATGCATGAGGACCTCCAGCGTCGCTGGAATTCCCATAGGAAAGCATTGAATAATGCTTTTCTATGGGGAGGTCTAATGCGTGTGCACAGCCATTGCCACGCATGCGCATTAGGTCTCCCCAGCCGGCTGACATTGTGGGGGGTGGAGCGGGTGCGGAGCCTGACCCAGCGCCGAGGGACATTGGCGCTGGATTCAGGAAAGTCACTGAAGGCTTTTTAACCCCTTCAGCAACATGGGATGGGGGATTGGAGGGGGGCACTGCAGGATTTTGCAGTGCCAGGAAAACGGATTTGTTTTCCTGGCACTGGAGAGTCCCTTTAATCATATATGATGTGGAAAAATACACCAATATTGTGGCATCATATATGAGTAGCAACTAAAGCACGCATTAAAGTTTGTTCTCCACTGCTTGCTGGGTTTGATAACAGAGCAGTTTCCATTACAGTGGCACTGTCACTGTTTGGGGCTGAATTTGCAAAGTCCCCCGACGATGACATCACCGCTAGTGGTCCGGTGGCAGGTAAAGCTGAGTTTACTCACCTGAATCTGTCCCTTGCGGGCGCTGCCATCAGCCGACGTCACTGCTGTACTATTACCCATGTGCCAGAGTTCAAAATTGAGGTCTATGGGGGATCCAGCAAGACGGTGGGATCCGCCATAGACACAGCTAATTCCCTTCAGCCGTCACTGATGACAACTGCACGAATTGACTCTTAAACTCCGCCTTGTGTCAAAGAAAGTTTGGAGGAGAAATGCCAAGACAAAATAGTCCCTACTTTGTCTCCGTAGATCTCTTGACTAGGTTTCAATTTCACTGAAATTGTATCTTTATGAAATACTCCTTTTACAGTTGTGGGGGAAGGAGGGCGATGAAAGTGCCGCCTTCAATGCACATATTTGAGAATTGATAAGGAAACTGCAAATTGTAGGTCAAAATATCCAAGTTGCATAAGTAGTTGAATTGGAACATTTCCTAAAATGGCCTTAAATTGGATTTGTCAGTTCTCCACATTTCCAGATTTAGTGATGATGTTTTTGAAGTATTTATAAATAACTGCGCAATAGTTAGTTATCTTGAAGTGCACCCAATATAACCTGTTACAACAGCAATTTTGCAACAGATCATTTTGCCAAACTATTGTTTACTTGTGATATCTTTTCTTGAAGATAAAACTGTCTGCTTATGTTATAAAATATAAATAAACAAGAACAAAAAGAATGCTACTGCAACAAAGTGCTTCTCAATTTTAACCATGGACATCCAAAAGTATGTTTCTGGCAAAACACGCTTTATTAATAGACATTTTTATAAAGGGTAGCACACCCAAAACATCTGTTATTTTTTTTATGTCCTTCATTACAATTGAGTGACGCTATGTTGCACTAGCATTCTGATTGCATTTATTCCATTTTTTATGTTTGATTACTTATGTGTATACCATTGTTTAAGAGCTACAATGGTGTAGAACGTATAGCTGTACACACGTGAAATTTGTTATTTTTTAGGTACCGCAGTATCCTAACATTAACCCACTTTTTTGTGTTTAATTACGTTGTGTTAATAGTTACATTTTTTCCCCCAATTAGATTACAACAGCAGTGATCTTAAGACGGCGTGCCGGAAACATGAGCTGTATGTTAGTTTTCAGGACTTGGGATGGCAGGTAAGAGTCGTTTAGTGTGAGTAAAACCCTATGTAATTGTTGATATTCCTTCTTATTACTAAATTGAGCAGGGTTATTGCACAGATTTCTCCACTGCTTCTACAGTCACAGAGCATTGCCTACAGGTTACCAAGGCAACACTCTGATACATATACCAAATCCCCATGCACATTTAAACAACTGGAGGTGTTTTAGTATCACTCCAACAGCCATTAAATTGTAAGCTCATCTGCCACATCAAGGCAAAATCTCCAAAGTGAGTCCAACACTAACAATTTACCTTGCAGCTTTCAGACAAAAAACAGCAAAACCTCTAATGAAACGGAGAGGGGTATTTTTCTAAATTCCTACACACTTATTAACCCTTAACAGGGAACACATGGGGTGGGCAGCACCACTATAATATGGCTGTGTAAGACAAAAGCAAATACAAATATACAAAATTAAGCCCTGTGGTCAAACCCCCACTACTCCTGGGGGCAGTAATGACTATAGTACACATCAGTCCCAATACATACAATAAAAATCAAAGAAAAACTGTTTTGTAATAACTAGAGTTTAAATGAGGGTGAATTAGGCTTTATGGACTAGAATTCATCTACTACAAAATACACAAATAAATAAAAACTTTCATATTAAGTTTTTAGGTAGTGAAGTGGTTAAAACAGATTTTAAAAAAAAACATTAATAATGCAAATGTTTATATATCATACAACTTAAAAACATTAAGTAACATTTTCCCTTTTGGATAAAACTCACAAGATAAGAGTGGCTATGTTCCATTCAGACAGCTGTGCTCCGGTGGATGTGATCTTTATGTACATATGATCCGAAAAATATTTAACCTCCAGCAGGAAAAAGGAGCAACCCTGATCTCCATTAATCCAGTTAACAACTTTATTAGATCCACGTCAATAAAAGCAATAGGGAGGAAATAGCTTAATTCAACTGAAGATTAATATTCACCTGAAATGTTCATAGGAAACTGTGACTATAGTCTGAAATTTATAGACAGTTCCTTGATACAATGTAACAACATATATTTAATTCACAGTCTCTTCTGTATTTGAAACACACTATAGTTATTCCAAACAACCTAAACACAGTTCAGCACCACAATATAATAACTGTATCAGTCCTCAATCTTTTCAGTATGCCCACAATGTGTAAATCTATAATGTTCCAGTCTGACACCAAGTTATGCATTTCACTGCTCCTCTTAGAGGATCTTGAGAAAGTCCCAAGAGGACAAGGGTTATGGGTAGGGACAAGAGGGACCAATTTTCAGTTTGGTTGGAAACAAGGTGGACTGCTATTAATATTTTTTAATTTTATTCCTTCAAATATTTGTGCAGGGTGTTTGGTGGTTGGAGATGCACAGATCTCTTTGAAACACCATCTCATTTATATAAATACATATATATATATATATATATATATATATATATATATATGTATATATGTACATATGAAAACAGGCATTGATGTTATGGCAGGCTTATGCAATGTATGATTGTATATTGTCATGATTTGCGGGGTTTTTTAAATTTTGCATTGCGCATGCACACAGTGCTCCACATTCTACTGGTGGAACTCAACACAATCTGTGCGTGCATTCCACCGCCAAGACTATACCTCCTCCTCCTACAGTCCTGCTGTCAAGCATTTACTTCTAGGGGACAAGTTGAGCCGGCTGCTCAGCAGATCTGTCCCTCTTTTTCTTTTTTTGGGTGGAACACATGCATTCCAATCTTGTGCTGGGTGCCAGAAAGGGCACATGTGTCTCATTACCTCCCAGCCCCTCCATGTGTCTAATTTCCCTCCCCTCCAGTGAGCACTTCCTGTCAGTCTGCAGTCCACTCAGCCAAGCTGCACACAGCAGCAGGAGGGGAGCAGCACAGCACCCTTCCTGTCGGGCACCAGCCCCGGCTGTGCACCAGCCCCGAAGTTATGCCAACACTGGACCGCAAATAGTCAAATATTTTGTCGGATATATTCCGACATAGGACCGTTGAAATGTTAAATCCCCACTTTTTTCAGGTCAGGTGTAAAGAAAATAAAATATTACATTCTGTAAGCTTTGAAGCTGATGTTTAGTGAGTGAGTGAGTACGCTGGATTCTGTATATTGTGGGGTGGAATAAACAAGTAAATAGGGCCCAGGAAATGCACTGCTGCCTGGCTCCAAATATATATAGTCAAGGGGTCGTACCCCAACTTACAGGAAATGGCAAATCCTATAGAGCCATAGAGTGGCTGGGCTTAAAGCAAGAAAGATAAAGACAAAGTCAGTAAATGTCAAGTTCAGGATTACAGAAATACAGATAAACAAATAAACAAGCTGGTTTAGGATTGCAGAAATACTCAAAGTCAGAAACAAGTTGGGTTAGGATACCAGAAATGCATAAAATCAAATATAAACCATGTAGACAGTGGTGTCACTAGGGTTGGTATCACCCAGTGCAGTAACTCACGATGTCCTCTCCCCTCCCCTGTCCTATAGTGTTCTTTCTCCCCCCTCTCCCCTGTCCCACAATGTTCTTTCTCCCCCTCTCCCCTGTCCCACAATGTTCTTTCTCCCCACCTCCCCTGTCCCACAGTGTTCTTTCTCCCCACCTCCCCTGTCCCAGAGTGTTCTTTCTCCCCACCTCCCCTGTCCCACAGTGTTCTTCCCCGCCCTGTCCAATAGTGTTTTCTCCCCCCCTCTCCTGTCTCATAGTGTTCTTTCCCCCCCTCCTCTGTCCCATAGTGTTCTTTCACCCCCTCTCTCCTGTCCCACAGTGTTCTTTCCTCCCCCCTCTCCCTTGTCCCACAATGTTCTTTCTCCCTACCTCCCCTGTCCCACAGTGTTCTTTCTACCCCTCTCCAATAGTGTTCTTTCCCCCCCTCCTCTGTCCCATAGTGTTCTTTCTCCCCCTCTCTCCTGTCCCACAGTGTTCTTTCCTCCCCCCTCTCCCTGTCCCACAATGTTCTTTCTCCCTACCTCCCCTGTCCCACAGTGTTCTTTCTACCCCTCTCCAATAGTGTTCTTTCTCCCCCCCTCCCTTGTCCCATGGCATTCTTTCTCCCCCCTTCCCCTGTCCAATGGTGTTCTTTGTACCTCCATCCCATAGTGTTCCTTCTCCTCCCCCATCCCCTGTCCCATAGTGTTCTTTCTCCACCCCCAACCCCTATCCCATAGTGTTCTTTCTCCCCCACCCTCCCCTGTCCCATAGGGTTCTTTCCTCCCCTCTCTCATAGTATTATTTCCTCCCCCTTCCCTTTCCCATAATATTCTTTCCTCCCTCCCTCCCCTGTCCCATAGTATTATTTCTTTCCCCCGTCCCATAGTATTCTTTCCTTCCCCACCTCACCTACCCCATAGTATTCTTCCCTCCCCCCTCCCTTGTTCCACTGTGTTCTTTCCTCTCCCCCCCTCCCCTGTCCCATAGTATTCTTTCCTCCCCCGACCCATAGTATTCTTTCCTTCCCCCATCCCATAGTGTTCTTTCCTCTTCCCCTGTCCTATAGTGTTTTGTCCCCCCAACCCCGGTGTATCTTCTACCTTTCTGGTAGTGTGGCCGGGCGGAGCAGACCACGGTACAGCAGCTTCAGTTTCCTGTACTCGGCCGGACTGACAGGAAGTGCTCTCTCAGTGAGCACTTCCTTTCAGTCTGGCCGGGTACAGGAAACAAAAGTTCCTGTACCTCGGTCTGCTCTGCTCAGTCACACTACACTGAGTGACTGGCAGGAGGGAGCGCTGTGCGCCCAACTCCTGCTGGTCACTCCAAACTTGCTCCCCCCGGGCCGGTGCACCCTAAGGCCGGTGCTTGTGCTTGTGCCACCTTATGGATGTGCCGGCCCGGCATGGTGTCGGTGGTGTTGGGGATGCACCCTGGTGCGGTCCACTCCCCCCCACCTCCCCTTTGTGACGCCATTGTACAGCGCTACGGAATTTGATGGCGCTATATAAATAATAAAATAATAATAATAATGTAGAGACGTACTGGATACCGCACTTACCAAATTACCCAGGTGCTTACCAAATTACCCAGGTGCTCTGAAGCCAGGGCTGGTCAGGCCACCCTTCTAAGATATGCAGAATAAATAACGGTTCAAGCCCTCCAGGATAACAGAAATATCAGCTTTATAAAGACCAGCCCTGGCTTCAGAGCATTATAAAGACCTGGTAGGGTCAAAAAAGTTGCTGCTTTTGCCCCAATAAATCTTCTATTTTTGTTATGCCGGAGTGCCTGAACCGTTATTTTTTCTAAATATAAACCAAAGTCAATATCAGAATATCAAGATAGACTTACTGTAAGCACTATATGTGTTTCAAGGGAGAATCCACTATAGGTCACTGAATAAGTTCCCAAATAAGCTTTATATAGGCTTACACAATATCTGATTGATCCATCATGTCATCTCTCCGACTCCAGAAAGTAGGATAATGATGTCGCCAAGAAGACATGATCACTTTAAGGGCAAGTGTGACATCACGTAATTTGAACTATATAAGGACGTGCACTCAAAGCAGACAGCATCCAACAAACTGCAGGGAAGAAGCACTGTCTACTTGAATTCGGCCAGCGAACCAGAAGGAGAAGTGGTTCGCCAGTAGCATATACTAATGGGTTAGCTCTGCCCTTTACAGCTGATAGGACAGGAATTTAAGGCCAAGTACAGTGAACACTGCCCTACAGCCCTAGGGATGGATCTGCTATGTGTATTTTGATGGGTAACTTTGAGAAGTATATATCTATTTTATCCCTTGTGACACATCTGTATTTCAGACTTTGTGTTTTATTTTAGCTACCTATGTATTTATTGATTTATTATTTATATATTTACAAATATATATGTATTATATATTATAGTTATAGTTTTAGTAGTATAGTGTATACAAATATATACATATATATATATATATATATATATATATATATATATATATACAGGCGACGGTGCATTTCCTGGGCTTGATTTATAGGGATACTATAGGTGCTAAAACAACTTTTAATGAAGACGTTTTGCGTATAGATCATTACCCTGCAGTCTCACTGCTCAATTCGCTACCATTTAGGAGTTAAATTGCTTTGTTTATGCTGCCCTAGTCACACGTTTCTGCATTTAACTTGTGCAGCACTCCTGAACACTTCCTGTAAAGAGACATCTAATATTTACACTTCATGTATTGCACAGTCTGTTTAATTTAGAATTTCGTATATCCTGCTCTGTTAATAGTTACAGGAGCCTCCAGTTTGTGATTAAAGTTCAATTTACAAAGCTGAAGATAAAAATTGTCTCAGGTTAGTTAATATATGATTGAAAATTAAACCTTTTCATGCAGACTATGTGAGTCACAGTCAGGGGAGGTGTGGCTAGGGCTGCATAAACAGAATCAAAAGTGATTTTCTCCTAAATAACTTAGAATTGTGCAGTGAGACTGCAGACGCATTATCCATACACAAAAACTGCTTCATTAAGCTAAAGTTGTTTTGATGCCTATAGCATCCCTTTAATGTAATTCTCCACCCCAAGACCTATGGGGTGGATAAAGAAAAGAGACTTTATTCTTGGTGAAACTAGCTGTTAAACTATGTTAAGAGGACTTTTTTAGCATGTGAAACCGGAATGTCATTCAGTGAATAAAAAATGGTGTTGCAGTTTCTATGATTTTCTTTGAAGCACTTGCACTACTGATGGAAGGAAGCCACTATGAACTGATGTCATAGAGATGTTATGCCAGTATATTAAATAGCAATGTTGGCATAGCTTTGCTACAACATTGATAAATAACTTTTTGAGCCTATTAAAGTGACAGATTAATAAACAATATCGAAAGTTCACATGTAACCCAGTGTTTTACTTTAAAGAGGCACTCTGACACAATAATCACTACATTCTGATGTAGTTATGCTGCCAGAAGGTTGTGGGTACCATCCCCAAACTCTTGGTCAAACTGTTTTGAATTATATCAGTAAAAACAGAGATCCCAAAGCACACCTCGCCTGGATTCCTGTTTAACTATCGCTAAGGCGTAGGTTATGCTGAAAGCATTAGCAATGCCAAATTCATGCATATTTTAAAGCCATTCATTGTCTGAGCGCATCAGCTGACTTCTACAATCAATTAATTGATTTTTAACATGGACAAAAGTTTTGCAAAAACTGTTCCAAAAGAGGAAAGCAGGGGGCTCAAAAATTATTAGAACTGGAACTGGGGCAGCCTAATGGCACTATAACCACTACATCTGCAAATATAGGTTATGTTGGGTGCCTAGACATTTGTAGGAACACTCCAAGCACCATAAGCATTACTGCACTGGTAATGTCCCAATGTAAGTAGTCAAGACATTTGGTAAAGGGTTTATCAACCCTCCTCTTGAGAGGCTTAGAGTTCTATGCTGATGCTCATGAACGGACCCTGCACTGCTAAGGAAAGTCCCTTGCAGGTTGTGATGGTCTTCTTATTATTAATGATACTTCTCTGTTTTCCACCTTTGCAGGATCTAAAAAATTTAAAACTTGTTTTAAAGAAATAATTTTAAAAGATAATAACCCCAAGACCTCTTATAAGTTGTAAGTAGTTTACAAAAGTCTAATTCTAGAGTCCCTTTCATTTAGTTTTCATGATTACTCTTTCCCTCAAACACCTGAATAACTGGGATAATTGCCATCATTCTGTCAGTCTGTTGTAAATTTGTTGGTCATAAAAAAGGAGTGACTCATATAACTGTATTTTTTAAAGGACTGGATAATTGCACCAAAAGGTTATGCTGCAAATTACTGTGGTGGAGAGTGCTCGTTTCCTCTCAACGCCCACATGAATGCTACCAACCATGCTATCGTGCAGACCCTGGTAAGTAGAAAAGAAATTATTATTTCATAATGTAAGAAAAGCATATAATTATTCACTTATTAAAGTTCCCATCCTTGTATAGAGAGATCTCACGGGAGGAAGAGACAGCTCTGAATCTCTTTAGAAATGTCAATGGCTCAAATGTCTTCTTGGTACTTGATCTCAAACATTTAGTGAGCATTTCACCCTGAGTCTTACCTCTCTTTTTAATAGAATTGTGAAACGTGACAAAGTCCACTCCAAGACAATGCCAGAAGCCACATGCACAAAACAGAAAGCCTTTCTCTGATGGAAACTAGACTCCTCTCACCTTTCCAAACCCCAATGTTCCATGTGGAACCTACATGTGTTGGGCATGGGCAAATCACTTAGATCTGGCATTTTAAGTGTAGAGGGAATAACAAAAGACTTCCAGAATGAAAAATAATCTGTCTTCCTAGGACTGAATTATTTCAATTTATGTAACTGCTACACTTTGCATGATTTTGTATCCTGGAATTCCCAATGGGTAATATCCCTGCTATATACTCTCACTCTATTTATATGGCCCATTATGATCCTTCAAGTATTGTTGAGAGGTGATGGGCTTGGGAGAATCTTTAGATCAGGCAAACTGGACAGATGTTTTTGATAATATAATGCACACTGGTTAAAAATAATTGTTACAAAGGGTTGGCAAGATAGTATGTCCATGGGTGGCGGATCAGATGTTATACCTGGAAGCTCAATGTGGGCTTGGTGCAATCTTCTCACCCATATCTGCCACGGGGTGGCAAACCAGATCCTCTCCACTCGCACGTGTCACAGGGAGCCATGCCGCATCGACTGATGCCCTTTTTTCACCCTGCAAAAGCACACAAGCAACAGCTCAGATCCAGGGCCTACTACGCTCTGGCCCTAGCGAGCAGGGAGTCACTCTTAAGTGGTCCCATCGTCCAGCACACAGGGCTACAATTTCCAATGCTCCCTCTCTAGTTTCACCTGTCCTAAATCAGGAGGAATTCCTCCTATGGTATCTAATGCTCTGCATATCGACAAAACCTTAGATAAATAAATAAAAAATTGCAGCTGTTCCCTGATGTTTAAGTGAAGATTTTAACATTTTGTTGCTTAACTGGCTAACATGTTTGAATTTCTATTACTGTTCATGTGCATATTACCTGCACTGGAAAAAAAAAACAATTATAAAAAAGAAAGATAGTACGTCCACCCTTTAATATTGTTCGAAACAACTTGAAAATGGTGTTCCCTTTGTCACAGAGGGTGCGCAAAGAGAGCAACTTCTTACATTTGTGGGGCCAATTTGTTAAGCCCCTTGGGGAGGATTGATTTCAGAAGATAGCCAGATGCCTCCAGGTTTCTTTTTCCATTTTCTCTCCACCCCTCCACCTACTCACCTATTTTCACTTTTATCATTTTCATTTTCCCTTTTCTTCCTTCATTTCTTCTCCAAGATATTCTTCTTATAATAGATTTTCTGTACTGAAGAAGTACAGAAACAAGTTTCCCCTATAACCCTGGTACTAAATCCAGTATACATACTCCATGAGTTACATGTACCAAGGGCAAGGGGTATGTTACAGGTGATATCCGTGCCACCTAACTAATACCAAATTATAGTAAGGGAACTTGTTGTGTTGTGGGGATATTTATGGGATAATAATAGTAAACAGTTGAGAATTGCCCACTAATTCAATTCTCAGATCCCAAAGAACGTTTATCGTGTTAAGTGAGAAGTATATCATATAAATAATATCACAATTTATGTTATAAAAATAGATTTTATTTTTACAATAACAAGTTAATTAATAATAATAATAATATGTAACATGCGTGACAATAATCAGTGAATATCCAGTATAAAATGGTATGCAATACAAAGAAATGGCTATTACGTTTCAATGGCTAAATAGCATTATCTGTCAAGACTTTTGACGATTTATGAGGTATCCTTAACACAGACTTAAAGTGAAACTTTTCACAGCGAAGAACAGAATTCCTCAGAGTGCAGCGTAAGGTCGTAAAGTTTAGCTGACAGTTAGAATAACCCTTTCAATGCTGGCTAAATCTCCTAGGTAGTTAAGATCTATTCTTATGTAATTTTAAATAAAATAACATTTAAACCATCTTTTAGACAAATTAAAATCTGCTTATATAATGTGGTAGATTCTCTTATTGGATGGTTCCAGGAAATGACTAATGAACTATTAGTCATTTCCTGGAACCATCCAATAAGAGAATCTACCACATTATATAAGCAGATTTTAATTTGTCTAAAAGATATCTTATCTTAATTTAGAGCAAATCAATACACCTGGATAAAAACAGCGGTATGCTAACACGTGATAATATCACCTTAATATATAATTATTCTTAATTCCACCTGCAGAATGGAATGTTTATAACTATATATTCTTTAGTTAACTAAGATTTCTTAATATGGAAATCTGACCGTGCTTTATCCTAGTCATATATAATGCTATTAATACATTTTAATTAATTTAATTAATTAAATGAAACCAGTATAATTACCAGTTGAGTAGATATTTCATCCGATTGGTAGTCTCAGGAACTTATTTGGATGTCTCTCTGCATGGAGGTTGGAGTCCCCAAACTTCCAATTCCTCTCCTCTTTTTCTTTCTCCTTTGCATATCTTGCATACATCTATCTTCCCTTTGTCTTAACTTTTAAAGGGCCAGACTCTCTGTACGTCATCAGTTGATAACCCAATAGAAGCACTAGAGGTGTGGTTATCTTCCAGATCGCAATTTAGGTATTTGGTCTATAGAGGGCAGTCTTGTCCCACTAAACATACCTATCCAGGAAAGAGTTAACTTTTCCTGGTGGCTATTTTGACGTCATTTTGGCCTATCTAGATAGTGGCCATAACTTACGTATCCTTCACAGATCAAAGGGTTTATTTAAGTTTTGTCCAGACTATGTGTCTGGCAATCTGAGTTTTGACCCGTAACTTACAATGGGACCTTATGTGTATAGACAGTTAAATTTTATTATTTAATCTTCTCTGTCACAATTGTCTGGGTTTAGATTTGATTATATTCCATTAGCATTTTACAGTCTGTCTGCTTATCACTTGGTTTGTTTATAGTATGCATTCCTTTAGCTCTGGGAAAGTGGCTAGTTTTACAGATAGAAATCTTGTGTCTTTTTGTTAACTTGAAAATAACAAAATGGAGTCTGGTCTGTTCAGAGTGACTCAGAATATACACTTTTAATTTCTATCATAGCACAAAATGTCTGACGATATAAATACCCTGACAGTGTGTACCTATGGTGGGTGCAGATCACCATCATTGAATGACTTAGAGCACTGACACGGAGGTGCAAACCACATGTTGTTCCAAGTGGACCACTAAAGATGACTGCCCTAAATGGAAGAATTATAACCATTGGTGAGGGGTAAATGGCAACCACTCCAATGGACCAACAGGGATATTACCCCACTTACTGAAAGATTAAGCAGCCCCTGCCATAAAGGAATACTAAAAAAAACAACAACAAAAAACTTTTTATCCCACCACAAATTCTGTAAATTAGGCACATTTATGAATTTTTAATTTAACTTATGTATTTCTAAGCAGCTGTCTACACATTGGAACTTTGAATATATGGAAAATAGGAAGTAGGAAAGTATATAAGAAAAAGGATGTTCTTTACACATATAGATAAACGCCTCTGATTTCTGAAGGTAGAGTTTGATACTGTAAGGAAGAGATATCACTTTATTCAGCAGATATGGTATGTAAATATAGAGATGCAATGAGCACAGATATAGAACGTCTAGAAAAATAAAGTTATTTTTAGACAGTGGCTAGTTGCTAGGTGGTGATTAAATAAATCTCATGATAGATGTATCTTTTTTCCTACATTTTTGAAATATATTGCGGGCATGAACTTTAAATCTTCTTTTTTTTGTACAGGTTCACCTTATGAATCCCGAGTATGTCCCTAAACCTTGCTGTGCTCCAACCAAACTAAATGCCATCTCAGTGCTTTATTTTGATGATAACTCTAATGTCATCCTGAAGAAGTACAGAAATATGGTGGTGAGAGCCTGTGGTTGTCATTGAACTGAAATAAATGAGTCTAGCAACTACTCTCCAAAAGTGGATTAGACTCCAGCTCAGTCCAACAGAAGAAAACACACATGGCCAACATTGACTGACGTTCATCTGAGGCATGGGCAAAGTTTATATGGTACTTGCTTAATAAAGAGGACACCAGCTATGGATTGTACACCTAAACTCACCTTGACCCCATGGAAAAATAATCTCAGTTTCAAGATGGGCATGTAAAGGTGAAAGAGAAGGAATCCTCCACAATGAGGTTTTGCAAGTTTATTTCTTAGCTTGGATCAAGCTGTGTTTCATCTAGTTAAAAACTAAAATAATAATAATATATATAATTATATATGTATTAACCTCTTTTGCTGCTTTAACGTTCCCAATCTCAGACATTGTTTAGCTCACAATATGGTGGAAGAACGTAGTTATCTTTCTGATTGTTGTGAAACCAACTAGAGTTGTCACTGCTGTATCTGTAAATATCTGTCCCCCAAACATCTGTCAATGTCACCAACTGGTCCAGGGCAGTGGGAATTTAATAGAATCAAAGATACAGTAGCATAAAATTACTCTACGCACTGCCAGTAGGCCAAGGAAGCATTTACCCTCTGTGTTACAGGCCTTAACTGGAAATGGAAGAGTTAAATGTCCACCAGGGTTTTATACTTAATGTAAACATCTTTCCTAGGGATTTCATTATCAGTATTTATCATTCTTAAACATCTCTTAAAACCAGAATCCAGTTGGCTCTCTGCCTAAGCAGCACTCAAACCTCACCATCACATACAATTCTATTGATACATTGTAAATTGCATGGACTATGCTGGAGCCTTACCCGCTGTGTCCTGTTTTACACACTCTTTTGATGTTTGGTCTGTTTACCAATGATCATTTCATTCTTTATGTGTAATACAGTGTTTTATATATAGATTTATGTGCATTTTTCCCCCTCTTGTTGCCTTAATTGTAATCTAAATATTGGACTGTCATCAAAGAGAAGTCATTTCTTGTAATATCTTGCAATAAAACTATTTCTCACTCCCAAACCAAATCACCTATGCATGAGCGTGTCATTCTGTATAATAGCTCAATTAAACAAGCCTGTCTCTTAAATAACGATGTAATCAATTTGTGATGTAGGATCAAAAATATTGAGTTTAAAATTCCTAAATATAAAGAATAAGCACTTTGGACAAAATGGTTGGTTGGTTCTTTCAAGTTAGTCTTCTGGACATTTGACTGAAGGATGTCTGCTTCAGTGTATTTGGCAGTACAACCTACCCTTAAAATTATGGAAACTAAATGAACTGATGCACTGTACTCCATTCATGTTTGAAGAAGGGAATGGGGAGGGTTAGTCTAATGTCCCTTTAGATCAGGGGTTCCCAATGAATTTCCTGTGGAACCCTTTGACATAGCGTATCAACGTCATGTATCTGTGTGTCAAGGTGTGTGTATCTGTGTTTGTATGTGCCGGTGTGTGTCAAGGTGTGTATATCTGTGTTTATATGCGCCAGTGTGTGTTTCTCTGTGTCAGTGTATATATGTGTGTGTGTATATGTATCTGACACACAGATACACACACACACACACTGGCACACACATCTTGAGTCACAAATACACACACCCTCAGATACAAACAATGACATATACACACACTTGCACCCACGGATACACACTGGCACATACACACACACTGCCATATACACACACACACACACTTAGATACACACAGTGACACATACACAAACCTTGACACACAGATACACACACTGACACACATACTCTTTGACAGACACACATACACTCTCACTGACAAACACACATAGTCTTTTACAGACACACATACAAACACATACACTCTCACACACTCACTGACAAGCACACATTCACTCTCCCTAACAGACACACATGCAATTATTTTTTTTTTTTTTAATTTTTCATCCACCCAGCCCCCCTACCTTTAGGAATGCTGGCATGGAGTCCCTGTGGTCCAGTGGGGCTGCTGGGCGGCTGGCGAGGGGTCCCTGGGGTCAGGTGGGGCGGTTGAGCGGCTGGCGTGCTCAGATCACTTCTCCTTCGCCGCCCGCGTCCATTTTATTTTTTTAACTTTTGACGGAACACCAATTGGGAAACGCTGCTTTAGATAGTTTAGGTCCATGCTAGATCTGATTTCCACCATTTGTGCATCGAGAGGAAAAACTCAGGAGAGCATACGCCGGTAAACTCAAGAAACAGCTTTGTTACTTTTACACCCACAACAAGTATCATATGATGCATCCCGAAAAAGAATGAATCCAACTTAATGCTTTCCTGATTTAGCAAAAACAAAGTGTTCATCTGCTGAATTCAGAGTTAATTTGGAAAATTGCCTATCACTATACTGGTAGAAGAGGCTGTCTGCAACATCATATGGGCCTTCTAAATTTACCATATGGATGCACACAGACAATGAGACTGATTTCTGTTTTTGGTAGCACAACACTGCAATTAGTTAATGTCTAAGTTTATGTGCTTTATGGATTAATATAAAATTTCTCTATTGAAAAGGCTGCAAACACACCCTACTGTTATTGTTGATTGTATATACCATTTATTTCTCTGAATAATATACATTAGGGTACATTAGCAAGTCCTAAATATGTATACTTGATTATAAAATAGAATACTTTTTGCAATGCAATTAGTGTGAAAAGTTGTCTATTTTCCCTAACTTAGTAAACTTGATTACATTGGTATTAGAAATGGTTTTATTGGGAAGGCTTAGTTGGTCTCAAATAAATAAAGAAATAGGGAGAACATTGTAAACTTGGTTAGAAGAAAGTAGAGGCACGCTAATTGTCATTAGATAGTCCTAGCCTCCCTTCTTCATTTGTATTTTATTATTTGAAAGGATACATGTAGCACTATGTTCTTTCGAAAGAGCTTAAGATTCTGTCTATGCATTGTGCTAGCAGCTTTGCTTGCAAATGTATAGTTTGGAAGAAAACCTATTTAAAAAAAAAATAATCTCCCAGCTCTCAGTCAATGCCCTAGCAAACACTCACAGGAATTCCTTCTGCTCTCCCAAGCATAGCAACCACAACTCATGTGCTGTGGTTGCCGCAGAAACTCCCTAGTTGGCACTGCCAGTGCTGGTTAGAGAGTATAGGAATGGAGGGACAAAACTAGTTTGCTGACATCACTGAAATGTCTCCAAGCAGGGCAAACCAAAGTGGATGCCCTACAGGTGGAGGTTACACAAAGAGTAACATCCACAATTTGGTGCTAGAAGCAAGTAGAGATTAGTAAATCTCTGTATTTTACATTGACAGCAGCATATATCTTGGTGATACACTGATCAGCCACAACATTAACACCACCTGCCTAATATCATTGTAGGTCCACCTCATGCTGCCAAATTAGCTCTGATGTGTTGAGACATGGACTCCACAAGATCTCTGAATGTGTCCTTAGTATCTGGCACCAAGACATTAAGTCATGCAAGTTGCGAGGTGGTGAACTTCATGGATCGGATTTGTTGTTCCAGAATATCCTACAGATGTAAGCAGTATAGTATGTGTATACTTCCCAATAATTAAGGTTGTTTGCCTTGATAACTGTGGCAGTAAATGATAAAACTATAAGTTCCTTTAGACTACTCTTTAATTAATAAAGACTTCAGGCCTCCTGTTCAGGGCCTGAAAATGGACCAACCCTTTAATAAGATGAATTCAGAAATAAAATACAAGACTACTTTTATGGTAATAGATTATGTTGACAGATTAAAAGCATTTTGGAAACTATACGAATATCAAAAATGTAGATTTTATTGGATTTTCAATTTGTTTTGTCACCAACAACATACTTCCCAACACTAAGAGGTACAAAATCACGATAAAAGAGCGGAGCTATATGTAGAATGCCTGGGATGCTGTGTGTGAATAAAAGAGGTTCTGTGCAGCAGACAAAAAGTGTGAATGTGTGTATGAATAATCTTTCATTGTTGCATTTCAGCAATTTTGAAGACAAAAGCTGTCTGCAATGGTCTTACACAGGGAGCATGGATTAAAATTTTGGCCTCATTGGTAATTTGTTTGCTACATGAAACTTACAGATATCTGTGTGGATGGTTCTACTTACGCAGATCATAAGACATGGATTTTGCTGATGGAGGTTATTGAGGAGTGAGATCTTAAATCCCTGCAATCATGAATTAAAATTTGACTTGCCAGGACGTGGCATAGCTGCAGTGATTGATTCACATTAACGGAGTTCCTGCATGTGCAAGTTCCAAACAGCACATTTGCAAAGCACGCACAACATTATGTGGAACAATAAACACCCAGAAACACCACTACACAGGCCAGGAGCCAGGGGGACCAAAGCTTCGGGCACTACGGATGGTATTCTGGTGATGTCCTGCCCAACATAGCATGTTGCTCACCTTCATCTCTGACAACGTTGTACAACCTGCTCACACACTAAAACTTTCAAAACTCTCTGTGGACACCTGCACGATATCTAGCTCTGACTTGCTACTGTGTTTAGTAGTTACTACAGGCAGATTAGGCAAGCATTGACTCAAGTAGCTGCTACTGAAATGTCTGGCTGTACTGGAGACCTGTGGCCTGGCCAATTCCCATACTTTTCTCCAGCAGGTCTTGATGTTTGCAGAGCTGCACGGTCACCAAGAAATCTCCAGATTAGGAACTATGCACAAACACAACCTTGAATGAGACTATTTTTTTGAAATTTATTACTGCTTGCAAAAAACGTGATAGCTAGCTTAACCACCCAGAAACCATACAGCACTTCTATGAATACTATTGCATGTCCTTTGTCTATATGCATAGAGGGAAAACATTTCCCAATGCCATTTTAGCTTTTTTAAGAGGTGGTTATCCATCTCTAGAATCTTTTTACAAACTCCCAAATGGCCTCCTCTCCAAGGATTTGCATAAAGTCCTCACATATCTCTGCACACACATTTTGAAAGCATTAAAGACTGACATCACCCTGAAGATACTTACATTGACCATCAAACTGGAAAGGTCCTTGACTCTGATGAAAACATTGGCCCCAAGCCTACTTGCCGTAACAGTTAGCGGCTATTAATGCCATTTTACATGGGAATTATCTCTCCTGACTTTCATGGCCCATGTTACAGTACTTCACAAGGATGGTCAGGATGCTGAGCTATGCACTAGTTATTGCCCGATCCCACTGAAAAGTTGTGGACTGGAGAAAGTCTAAAAAAGGCTTGAGATAGGGTAGACTAGGACAGGTTGGCTAAATTGGGGCAGATAGGCTTTGGTAATGAAGTTTGTGGCTTGATTAGCAATGTATAGTAATTTGGCTATATTGTAGCTTCTACAGATATGATGTTTGTTGTGGATTCCCTCCCTAATATGCTACATAAATTTGAAATGCAAAGTAAAATTTTCTAACCTTAATTTTAATGCCCATAAATATAAAAAGTTTCCCATCCCACAGGCTGAGCTCACTCCATTTCAACACCACTGCCATTTTCCTGGGGCTGTTACAAGAGCCTAGGAGAAAGTCTCTTAGCTGCTCACCACCTGCTTTACCTTCTGCATCATTCATGTAATGCTGTGACTGTCCACAATTCAGTGTTGGAGATCAGGCCTCAAACTCTGCTGCATTTATGTACCATGATGGAGTGGTCACAACAAGCACTAGTTATGGAGGCAGGTGGCACTCAACCTCCAGGAAGAGACCATCTTTGTGAATAGGAAACCCATACAAAAGCTGTTATTCTGAAGCTTTGGCTAAGCTTAACTGGCATCCTGCTACTGTTCACCTTACATATCTGCTCTCTGGTCCTATTCTACTCCCAATGGACTGGATTTCCTGGCTATTTGGACTTTGCTACATTTAGCTGCTTATGACCTTGACATTCTGAACTTGTTTTTGCCTGATCAGCTTGGACTTTTATTTTTATTTTAATTTCATTAAAAAAAGCCCTCGTGACTTCCTAGAATCCTGTTCTCACTTCCAGGTTCTCCTAGAGGTTGTGCTTGTAAGGGTATGTCATCACCATTTAGTTCCAGCTCTTGATTGGGCTACCAGGTCAGTCGTGCATTTCCTACATGGAATACAGCTTTCTCCTGAGCTGTCCTCTATATACTCGAGAAATTCCTTTTTCTCCAGCCCATCAAGGCTGATCTCATTGCTTGGACCCAGCACTGGTTATGGAGAGCGGGATTTGCCAAAGAGGCAAGTTAGAGTTTCTTTAAGCTTGTCTGTTCTCATACTCCAGATGTGAACCCCATACTCACTGTGCCTAGAGGAATATCAGCTTCACCTCGCTGAAGAGGCCCAAAGCAGCCTGAAACGATCATCCAGGCCTGCTGCACCTCTTGTGCAGAAGGAATTTGTCAGCAGTTTGTATCTGAACTGTCCTTGCACGTAGAATCAGTCTGACATGCAAATTGTACTGGTTCACTCTGCAATGGCACAAGTGAGCAAAAACCATTTCCTTAAAGTGCAAGCTCTTGAGTTTCTATAAAGCTTCTATTGGATCTCAGAGTTTCCATATTCTGTTTTTGCAAGAAAAAACAAAAACAAACACACCACAAACTTATCCTATTCATTTCATTAACCATCATGAACGTGCCATTGGTCTTTATCATGATAGAAGTTGTACCAGATCTATCTGGAGCTGAAGCAGAAAAGCAATTTGCTCACATTGAAGACTTTAGAGAGAGTGCATACAATCTTAATGTGCTGCAAGCTTTGTAATATATAAAAAAAGAAGGTTCATATAATTAGTTTTATACATTTCAGCAACCTTTTTCAGATTTATTACCAAAACTGAAAAATTAAGAACCTTTAGAACTTTTCGTGAAAGTGACATCCAATATGGTCTTTGTGTTATAGAGGAAAAAAAAAAAAAGCCCTAAAATGTACTGCCATGCGTTTAAAAGTTACTATTCTACAGCAAGGCTGTTTAAATGATTAGACCTACAAGCATTTTAAGTAAATGCATAGTTTCCACCTACATTTAGATATTGTTCAATATGATGTGCCTGGACATTTTTCTGCATGACACTTATGATTTAGCCAGATTCTCTATTAACCACGCATGATCATTTCATACGTGAGCAAATGAGTCAGGAAACCTTTTAACCAGCTATTCTATTTAAAGACCAGCCCTTGACCTACTCATTGCATTTTAAAAAGCACTTTCTATAATGTATTGAAGGTAATAGAGGCAAAAGTGAGAGGGGGTAGACAAATGTTTGTAGGTGCTTCCCTCTCCGGGGAGGAAAGCTTTAAGAACTTTATGGCACAGAGCGTGTGTATACTACATATAGTCACTAGGTGTCATGGTGTGCTTAGTATCCAGGTCATTTACCATATCCTCATGTACAGGAACTGATGAAGCTCTGATAAGTGGAAGAACAGGCTAGGTGAAATTGCAGGTTGTTGCTGCTAAGTTGAGTGAAACAGAGCTGCTTGAAATGCGTGTTACAAAATTCACACCTATTGCTGTAAATGGGTGTTACTAGGGTACACCAAGTATTTCACGTGGGAGCTCATTGAATACCACATCCTATTACTTTGTTTACCAATGCGTAATTATCGAAGATTTCTAACAAAAAAAAACCCCAAAAACTAAACTTTAGTACTATACGTTCATCTTCTTAAAATGAAGAATTTATACAATTGTATGATATGGGCCATGGAATGATTTTCTGACATATTACTGGAAATATGAATGTGGTCCGTTCAGATTTTGTATAAATGTGCCAAATACAGAACACAAAATCCAACAAACAGAAATAAAACAAACCCAGAAAATGTTTATACAAAGTAGTTTTTATATTTTAGATCAGAAACAGATTAGGAAAAATTCCCAGAATAAGATAGGTTTTCAGTTCAGCTCTTTTGGCCTATAATTTGAAGATCCCTTTGAACCACCAGCAATTCACATTTTGGTACTAAATAAGAAACCATATGGAATGGAAGGCTAAAACCTACAAGGACAACTGATGGGAAGGCTCAGGTATAAATCTGACCATTATTACATGTTTGTTATAAGTTCCCTATGATGGTATTTCAAATTGCCTTACGTAGCTCCATTCAGGAAATAAGAAAATGGTACTCTTGTGTTCTCCATATAAAAGATATGTTTTATTGGGGCTGATGTGCCTTTACCTCAGATGCTGGTAGTACATAACAGTACACAATAACAAAAAACATGTTACATAGGCAACCATCTAAAGGGAAATCGGGGGGGGGGGTAAGGGGGAACCCAACACATGTTAACAGAAATATTGAATGTATGCCTCTCATCTCGTCACCCAAATACAGTAAGGCACTTCACACCAACTTGGGTTTGAGCAGAAAAAACAACAACAACCCACCAGCAAATAAGTGTAAGTTTCACTTTAGGCAGAGTGAAAGTTCTGTCTTGTGGTCCATAGTAGTGGCATTATTGACTACATCCTGAGATGTTTCTGAAGAGGTCTGTGGTATTTTCAAAAGATAAAACCAAGACACCTACTATTTTTTTCCTTCAAGTCAGGTGTCTTTTGTAGAACACCAACAAGCTTAGCTGAAAATCAGTTTAGCAAATTCAGTGTTCCACCAAAAGTACTGCACGGAAATAATTCAATAATGGTTTGGCCCAGTCAGGCAGCACAAACCCATAGGGTTTAGCATGGTCTTATAATTCATCTTTAGAGTGACGTACAACGAAGTTCTGCAGAGTTTCAAGATCTCTGGCACCTTCATGCTCATCAACTTTTTCCCCAGCACGGAAAAGTATCAGTGATGGATATCCACGCACCTGTGTAATAAGATAAAATGGGAAGGAGAGGATTAAAATAAAGTCCTATAAACACAACCTTTTGTCATTGCAATATCTAAGAATACATTGTAACCAAGCTCTACAGCAATAAGCTTCATAGTGCGGTCTCCAGTATATTAAAGGGACACTCCACTGCCCAAAAAAATATACACCAATGTTTAGTAGAGCTATGCCCAATGTAAACCTGCATGCAAGCTGTAGTTATCTTGTGTGAAGCCTTTGAGCAGTATTAGTAAGTCTTGTTAAAAAGCCACAGAAAATCTGGGCTAGGGAAGAAGGTGAAGACTTGCAATGAGAAGTCTTTACAAGGTAGGTGGTGCTCTGAGCAATTGATTGCCTCTTGAGTTTAGCTCCACTGAGCTAAACAACCAAGGACGTAACAGGATGGACTGTCAGCTCGGTGCAACATGGTTAATTTCTAAATGTGCCAGTTTATATTGAAAGCTGCATGGCGTCCTTTTTATTTTACAAAAAACTTTACACGAAGCTCCTCAAGCAAAAGTATTTGAAATGTTCCTCTAAAAGTTTTAAGTCTGACATTACAGTAGATTTGTCTTGCTTTACAATTTTGTAAAAAGACATCCCCTTTTAACCCCTTAAGGACCAAACTTCTGTAATAAAAGGGAATCATGTCATGTGTCCTTAAGGGGTTAAAGTGGGATATTAATGAAATCTTTGCAAAATTGTGTGCCATTCACTAGTTTCGTTTTTCATTCCTAGTAGAAAAAAGGAAAAAAGAACAAACAAAACAAAAAAAACAAAAACGACAATTTTGCCAAACACTTAAATATCAAGAAAGCAGAAATAAAGCAAACACCGTAAGACTGCTAGTAATAGTTTAACTAGACATGCAAGTAACCAGACAAACAAGGATATCCTGCTTTGTATTTTGCCAAGCAGTTTCCAGTTGTTGCCAACAATCATGACAAGATTGTTTTTTTTCTCTCATAAAAAAATAAAATAAAAAAAGAATTTTAAAAAAGAAAGATTGAGGAGTCTATCTACCAATGGAACCAGATTTGTTGAACAGAAGGAGGTGGTAAATACAGTTCTCCCACACATACTGCAGCTCACTAGATTAGACACTCAATCCCAAAGTTATATGAATGAAGTGTTACATCCATCGTACAGGAGGAATACAAAGTACAGATTTAGTTTTTGAAAAAGGAAGATGTATTTGGGTTATCATTGATTCAGTCTACAAGGACGGTGGATTCCCTCAGATTTCAACCCTTAATACTAAAATTTCCTAAAGGTTTGGTTATTAGACTGTTCTAATGGTCTTCTTGAACTTCAGTGAAATCTTAATTATAAAATAAGAACAGTAAGAACTTAGAAGCACATATTGGGTTTGCGGGTTTTTTTTGGTATATTTTATGAACATCCCATGCATATGGTTTTGTACCAACAGAAGCAGTTTTTTTTTTTTTTTTTTTTTAAACACCCCAAAGTACCAGGAAATCCAAATTTATTGATTCATTTTAGAAAATCAGCTTCTATGCAGCAAGGCCAAATAGGTTAAAGTGCTTTAAACAACACTGCACACATCATAAATCAAGCCAACACTACTTTGAGATTCAGAGAAGGATTTCTAATATTATATCCCATCAGGTGGATACACATAATGTGTCAAGACTGGGCACCAAAAACCAAGGCCAAAAACTTTTTGTAACATCAGCTTCCAGATTTAGAAATTTACAGTGTATTATCACGAGAGCCACACACTTTAAATATTATATATGCAAATATTTTTAACCCATACTTTGTCTTCATTGTAAGGAGAGTATGCATTTCAGGCAGGCACTAAATTTGTACAACTGAAAATTATATGAAATCAAGGACAAAGCTCATTTCACCTTCTCTTGCCCTGGAATAGTACATAGATATTGCGCAATACTGTGAAGTTAGTACCACAACTTTAAAGTAAACTCTTTAAAAATAGCAGGCTACCCTCAAATTGACATGAGAGAAATGTTAATCTAATTTTAAAAATAAATAAATGTCAAATTAGGCTTGCATTACTCATTTATAACAAACAAGCAATATGAATGAAGAAGACTTACTGAAAATCTGTTGCAAAGGGAACGCTCCACTGTGCAGTCGACCTTGGCTATTTTAACATCACTCAAACCTGGAAATTCTTTTTTTGAAAGTTCATCCCATGTAGGAGCTAAATGCTTACAGTGTCCACACCTGAAGAAAAAAAAAAAAGAAAAGAAAAAAAACGCAAATCTTATCAGATATAACTAGACACACACCTTCTACAGACACTATTTGGTACAGGTGTATACTTTTGCAAGAGTAGTAGTGCACCAAAAAAAATAAAAAAAAAATAAAATAAATAGTGATAACATTCTTTACAAAAAAAAAACAAAAAAACATTAAAAGCATTCAAACATTTAGCCTTCAGCTTAACCCCTTAAGGACCAAACTTCTGGAATAAAAGGGAATCATGACATGTCACGTGTCCTTAAGGAGTTAAAGGGACACTATAGTCACCTGAACAACTTCAGCTTAATGAGGTTGTTCACGTGAGAACTATAGCTCCCTGCAGCCTCTCATGTAAACACTATTTTCTGAGAAACATTTAAAGCTAGGAACACCTATAGTTGCAGTCACTCAGAGTGAATCAGAGGGACTTCAGAGTTGATGGTCTCTCTCTCTCCTGAACTTTCCTCAGAGAGACTCATTGATTCAATTAATCTATGAGGAGATGCTGATTGGCCAGGGCTGTGTTTGAATCATGCTGGCTCTGCCCCTGATCTGCCTCTTTGTCAGTCTCAGCCAATCCTATGGGGAAACATTGTGATTGGATCTGGCTATCACATGTCAATAGACTGCTTGTTTTTCTGAGTCTAACAGCATGCAGATTTACAGCTTCAGGCTTGAATACAGTAAGATATAGTAAGATTTTTACTATATTTATGGAGGCATAAGGTGCCAGGGGGGATAGATGGTGGTGTTAACACTAACTACATGTTTGTGTTCCTGACCCGATAGTGATCCTTTAACGTTAAACGGAGGAAAAACAAACGGAATAAAAAGGTACCGTAGCTGAAAGTCTCTCTGTATTAATACCAATACTTACCATGGAGCATAAAACTTTATGAAGCTTACACCAGTAGCAACAGTCGAATCAAAGTTGTTTTCATTCAGAACCAAGACCTTTGACTGAAAAACAGAAGGAAAATTGTGTTATCCTAGATTGCAAAGAGATGCCCAAATTCATGCCCTTTACATTCCTAATGTGGTATGTCGACTGGCAGTGCAGCATTTCCCAGTCAATGCCCCAAGGAACTAAATGTCATCTGTTTAATTCACTGTTGCATGAAGTGTTTAGGAATATTAATCACATTGCCACATGCTTCAATACATACACAAATAGCAGTAAAATATGACTAATGATGATCCCTGTTTTTAATTCTGGGATTTGAAACGTCAGCAAAGATCACACAATATCCAGTTTTGAAAGGGTTTCTTCTTCACTTTTCAGCGGTAGCGGATTTTTTTTGTATAGTTGCCCATTCTCAATCATTGCTGTATTTTGAATTGAGACTATTCACGTCATGTTAACATTTTATGCAAACAGACTAAAATCAGATTGTGTAATGTGGATAAAAAGTTTCTCTTTGGAGAGAGTTTAATTTGATGGTTGTATTCTGGAAAGCACAAAATCGAAATTTTTTTTTGTTTTTTACTTTGACATTGAATACGCATACACACACAAGATACAACATAATTTTGTGATCGGTGCATATTCACATGTTTTGGTTTTATTGATAAAAGTGCCACAATTTAATCCATAAATTAGACCACTCCGAATTCAAGAATTAAAAAAAAAAAAAAGAAAGAAAAAAAAAAACCATCTATAGAAGATTTAAGTTTATACGCATATGCAGACAACAGAAGTATAATCAAATATATATCCATGTAGCAGTAGGTGTAAGGAACAGCACATCTTGCGGTGCATAACATTGTTGTAAGTTGCATTAGGAGAGCAGCAGGTACAACTATCAGAAAAGTGAGAGACCACTGTTCACACAATGTATAAGTAGACTGTCTAGCTTACTGAAAGGGGCCTTATGTGCACACGGAAGAAGAAGAAAAAAAAATAAAAAAATGTAAGTTCATGCTAAACCTGTGAGATACAAAACCTCATTGCTCAGAGATTATGTGTTACTCACTTCCGTTTCAGCAGGCTTCTCCGCTTGTGGTGGTTCTTTGTCAGTCTCCTTTTCTTCAGCAGCATTCAGTTGACTTTCTGCATATTCCTTAAGGGAATCAAGATCACGCTTTCCTTTGTACTGGTCAGCCTGCATTAGAACAAGACAATTAAAAACCTTCAACTTTAGGTAGGGGGAGGAGAAGGGGAGAAGAATTCAGAATCAAAATGATATATTACACAAAGGGTTTGAGGTGTGCAATAAACATGTTTCAGAATGCAATACAACATGAAGGATCGTGATATCTGATATGGTGAATGGTGATATCTTCAATGAGCAATGAATGGGAAATTTAGAGATCACCTTCACATGTTGCTGTTCTGATGAGGGAGTTTAAGCATTTCTGCTAGTATAACACCCAATACTAAATAAATTGCATTGAAACTATACAACCCATAGGTTTTTACAAGATTAAAAAAAAAAAAAAAAAAAAATTACTAAAAGGACTCTAAAAAACATGGTGTGATCAAAAAGGACGAAATTACCAGAAGCCAACCAAGGGTGCATACAGAAAAGCAGGATAGGCATCTTAGCTCATTTGCATATTGAACTAGGAATTCTGGGATAATCATGGTATTTCTTTATAATGTAATCTACTTAAACTTAGAGCTGCCCCACTGTGGCAATATTTTAATGCAAACCTACCTTTTCCCCATTTCTAAACCACAGCAATGTTGGATAGCCACGCACTTGGTTTTGAGAGCACAACTCATTATGTTGAGTACAATCAACCTGAAAAAATAAAAGTTTAAAATATCACAATCACTCTTTGGCATGCAGTCTATCAATGCAATCTTTTAAAAAAGCGTAACCTCACAGGATGGGGTTCTATAAGATTATTGAACATAAAGGGAAATAAGTTTCGGAATGTTTAAATGTATTTGGAGTTGTACAGGAAATTGGAAAACTGTGGATCCTGGCGTGTACAAATCCCTTTACATTATCACTCGCTAAAATGTATTAAAAAGGGATCAGGCAACATATTAAGGTTACTATCAAATGTAAACTGAAGATATAGCAGGTTGAGCCAACAATTTTGCATTGATAGATACAGAGGCAGACCATGAAATCTGCTAAAACTCTGATGTAATAGCAGATAACTGGTTAGCGAACATTCTGCTTACGGGATTGTAATGACCAAGTTAATTAACTCCGTTATGGTCAGAGCTCAGAACGCAGTGAATTTTGGCATGCTGATGAATCTCAAGGTTTTAAACGAAAAACAGTAACAGAATGTGATCTGTGAAGATGAAATCCAGAGCAGCACGTAATAAAAAGAAAGTGTAAATTACGCAGTGCTCTGGATGGTCAGCACATCATTATCTAATAATTGCTGCACAAGGAGACCAGAGGCTGTTTTGGAAGGCTCCTTTTATCAACGCCAAGTATGGTTAGGTTTCAAAATTTATTTACCTTGGCGATTGTCACAGTTTTAGATTCCTGAAATGAAGATGCAAGTTGTTCCCAAGCTGGGGCCAGAGATTTGCAATGCCCACACCATGGGGCAAAAAATTTGATGAAGTGGTTTCCTGAAAAACAAAATAACTAAAATGAGAGCATGTTATACACATTTATATGAGCAATGAAATAAGCTAATCTGGGAAATCGAATCATATTTAGGCAGCTGACAAATCACAGTACTTGGCCACCACCTGTTTAGTGTTGCAAATGTTCTGCTTCATTCAACCTCTTTCACTTTGGGAATTTTATCCCCTTCAGCTTTCGTTCCTCCTCGAAACTAACTGCACTAACCCCTTAAGGACAGAGGCATTTGGCCACATTCTGAGCAAAAACAGAACCTTTAATTTGAGCTATAGGTTTGTTCCACCATAATTTAAGGGCTTCTCTTGAAGTGCCTCCATACATTTAATATAACTATATATACTCTTATTTTTATTTTTTAAAAAGGGGAAGCATTTAACATCCTTTATGCATACCTAACCAATTACAAGAGCGGTGATAGGGGTTGGTTTAAAAATGGGAGGAAAAAAAAAAAAAACCCCCCACAAATTTCACATTTGTGCTTATAATAATTTTTACACATCCAGTACAATCAATAAATAACTTAAAATGTATTAAAGGATCACTATAGGGTCAGGAACACAAGCATGTATTCTGACCCTATATTGTTAAAACCACCATCTAGCCACCCTGTGCCCCTCATGCCTCCATAAATATAGCAAAATCTTACTGTATTCGAGTCTGAAGCTGTAGATCTGCATGTTTGCCTCAGAAAAACAAGCTGTCTGCTGACATCAGAAGTGGTGGCCTGATCCAATCACAATGCTTCCCCATAGGATTGGGGGAGACTGACAAGGAGGCAGATCAGGGGGAGAGCCAGCATGATTCAAACACAGCCCTGGCCAATCAGCATCTCCTCATAAATTAATTGAATCAATTAATCTCTATGAGGAAAGTTCAGTGTGTGCATGCAGAGGGAGGAGATGCTGAATGTTTGGATGCATTTTAGGCAGCCATGACCAAGGAAGGATCTCTAACAGCCATCTGAGGAGTGACCAGTGAAGTTATCACTATGCTGTAATGTAAACACTGCTTTCTCTCTAAAAAGACAGTGTTTACAGCAAAAAGTCTGAATGTAATTATTCTACTACCAGAACAAATACAATAAGCTGTAGTTGTTCAGGTGTCTATAGTGTCTCTAATATCAGTACTGATTGTCAAATATCCAATATGCTTATGATCTAAATTACAATTATTTTTGATAGTTAATATAACCCTATTCTAACCCCCACACGAATACTCAATGCTTACACTAACAGTATGCCTACCCTAATCTTATTGTTAGCTTCAACCCTACACTATAAACATAAAACCGCAATAACCCTCACTTTACCCTAAGCGAATTAGGATTTAACCCTCCTCACACTGAAGTCTTCACAGATCACTGCTCACACCGCAATCTTCACATGGGCAAATAAATGCCTGTTTCCCGCACTGCAAGTATTTCAAAGAGTCTGGAGTCAATAAAATGGGCCCCAGACTATCAAGCTGCTTGCCGCTATGAAAGCCAGCACTGAAAGCTGCTCTTCAAAAAAAGAAAAAAAAAGAAGCATTTCAATCCTTATGTGAAGATTGCAGCGTGATAAAGGTCAAATCCTGTCTATCTTGGGCATTTATTTAATTCAAGATTCTAAAAGTCTTCCTAAGTGAATTTTGGCATTTGTTCACCACATGCACCTCAGATTTGTCTTGAAAAAAGAATAAAAAATAAATCCCGGGGAACATAAATTCTGTTAGGATATTGCCAGTTTAAGACAAGGAGACTTATTGCAAATTACAGTAATAGTGCAAATACAGACTAGTGGCAAGCCAGAGATTAAAAAGGTCACCAGAGCAAAATACTATACTGAGCTAGTCTAGTCTACTTTATAAAAACCTTATAGTGAAAATATAAATTTTAGCGGGAATGGTTTGATGGCTTTTCTGAAGGCTTTATTCACTAGATTTCAAGTTATTGTAAAAGGCAAAATGTAGGCTAACAACAACCAAACTATAAAAGAGTTGAAGGATTTCTTAAATTCAGCTATTTTATCCTCAATTTTGCCATTTGAATTTGTATTTCCTACAGTTTGAAGTTTAGCAAAAAAAACTCTGCATCTTTGTTTTGGCAAGTGTCTACAATCAAGAAAAATAAAAAGTAAATGCATTCATCAGAATTTAAAAGGCCACCCTTGACATTTGTGTCTCCTGCATACTTTATTGCAAATATCTTTTTATAAAAAGGACACTATAGTCACCCAGACAACTTCAGCTAAATAAAGTGGTCTGGGTGCCAGGTCCCCCAGGTTTTAACCCTTCAGATGTTAACATAGCAGTTTCAGAGAAAGTGGGAGGAGAGGTCACCAGCGCCTAGGGAGCCCGGCACTGGATAAAGGCAAGTAACGGAAGGGGTTTATATCCCCTTCAGCGCCAAGGGAGGGGGACCCCTAAAGATGCTCTAGGGTCAGGAAATAGTGTTTTCCTGACACTATAGTGATACTTTAAAGGACCACTATCGTTCTCCAGCACCGGGCAGGGGACTCTCCTCCTCGGCTGAATGCGCATTCAGCCAGTCCATAGGAAAGCATTCTCAATGCTTTCCTATGGACACTGGCATCTTCTCACTGTGAAAAATCACAGTGGGAAGCGCGGAAGCCCTCTAGCGGCTGTCAATGAGAGCCACTAGAGGCTGGATTAACCCATTTATAAAAATAGCAGTTTCTCTGAAACTGCTATGTTTAGAGAAAAAAGGGTTAATCCTAGCTGGACCTGGCACCCAGACCACTTCATTAAGCTGAAGTGGTCTGGGTGCCTATAGTGGTCCTTTAAGGTTTTTTGCATGTACATAACATTAGTACATGACATTCATAGCCAAGGTGACTGTACAAGTGGTATGTCATTACAGAGAATGATAGTCAAACATTAAACATGGCTACAGAGTATAACATAATACAGGAGTCAAACGAAAAGTATTGTGTTACAATTTCTCTACCTTTTCTTATTATCTGTGCCTCAGTATTTAGAAACACCTTGTTCTAGTAATGCACTTGATGAGGATTAGGTGAGGGGATGTTTGGTAAAATTAGGAATGGGAAATTGGAGAAGGGGGGGGGGAGGGAGGATTACGTGTCTGTTTATTTGCAAACTTACTAGTATGATTGCACCTGCCACTGCAGGGATTTCACCTGGCCTCCTTTATGTTACTTTTCTTCTAAGGTGTCAGTTGAAGAGGTTATACATTTGATTGTAAGGAAGAATTTTTTGTGGTCGGTTGGATACCTGGGTCTCTTTATTAGGGAATATCACAGCCCTGCCAACACTTCCAATGTACAGAGTGAACTCTCTTTACCCTGCATAATATTGGCCATTGTTTCATATTGATACACTGTCTCCACCCTATTTCAGATCTCTTGCATGAATGGGATTATATCCTTCCTCCACTGACCTGCTATACTATTTTTTGCATAGGATTGGTGGAGATTGTGAAGGAGGCAGAGCCAGCACAAGTCAAACGCAGCCCTGGCCAATAAGCATCATTGAATCAATGTATCTATGATGAGAGTTAAGTGTCTCCATGCAGAGGATGGAAACCCTGAATGTTATTGCTGCAAGGTGTGCAGTACTGTCCCAGAAAGCACCTCTAGTAGCCATCTGAAAAGTGATCAGGAGGTATCCCTTGGCTGTAATATAAACACTTTTTTCCCGAAAAAATTAAATAAAAAAATACGTGTTTACTGCAAAAAGTCTGAAGGGGTGGCTTATACTTACCAGAACAAATACAATAAGCTGTAGTTATGGGGACTATAGTGTCACTCAAATCAAGAAGAAAATACAATTTACTGAAAGCATTACATGCTTGCGTCTTATCTTGCAGAGATATTCATACACAAACCCACAAAAAAAACAAACAAAAAAAAAACAACCACCTCTTTAAGACTGGCTTCAGGAGCTTTTGGCATTTCGTTCTAAGAGGGGCCAAGTGAGAAAGAATGAGCATAACCCAGAGTCAGACAGAAAAAGGTTTAGAGAGAATCCCAGACAATGAGACTAAACTTCAAACCATTACCACCAAATCATATTAAGTCATTCATCTTGGCAGTACTAACAGTACACCAACCATCTTCTAGTGTGTATATATAGAATACGTGCAATAGAGATAGATATCTATCTATATAATTTGGCAGAGGTCTAAGTACTATTAAGACAAATGACTTAACACGATTTGGTGGTAATGGTTGGTGTGAGTGTTCACAGCTTACTGTAACCAAAAATTATTTTAATGTCCCAGATCTCTGAATTAGAGAGATCCTTTTTCTTTAACCCTTTAAGGACACATGACATGTGTGACATGTCATGATTCCCTTTTATTCCAGAAGTTTGGTCCTTAATGGGTTAATACACATACCCTCTGCTACATGATCCTTGAAGTTTTCTGCTGTGAGTTCATATAAGCCTTGCTTGGGTTCTGAGGCCTTTGGAACTTCCTCCTTTGGAACTTCCTCCTCAGTTGATGGTTTCTGTGAATATTAAAAAATTTTAAAATAAAATAAAAATTTTTTTAAAAAAGTTAATTTAATTTTTGTTTTAATTAAAATTTGATGCAGTTTTGTTTCCAAGCCAATTCTTTTACTCAAAGTCTTCCCAAATAGTGTTTTAAGCATGATCACGCTATAAATAAAATATTCATAACAAACAGATTCGAAACAGGCATGTTATGGTTTTAACACTAGTATTTAGCACAGGAGCCAGAGATCTTGGAGACAGTCTGGAGGTTGATATGCAAATTAACACCTGTGCAACGATATTTTGGATGGAATAATACCATTTCTCACTTCTGCTCCCCTCATCCTCCTTCCAAAAAACACCAAGATATAGTATATTGTTATATACACACACACTTTTATATGGTCTAGAGAGGACAAGTTTCAAAGAACTCCTTTGCAAGTTTTATTTGGTCTGTCCTGCTTGATCTTCCTTGGGCCCAGGGGAAGCCGGTCATAGGGGAGAAGACATAGGCTAATCAAAAACACCATGGGGCAGAGCATAAAATAAAAATGTATGCCTGGTCTCTTATCGAAATTAAGCACTCAAGAGATGAGATTGAGGGCAATAGGGAGATATGAATCTTTAAATAAAAAAATATATATTTATAAAATATTTTACCAGGAAGGATGCATTTAGCGTTCTCTAATTTTCTAATTATATTTTTTTTTAGGTTTGTACTGGGCAAACAAATACTGCATTGTTACAATAGGGTACAACAGGATATGACAAATACAGAATAATACACAACATCTATAAATTTAACACAGAACAGGTAAGAAATATAGTTATTATAGGTGCATTCTGTTTTGAGATAGAGCGGTATTTCCTAAAGGATTTTAGGCTGGGGTAGATTTGAAAGTGTCAGGGAGGTTATTCCACAATTGCCGTGCTCTGTAGGAAAATTATGTTCGAGACGCTTTTTGTATTGAGGTAGACTAAATAAAGTGCTGATACTGGATCGGAGGTGGTGGGAAGGGCCAGATTAATAGCCAATTGGGCCTGGTGCAGACAGTTATGATGGGCCTAATTACAGAATTTTATCGATAGCAAACACAAACAGTTATACCTCCCAAGCGGCATGTAGCTGGTGCTGGAGGGAAGCGCACAGGATATAGTCATCAGAAAACACATACCCTATGCTAACCTCTCACTTTCATCTTTCAAGTAAATCCATGCACCCTAACAGCAGTGTCTGGTGAAGCAGGATTTAGGTTGGCAGGGTAAAAGGGTGGGCCACTAATGTGAATCACGTAACCAGACCCATCCAAAGGGACAAACATGCCCAAAAAGGGGGCATGCCTGCATGAAGAATTAGATGGTCAGATTGGCGTGAATGCACATTAGGCTGCCTGCCAATCAAGCAGGATGGACAACCAAGGGCCTAGTGTGCAGATAGCACCCTGAGCTTGGCATAAATGCATCTAATGATGTGCTAGCTTTACGCTTTCTACTTACTGGCCCCTAGCAATCACTGGTCCATTCCTCTCTTAACCTTCCTACTAGCAGGCAGAAGCTCCTGTTAGAGAGTCTGGACAGACAAACTATATGTAGTGAGTGTAAAAGAAAGGGAACATGCCACAGTGTTAGAGACTGAAGCATCAAGAGCATTTACATGCATTTACAGTGCGCAAAGTCAGCTTTACCTTAACTAATTCCATTGTCAGTCCACACCAGTTTTGTCCCCCTTCATCTCTCTTAAGGTTCCATACTTAAGCAAGAGCATGTAAACAGCAGCTCCATCAGCCCCTATGTTAATCCAGCCCTGAAGGTGAGAACAGCCAGGGAGAGCATTCTACTCTTGTAGGGTGGGCGCTTCCAAGATGACATGAGATCATTTATGGATGGCCTTACATGCAGACCTTAGCACTATTTTGACAAGTCTATTTCCTTTCAAGATAACTGTCTTTTTAAACTAAATATGAGTTTAAAATACCAGTGAGCGTTTTAGTTCTTTATTTTACACACAAAATAAATCCTACGTTTTTGATAATGCACTAATCCAGTCACTCTTTTCCCATAAATTTTGAAATTTCTAGAAATTATTTGGTTTTTGTAGACAATTGATCCACTGTCACAAGAGAGAAAAATGGAGAAGAATAAAACAAAATTTAAAAAAAGCTATAAAAGTAGCTTATCAATGCACAGAAGAGGAGGTGTGGCACACTGCAATATGCAGATTCCTTAATTCCATGAAGGATGTAAATAGACTAACCATTTTGTGGCACGTAAATTTGCCATTTACCATGCACAGTGTGCGTGGAAGAGGCAGATATTTGTCGCGAAACACAAACCTGGCTATAACCCAGAACATCACTCCCCAGTTACAGGTGGAAAACAAACCACCAGCATGCATGCATCCTCTTTCAGTTAGGAGGAAAAGAGTATGGCAAAGGAAACAAGTCAACCTTCGAGATGGATCATCCCCAGGAAGGGGACCACCGCAGGACAGGAGGAATGGTATGTGATTGGACTGCATACTACACAAAAACCAACAGCATCCTGGATCTACCTTCTTTTATAGACTGGTTGGGGAAACCTTTTGATGCAAGACATCACCTTTAAAGGTTTTAAGGATTTGTCTGCCCAGTTCCAATGAAAGTAAATAACAATAGTGAATACAGCGATAATTTCTATTAGTTTTACAGAATAAATAAATATTTGACACTATAAAAAAAAAAATTAAATAACCTAAGTGTTATGGTAATTTACAAGGAGACAGATATGGATAGATGTCTGCATGTAGACAGGCAACGATATGCTTGCCCCAGAGAGTAGGTAAAGCTTACTACCAGGAAAAAGTTATTTCATATACACATACTTCTGGTTCTTCATTTACTGTCTGGAGCATCCAGTTTTCCAGAGACTGAAAGTCCCTTGCTCCCTGGTACTTCACAGCTTCTTGGCCTGCTTTAAACAACTTCAGACTGAAAGACAACAATAGGAGGAAACATAAGAAACTAGAAACGTGATTAGAAATACAAATTGGCATGCAACAGATATCTGCTACAGGAAAGCAATTATACACACGTTTCATTTACACAAAGGCAATTACAGACACGCCGCTAAACTAGATTAGTGGATCCAAGGAAGGGGTTATGTATAGAACAGAGTACAAAATAAAGGAACCACATTAATTCCTGCAGTAAATATCCTGGCTCTAGTAATGAAGTCTGCTACAACTAGTGGCTCAGATACCCCAATAAATTCCTGGTTTCCCAGCTAAAAACAAAAGCATTGTTCACAAGAAATGAGCAGAGACCTCACAGTAAAAATAAAATTCAAAAGTTAAAAAGTAGTATCACCAATGTAAAAAAAAAAAAAAAAAAAAAAAAATTAAAAATAAAAGCGGATTAAATATACGTTGATCAAACAGTTTCCAACAGTTCATATGCAGAACCACTATATTAAAGTCTAAAATGGATGGAGTTTACCAATAGCACATGTGTTCAAGCTCTGAACACAGGCTGCTAATTCACAAAAACCGTACTAAAAATAATGGATTTAGCAGTTTGTAGAGGATATTGTTGTTGCACCTTCTGCATAACAGACCCGCACTCTAATCTCCATATATAGTCCAATAGTGTAAAGTTTTTAGAACGCTTTGTTAGAGGGGGAAAGGTAACTTTATAAAACCAGGCACATATTTCAGAAGATTGCACAGTGAGCAAACGTGCACCCACGTAAACTTTTCCTGAAAAGTTGCATTGTTGGGATACTTAAAGGTTTAAACTATACTGAAATAATCCGTACATAGCTGAGCAGACAGGTTTCTAAACCAGGGTGAGTTTTTGAAGGCAGTATAAAAAAAATACATACATTTAAAAAAAAAAAAAAGTCACAAAGTGCTTAAACTATATTAAACAAAAATAAGTAGATGAATTCACAAAAACTGAGTAACTTTCAGTTTTGTTTATACACACTGATATTTGCATGATCTATGTATTGTTATGACTTGGCAGTGTAGCTTCACAAAAAGACTTCAAATGCTGAAATTAAAAAAATGCATCTATCTGCACACAAAAGTGTGTTTGTGGCAAGGCACCTGTAACCTAGTATAGGTGTCAAACTCTTTTGGGACATATGCTGAATGAGGCCAAGTAGAGAATCAACGGATATGTGGCAGATACTGGTAGCTTTCATGAACTATTTTATAAAAAAAAAAAACAAACAAACAAAAAAAAAAAAACAAGACTTTATGGTTGTAGGAAATGCAATTTCCAATTATTCCTCTATATATCCCAGTTTCATGTATTAATTTTTCCACGCCTGTCCCAAAAGGTCAAGCTGCAGTATGAGCAGCCTAAGCTTAAAAAATAAATAAAATAATGTGTGAGGGGGGTGGGGAGAAGGATGACATGTTCTGTTGACTAATCACCGATGTGTAGCTGTGCTAAACAATGACCTACTGATGTTTTTAGATACAGCCACAGGTGGTAGAATTAAATGTCACATAAATTTCGTCTTGCACAGGATTTGATTTGCACTTGTCCTCTTGACGTAAACCTATCAATGCCCCTCATACTCCAACCAACCATAAAAACATAAATAAATAAATAAAATCAGCATGCAGTCTGGAATAGACATTCGGTCACTAGAAGAACTTACGTGGGATACCCACGAACACCATTTTCAGAGCAAACTGACTGATCCACTGTACAATCCACCTTGGCAACATAGACTGGAGTCTTTTCCATATTGTTGTACTTGTCTCCTAGGTCATTCCAGGTTGGCTGTAAACGTTGGCAATGCCCACACCTGTTAAAAAAAATAATTTCTGTTTATTCAGTAAACATTGAAACTAATGATCGTCACCAGTATGACAGTTTGGGGTACTTCTCCAAAAGAGCAGATTTAATCCTTTGCTCTGCACACAGTGCCCTATTTTATAACTCTTTTACAAATACCTTTATATAATGGAAGACAATTTAGGATAAAGAAACAGCCTGAAAGATAAAGCGACCAACTCCCAGAATCTCGAGTGCATCCTACAGGGTTATTAACTAAAGTGAGAAAGCAAAGTTAACTTCAAATTTAAATGACACAGTAGCTGAACTGAAAGAATAGCTGACTAAATGTTTTCAGTCCAGCTATTTTAACCTTAAAGGAACACTACAGCGTCAAGAATACAAACATAATTTGTTGTAAAAAACATTTAGTTGGTGGCCTCAGGAGTAAAAGGCGAGTTTACTCACCTTATTTCCAACGCAGGTCTTATAACAGCTTGCTCCGCTGAAATAAAATTTGACTGTTCCAGGCAATCCAGTAGGAAAGCATTGGAGGCTATTGCTCATGCACAGCAAATCACTTTGCGCCCATCATGATCTCCTGGTAGAGATGCATTGAATAAATGCATCTCTGTTAGGAATATTGGGTGCCTCCATGCAGGGGGTGGAGATACTGAATGTCAGTGCTACATACTGTGCAGCTCTGACCCAAAAAGGACCTCTAGTGGTGTCTACAGGTGTTACTAGTCAGTAATGTAAACACTGCCTTGAGCTGTAGTTAGTCGGATGACTATAGTGTCTTTAAATTTGAAATTCACTTAGAATTCTTATTTTAGTAAATAACCCTGGTAAGATATAGAAAATGCCATCCATTTTCAAAGTCACACTTCAAAATGTGAAATGTAAATTTGATTATTTCTAAATCTGGACCCTCCCCCCCAACACAGGGTTAATCACGAAACTGAGAATGGATAGGAATTCAAGGTAAATTTCAAATTAAATGCTCAAGTACCCAGACTGGTAGCAAAATAGTATATCAGTTCAGAACAGGCTTCATATTTAAAGGTCAAAATTGCAATATTCCCTGCAATTCTTACAGCAAAGTATATAATTCATCTTTTCTTCAACAGATTCTTAAGTGTTGAAGATAGACCATGTGTTTCCATAAATGTCCAGAATATACAATTTATGTCTCTTTCTTGCTGTGATCTCCAACATCGCCCATTCAAGATACATTGGGTTGTCTTAGCCTGGAAGACAAAGATGGCTAGGGCTATTCATGAATTCAAAGTGAATTTTACATTTTCAGTCACAAAAGCCAAACTGGAGTTTCAGTTTAAAGAGCCCAGTCTCACTGCTTCACACTTAGTGTACACCAGGGATGATATTCTATCAGTCATACACACTTAATTTTACCTACCATCCAAACTAAACATTAAAATGCAAGCACCATCTACAGAAAAATTGTCAGGAATTCAAAGTGAACTTTAAATTTCAGGTCAAAGTACATAAACTGGAGGTATTGCAGCCCTGGAGAATTTTCCAGTTAAGCTATTTTGTACCCAAATTTAAAAAATTCATTTTAAATTCACTTTATTTTCCCAACAATTCCCAATTTTAGTGAATAAACCCGTCACAGAGTTATTCACTAAACTGAGAACTGGGTATTCAAAGGGAATTTCAAGTTTTAGGCCAAAATAGCAGCATTGGAAAAGTCCTCCAAATCAGCTATGCTTTCATTGTGGCTAGTTTGGCAATGTGAAATCGACTGGTTGACAGATTGACATTACAAACATTGTAAGGGAACACACTGCTATAGCTTTAAAAAGAATTAAGGGTTAAAGCAAGCAATCACACTGCTTTAGGACGGTTTCAGTTTTTCTACATTTTGCTAAAAGATTCTCAAATCAATCTGGTCTGACAGATTTTATTCTTATATCCACACACTGCTTAATAATCTATTGCATATACACATCTATCCAGTATGTAAATTGGGGGAAGATTGACTCATTTGCAATAGAAGGGTGTTTAACTTCCCTATAAGCACCACTCTGGCTTTTCCTGGAATCAAATAACATTCCAGTACCACGCCTCTAAAACCCTACAAGCAAACAGACAAATGCATGAACAGAGAGCCACGTCAGCACCTCACACCCATTTGCCTCATCATCCAAGAACAAGGGAGCTCCAACTAAAACCAGTCATCATATGAAGTCCCAATTAGTACACAAAGCAAGCCAAGTCTTCAAATGGTTTTATATAGAACCCCTTCTATTCCAACACAAAATACTGACAGCACTGATTATTTCCAAGAAACTAGTTCCATAGTTTAACCATATTTCTACGCAGTGAGAGATTACGGATACTACTGGGGTAGGATTCTGTTAATACGCTTACAGAGTACTCAGCAACAACCTAAACAAGGGGTAGGCCACCTTTAGCACTTCAGATGCTGTGGACTACATCTCCAACAATGCTCTTACAGACATAAGTCCTAAAGCAACAAGTTCTGGAAATAGACAGAGCTTAACGAATAGTATTTTAGCACAATTGTGTCGGCTTTAATTTTTTCATGGTTAAACAATACAATTGAATCTAAAAGATTGTGACGAGCTTAAACTACATTTTTAAACATCTGTCTGCTACATAATGAGGGAATTAAATTATACTGTATGATACCAAACCCACAAATCTGCCAGTTTTGAACTAGGCCTTGCTTTGTAAAGGGAATGCCACTACTCTAGATTGTAAGTGCCATTTATAATAGTTTGTTTCTTAATTACAGTTCTATCTCCACTAAAAAATAAAAAATATAAAAACGATATTTGTAATGCACTATAGGACATGCAGGCACTATATATAGACGTCAATAATAAAAATCAGATTAATGCAGCTCCCCCTACCCCCCTGTTTCTTCAGTTCATAACAGCACAATCATTGAAACTGTTCATTTGGTATTAAATAATGCACCATGGCAAAAGTTGCGCTATAATTCTACCACAGAACAAATCTAGTTCTATACATAACTGTTAGCCTCCTTTAAGGAATGATTCCTTAAGATGTGATATTTAATAGACTTTTGCACAATTGTGATTCAGCTAGTTTAAACAAATGTAATAGTTTTTAATCCACACCCAAATAAATATGTGAGTCCAGGATTTACCTCCAGAGTCTTATTCATGAAACACAACTCCACATAAATCCCAGATTGATTGATTCATCTGGTTGTGGATTAAAATGAATTAGATTTGTGCAAATCAGCAGAAATGCATTTGTGCACAGGTCTAATATTTAAGCCTTTCAATCTATAATTTAATATAAATTGTATTAATGTTAATTACAGGCAGCTGGACTGAGGCTAGTTAATAGGGCGGAGTGTAAAAAAGTTTGCTTTTTTTGTCTAGTTCTTGTGAGACGCAATATACATCAACTAAATATAAATTTAGATTTGCAATTTACAAACTAAATACAAATACTGCTTGAGATGGGATAATGGCAACCATCTGATAACACAAGGTTAGTGTTTGCTGGTACACCATGTTTGGTCACTTCTTTAAACTATTTTGCAGGACACGAAGAGTTCTACTGTGTGGTAAACCATAGTCATATGCTGGAAAAGGGTATCAATTGGGTAATTTTTTTTTAAATTTTTTTTTAAATTTTTTTTAATTCCCATCCTATAAGCATATTAATGATGCATACTGTGGGCCTACACTTTTCACATAACACCCATCACAATGGGAGCAAGAACACGAATCTGGCAGCCTATGTGCACATAAAGTACAGCTGGGTTTTTGTTCACTAAACTGTGACATTGAAAACCACAACTGAAAAATATAGGCCAAAATAGATTTGAAAAGAAAAGTCTGAGCCTATATTTTGTAAATCAGCTTTCAGTTCTTCATTTAGTGAGCAAGACTGACAGAGGTATTCACTAAACGGTCAATAATTGACAAATTCTAAGCCAAATATAAAGCTGGGCAGGTTTCCACATTGTTGCCCAAATGTTCAATGCCTCTACGGAATTCCTACTTTAGTTAATAACTGACTGTAAAGCGAGGAGTTACATCATGGATAATCCCCACATCCATAATAGTGTCACCAAGCCTGCCAATCAATGTAAACCCCAAAATTTGCACAGTATCATTTTGTAAGAACCAAAGCCAACTATAACATTATTACACAAGTATCCTTATCTACTGGACTCAGGCCCTTCAACATACACACAAAAAATGTGGAGTGAAAACACTGAGTTTTATCAGAGAGGTCACAATCACTACCAGCTCTCTGTGTACAAATAAAGATAGGAAAGGCATTACTGAACCTTATTCCACCAACATAAGTGCAATGATCCAGGTAAAACACGATATTGGTGAAAGTCATACTACATGTATCAGGGAGTCAACCCTTTGGGGATCAGTGGCTTTGAACCAGACAGTGCAGTGATTAACATTGGTGAAAGATAGAAGCACAAGTCAATGGTTGTTCAGTAAAAAGAGCAATCCTATAGGAGTTCTATAAGTAAAGCAATCACCATGGAAGCCAATGGAATGTCCATGATAATTGTTCCACTCTTTCACCAGAACCGCTGTGTCTACTCCAATCCCTAGTTAGACAGACAAACTAAAGCCAGGCTTCCCCAAACTCCAGCCCTCCAGATGTTGCTGAACTACAACTCCCACAATTCTATGAATGAAATAGATAGGCTGAAAATCATGGGAGTTGTAGTTCAGCAATATCTGGAGGGCCGGAGTTTGGGGAGGCCTGAACTAAACTTACTGATGTGGAATTTAACGAAGAGCGACTTGGTCAGGGCCTTTAAAATATTACCGGTCATAACTGCATTTATAATCTGGATCACATAAAATGAGACTTAATTCACTAAGGGCTCTGGGTCTGGATTGTATTTCGCCAACAGGGAGAATACAGCGCTTCTTATGAGGTCAGCAGGGAAGGAGGGAGCCCCCATTCAAGTTCAAATTACAGTGCAGGCCTGAGAAACCCACTGAGTGTCCTGTGCGAGAGAGGCATGGGTTAAATGGACTGTTCGACCCAACCTACTGCCCATACTGTATCATCCCCGGTCAGAACAATGCAGCCCTAAGCTGGACCCATTCATCCCCTCCACCCCCCTAATTATACCGAATACGAGGGGCTCATTACCAGGGGGCGAAGAACATGATGAAGTGAGGCGCCTCTTTCACTGCATGGCTGAACATCTCGGCCGAGTAGAGGTGTTTTCCGTGAGGGTCCTCGTCGTCCTCCTCCTGCTCCCCGAATACCCCAACTAGGAGCACCACCCCCAAAAACACCGTACACCAGGCCCGGAGCATCGTTACCGGCAGCAGAGAGAAGACACCGCGGCCTGATCTAGGGGAGAAGGAGGAGGAAACAGACTGATCGAACAGAGGAGGGCTTTATCATACCACGGGGACAGGAGGAGGAGGAAGAAACTCACTTATTGCATGAAGAAGCCCCAGGTACTAAATCAAAGGTGACCCACGGGCTGAGGCAATGATTTGTGCCCTCCCCCCCCGGGGTGAAGACCCAGTTTGATGCCCCATCATAATTCCAGCTTACTGAAGGGGGTTGTTCACTAAACTGTGAATTGTAAAGAGTGATATAGAATAGATTTTATGCAAAATACCACAGCTCAAAAATGTCTTGAAAACTGTAAACTTTTACCAGTTTGTCAGTTATGGATTAAAAATAGCAATTCCTTTTAATTTCTTACACATTTCCCAGTTTGGTGAAAATTGGGGAGGGGTAAAAACTAATTAAAGAATTAAAAAGTGACAAGTGATCATCCATTTAAAAAAAAAAAAAAAAGTAAAAAATCTCCACTACTGACTTCTCTGTGCAGCCCTCCACAGTTCTGATTACTTTTGTCCAACCTAATTCTTTTAACAGAGAAGTAGTGCATCCAAGGTGAAAAACACTGAACACATTGAGCATGTGAAAACCTCAAAAAATGTAAGGTATAAAATGACAACCACTAGAGGTATGGTTTGCACAATTATAAACTTTGCTGATTGTCAGAAATGGCAATGTTTTTCAGAGAAAAGGGAAATCATCTATATACGAAAACCAGTTTATTAAGATGAAGTGGTTTTGGTGCATAGAAGCTGTCCCTGCAGTCTGGCAATGTAAAAAAAAAAAACCATTGCCATATTTGAGACATTTGGCTCTAAACATGCTCCTAGTGTCTGTCAAATTGACATCCCCTAGACCAGTGATGGCGAACCTTTTTGAGCCCAAGTGCCCAAACCACAATACATGCCAACTTTTTTTTCCTCAAAGTGTCAACACAGCAATTAAGCTGGAATACTGAGGTTTAAGTTTAGAAAAAACAACTCGTACAGTTGTCCGAACTAATTAAAAACTTTTGTTTTAAAAGAAGAACACAACAACAGAGAGTTAATTGATACAAATTTTAAATAATGATATAAATAGATAAAATGAAGCTTATATTTATTAGTATCTCCAACAAATGCAATACATACACACAGACTGCTGAACACATTAACACACTGACTGCTTAATACACACACAGTCCGCTGAATACACACAAAGTCCTCTGAATACACACACTGCTGAATACACACACACACACACATACTGCTGAATACATACACACAGACTACTGAATACACACACATACACTGCTTAATACACACGCACAGACTGCTGAGTACATGTACTGCTGAATACACACACACACTGCTGAATACACACACACAGACTGCTGAGTACACACAGACTGTGGAATACACACACATACAGACTGCTGAATACACACACAGTCCGCTGAATACACACACTGCTGAATACACACACACAGACTGCTGAGCACACACAGACTGCTGAATACATACACACAGTCTGCTGAATATATGTATTGCTGAATACACACACACAGGCTGCTGAGTACACACACACATGCTGCTGAGTACACACACACAGGCTGCTGAATACATACACGCACTCCGCTGAATACATACACGCACTCTGCTGGATACATACACACAGACTGCTGAATACACACACATACACTGCTGAATACACACACACAGACTGCTGAGTACATGTACTGCTGAATACACACACACAGGCTGCTGAGTACACAGACTGCTGAGTACACACAGACTGCTGAATACACACATACAGACTGCTGAATACACACACACACTGCTGAATACACACACACAGACTGCTGAGCACACACAGACTGCTGAATACATACACACAGTCTTCTGAATACATGTACTGCTGAATACACACACACAGGCTGCTGAGTACACGCAGTCCGCTGAATACATACACGCAGTCCGCTGAATACATACACGCACTCTGCTGGATACATACACACAGACTGCTGAATACACACACATACACTGCTGAATACACACACACAGACTGCTGAGTACATGTACTGCTGAATACACACACACAGGCTGCTGAGTACACAGACTGCTGAGTACACACAGACTGCTGAATACACACATACAGACTGCTGAATACACACACACACTGCTGAATACACACACACAGACTGCTGAGCACACACAGACTGCTGAATACATACACACAGTCTTCTGAATACATGTACTGCTGAATACACACACACAGGCGCATGCCGTTTTGGGCAGGCAGGTGCCTACTATACAATGATGCAGGCAGCCAGCTGCCCACTCCCCCGGCGACCTATGGCCGCGTGCCCACAGAGAGAGCCCAGCGTGCCACAAGTTCGCCATCACTGCCCTAGACGCTCTTACTCAGTGAAGAACTTTGAAAATCGAAGATGATGCCAACAGCTTTTGGAGAGGCATTGGATTAAATGATTCACAATGAATAGCATCTGATTGGCGGAGCACAATGATTGCTTCTATTAGAAGCATTGGACTGGACTAAGATCACCCATCCTCCCAAACTGGCCCATAGGATAAAGTCAGGGTAATACTGCACACAAGTGGAATGTACATGGGAGCTCTGAGGACGGGGGTCTGCCACCAACCAGGAACAACAGAAAATACAAGTCCACAGGTGTCACAACATAGATAGAAAGCAAAAGTATTTATTGTGGATCAAAAAAGAACAAAATGCATACAACACTTAAGCCATGAGACCTTAATCGTGTATGCCCATAATGTCCCCACCGACTGCCACCCTAAGTGAGTTCTTTATTCACCTTGTGATTTGTGCTTGACATGCACCCCTCTTATTTGTAATAGTGTTAAATGTAATATGTGTAATAGTGAATGCTTCAATTTGTACCCAATTCAACCTTACACCAGCATGCCTTTTTTGCCTACCTTACCTCTCTCGATCAAACGTGCGAATATGTAAGCGCGTTTTAATGTGTATGTTGGTACTCTTGAAGGTGTTTTACCTAGTAGTGTGCCATAGTAGTCACACATAGATATTATTTTTTTTTGCACTGCATGACGGATGGATAGATACGTAAACAATAAATATTACAGTTGTAGTTTTTGAGTAAAAGCTTTTTTAATCAATCAAATAAAATAATTTTGTGAAATTTTCCAACATACTTGATCAATGAAATCCCTGATTAGAAAGGCTTAATCAGCAGACAGAGATAACAGAAATTTGAAACTATTAGTGACTCAAGCTTGCTCTTTCTTCATTATTGCTACAATGAATTACATTTCAGAGCTTTGTTACTGTAACACGTTAAATACTGCATGTTGCAATGAGAAAAGTGCAGGAAATTGCGACAAAGGCCAGTTATGAAAAAGCCCTTGTATTTAGTAAAATTCATTAGTATTTTAGGTTTGTAGGGAAATGTATTAAGCAGTCAGTGTGTTAATATGTCAAATTATCAACAGATAATACCTAAAGTTATTTAGTAGATGTAGAATTTGTATGGCAGGCACTTAGTGTGTCTGCCCCCCCCAGTGGCGGTTCTTTCATAGGGTCACTTGCAGCAGCGCCCCACCAGTTTTTATGTGGAAAATAAAATTATTTGCAGACGTTTAGAACCGTTAACATTCTTTTTGGGGGTGGGCGTGGGAGGGGAATAAGCTAAACAAAAAAACAAACAAAAAAAACACACCGGCCATTGCCTAAAAAAAAAAAAAATTGATCATATTCTTAGCTAGAGTTAACAGTGAATCTGGAGTGGCTCAGGGCTAGAAAACTGGAGTTAGACAGAGACAGTTGGAGCCCAGACGTGGCTTTCTAATTAGAGGAGTTTGGACTCGCGCTCTCTGGGGCCTCATGGCCAACTAACTTGCTTGAGGACAGACTGATTCGTCAGTCCTCAGTTCTTGACCGAGGGCCCAACCTGGGAGGCGACCCAATAACTTGCACTCTATGCTACCGGGTGCAGTGCCCCTCCACTCAATCTGCAGAGCCAAGCGCCTCCAGTCTGCAACTCCTCCAGATGCATAGTTGTAGACTATGAAGTAGGTGTCTCGCAAGCTGCAGCCAATCAGAACATTACTTTTACCATGGCAGTGCTCTGACACTTTAAGTGCTGGTGCTTGCAAGACATCTACCACTTGGTCTGCAGCTCTGCACCCGGTTAGCCCACCAAACTACCAGGGAATTGATTACTGCATAAAAAAAGGTATTTCAGTGTGGAGAGCCTGGTCACTGAAACAAAGCCTCCCAACACTAATATAGCTTGGTTGCTACATCTAAGTGCTGCTTCATAGTGTGTGATTGGAGATATTCTGGAGAGTTTTACAGAATCTTCAACTGTCTAAGATTTTGCTAAGCGTTTTCTTTTTTACTGTTACAGGTAAGATTCATCTATAGGAAAAGGTTTCTGATTGCACAAGGTTTGATTTCCTGATGGTAATTGGTAAGGCATTTGATCAGCTAGGTGTTTGCTATTAATTGCTTGTTAATTAGCTATTGTTTGAAAATAAGCATAGGTCTACCCAGGTGTTAAACATTCCTAGTGGGTGGTGCTTTTAGGAGTTATATAAGGGTTGTGGTCATTAGCTTGGCTGCTGCTTCAAAGTGTGTGATTAGAGATATTCTGGAGATAAACTGGAGGTAATCTGAGTTATACAGGAGGACAAAAAAATAAAAAATGTAAGATTTGTTTGATTTTAATTTTTCACCTCATTAAAATGGCAGACTTAGTTCAGTGTAATAGTTGTTATGCATTTGTTTAATGTTCCACTTTTTGGAGATACGGATGCTGTCTAATCTGTAGACAGTTCTCTATATTGCGGCAGGAGATTGTATTTTTGAAGTCTGAGATTTGTAAATTATCTGGTAAACAAACTCAGGCTGGAACTGCTGCAAAGCCACTGCCGCAGAGATGTACTAGGAATGGCAGAATGGTAGACTTATAGTTTTGGATAAAAGGCATATTGCACAGTCTGTTGCTCTACATAATTCATTTTCAGCACTTTCAGAGTATAATGGTGTTATGGAGACAGGCTCAGACACCAAGTGTAGTGGTGTTATGGAGACAGGCTCGGGCATCGAGGGTAGTGGTGTTATGGAGACAAACTCAGGCACTCACCAAGTGTAGTGGTGTTATGGAGACAGGCTCAGGCACTGAAGGTAGTGGTATTGTGGAGACAGGCTCACGCACTAAAGGTAGTGGTGTTGTGGAGAAATGCTCAGACACTGAGGGCAGTGGTGTTGTGGAGACATGCTCAGACACTGAGGGCAGTGGTGTTGTGGAGACAGGCTCAGGCACTGAGGGCAGTGGTGTTGTGGAGACAGGCTCAGGCACTGAGGGCAGTGGTGTTGTGGAGACAGGCTCAGGCACTGAGGGTAGTGGTGTTGTGGAGACAGGCTCAGGCACTGAGGGTAGTGGTGTTGTGGAGACAGGCTCAGGCACTGAGGGTAGTGGTGTTGTGGAGACAGGCGCAAAGTGTAGTGGTGTTATGGAGACAGGCCCAGGCACTGAGGGTAGTGGTGTTATGGAGACAGACTCAGGCACTCACCAAGTGTAGGGGTGTCATGGAGACAAGCTCAGGCACTGAGGGTAGTGGTGTTGTGGAGACAAGCTCAGGCACTGAGGGTAGTGGTGTTGTGGAGACAGGCTCAGGCACTGAGGGTAGTGGTGTTGTGGAGACAAGCTCAGGCACTGAGGGTGGTGGTGTTGTGGAGGCAGGCTAGGACACAAAGTGTAGTGGTGTTGTGGAGACAGGCTCAGGCACCGAGTGTAGTGGTGTTGTGGAGACAGCCTTGGAGACTATGGTGAGGCCTAATAGAAAGAAGTTGTTGGTGGGGGATTCTATCATAAGAGCTGGTCAATAGTGGTCTTGTGAGATTTCTCTGTGGAAACGGCACTGACCAAAGTATCCAATGATCTACTCTCTGCAAAATCTCGTGGTCACTACTCTTTCCTAGTTCTCCTTGACCTGTCTGCGGCTTTTGACACTGATCATCAACAGCTTCTTCTCATCCTCCGCAATATCGGTCTACAAGATATTGCTCTCTCCTGGTGCTCCTCCTACTTCTCCCAGCACTCTTTCAGTGTTTCTTTCTCTGGCTCTGCTTCTGCTCCTCTCTGTTGGTGTCCCCCAAGGTTCAGTCCTTGGTCCCCTACTGTTCTCCATCTATATTGCCTCCCTTGGTAAACTCATTAGCTCCTTTGGCTTCCAATATCATTTCTATGCAGATGACACACAAATCTGCCTATCCTCTCCTGATCTCTCCCCGTCCCTCTTGACTAGTGTCTCTGACTGCCTCTCTGCTGTTTCTAACTGGATGGCTGCCCACTTCCCTAAACTGAACTTGACCAAAACTGAAATTCTGGTCTTTCCTCCCTCAAGTGTTGTTACTCCTGTGTCTGTCTCCCTCCAAGTCAACGGTGCTACCATCAGCTCCACCATGCAGGCTCGCTGCCTAAGTGTTCTCTTTGACTCCGACCTCTCCTTCAAGCCTCATGTTCAATCTATCGCCAAATCCTGTAATTTTCATCTCAAAAACATTGTGCTCATCCGCCCCTCCTTAACGCCAGATGCGACTAAGGTGTTGGTCCATTCCACTGTCCTTTCTCGCCTTGACTACTGTAATCCGCTTCTCAGTGGTCTTACGTGCTCCCAACTAGCGCCGTTACAGTCCATAATAAATGCGGCGGCGAGGCTCACCTTCCTGTCCGCCCGCACCTCCCATGCCTCACCCTTCTGTCAGTCCCTACATTGGCTTCCTATAAAATATAGAGCTCAATTTAAAATTCTGGTTCTTGCTTTCAAATCTCTACATAATGCTGCTCCCACCTATCTATCCTCCCTTATACACAAGTATGTCCGTCTAGGCCCTTACGATCTGCTGAAGACTTACGTCTATCTTCTGTCCGCACTCCCACCTCTGATGCTCGCCTTCAAGATTTCTCGAGGGCTGCACCGTTCCTGTGGAACTCGCTTCCCTCCTCCGTTAGATGCTCACCCAGTCTCCACTCCTTCAAAAAATCGTTAAAAACCCACTTCTTCATAAAAGCGGATCAATTAAACTGTTAATAGCTCCTGACTGATTCCTCTTGTGCAACTGTCACTAGTCTAATACTATCCTTACCTTTTGTGTCACTTTACCCCACTCCCTCTAGCATGTAAGCTCATTGAGAAGGGCCCTCAACCCCTCTGTTCCTGTGTGTTCAACTTGTCTGGTTACAACTACATGTCTGTTCGTCCACCTATTGTAAAGCTCTGCGGAATTTGACGGCGCTCTATAAATATAATAATAATAATAATAATAATAATAATGTCTTCCTGGGGCTACTGTTCACAGAGACAGGAGACGTATTTGTAATATTGTTAAGCGAGCAAAGCAGGAAGGGGAATTGAATGTACTTGTCCATCTAGGGTCAAATTACTTGGCTTGCAATGAGGTTTCAGAGGTAAAGGAAGTTTTTAGTGATTTTGCCATTGATATACGGCAGGTTGCTTGTACACTGTCATTTTCTGAAGTTGTGCCTGTGCATAACACTCAGAACGACAGGCGGATGCGTATTATGGACTTTAACTTGTGGCTTGGTGAATGGTGTCAGGAGCAAGGATTTGGCTTCATTTCTCTGTTTGGAATGGAAATAAACTGTACAAAAAAAGATGGTTTGCATCTTTCTCAAAAGGGAACAAATGTTCTCAGTGAGCAGTTCAGAGGTTTTGCTAGGATGTATTTAAACTAGGAGGGGGAGGGGCAAAAGGGTGATAAAACATCAATCCAATTGTCCCCCAAAACAAGGACAAAATGATAAACTTGTCATGTCTACAAATGCTCGCAGTTTAGGGAATAACTGATAGTGTAGATTTAGTTGCTGTTACTGAGACATGGTATAATGAGAAAAATGACTGGGACATAGCAATACCAGGGTACTACTCTTTATATAGAGAAGACAGGGAAGGCAAGAAAGGAGGAGAGATGGCCCTGTATGTGAAGGATAGCATAAAATCTAGCCTAAAAAAGTTAGTGAGGCGAAGATAGAGGTCGTTTAGGATAAGTTAGAATTTGGTAATCACATAGTAACTTGTATAGGTGTGATTTATAGGCAGGGCCGGACTGGGGATACGAAGCAGCCCTGGAGAAAAATCTATGCCAGCCCCATAATTCATTGTGCTATGTAGGGTGTATATATATGTATGTATATGTATATGTGTATATGTATGTATGTATGTATATGTGTATATATATGTGTGTATATATATATATATATATATATATATATATATATATATATATATATATATATATATACACACAATTGAAATAGTTGGCTGCACTCTCGGATTTCCTTAAAATGTAACTTTTATTGAAATATTTAAGAGAAGATCACTGTTTCAGTCCCTCTTGTGGACTTTCGTCATGATCCTGATGCAAGTCCAGAGGGACTGAAACGTTGATCTTCTCTTAAATATTTCAATAAAAGTTACATTTTAAGGAAATCCAAGCGTGCAGCCAACTATTTCAATTGCCTATATATATACTGGAGCCCTGGTGATGCAACAGTGTATATATATATATATATATATATATATAATTTATTTATTTTTTATTGATACATTTCTTCTTCTTCAAAATATTAGTTCTTTTAGAGTAATTAAATTATATAGTAAAGCATACTCACACACAGACACAGACAATCTTACTGATGCACACAAATAGGCTCATTGACAGACAATCTCAATGACACACACAGACAAGGTTACTGGCACACACACAAATTTAGTACAGACAAACTCTGATATACACACACAAGCTTACTACAGACAAGCTCACTGTCACAGACACGCTCACTGATGCGCACACACTCTCCCTACAGACAAGCCCATTGACAAACACATGCTCCCTACAGAAGAGCTCATTAACACACAGATTCACTACAGACATGCTCACTGACACACATATGGTCACTACAGACAAGCTCACGATCACACTCATGCTTACTACAGACAAGCTCACTGTACACACATGCCCACCACAGACAGGCTCCGACACACCCATGCTCCTTACAGACAAGCTCACTAACACACACACACACACACACACACATATTATCCCTACAGACAAGCTCACTGACACACATACAAGCTCACTCACTAGCAGGCACACACACACAAACTCACTAGCAGGCGCACACACACACAGAGGCTCCCTCACTAGCAGATGCGCGTGCACATACACACACACAGAGGCAGTCAGTCACTGACAGCGAGGAAAACATCCACACATACAAAGACAGGCAGACAGCCGCACACAGGCAGACAGCCGCACACAGGCAGTCACACACACAGTCACACGTACACAGTCACACAGTCACAGACAGTCACACACACTCACAGACAGTCTCACACACACACAGTCACAGGAAGTCACACACACAGTCACACACACACACTCAAAGAAAGTCACACACAGACACACTGGCCTCCCCTCCCTCTATCTAATACACTGCTGACCCCCCGCCCCCTAATATACTGCTGTAACCCCCCTCCCC
>OW240915.1:195066649-195094149 GCA_933207985.1 Pelobates cultripes
AAAGCAAACACCGTAAGACTGCTAGTAATAGTTTAACTAGACATGCAAGTAACCAGACAAACAAGGATATCCTGCTTTGTATTTTGCCAAGCAGTTTCCAGTTGTTGCCAACAATCATGACAAGATTGTTTTTTTTCTCTCATAAAAAAATAAAATAAAAAAAGAATTTTAAAAAAGAAAGATTGAGGAGTCTATCTACCAATGGAACCAGATTTGTTGAACAGAAGGAGGTGGTAAATACAGTTCTCCCACACATACTGCAGCTCACTAGATTAGACACTCAATCCCAAAGTTATATGAATGAAGTGTTACATCCATCGTACAGGAGGAATACAAAGTACAGATTTAGTTTTTGAAAAAGGAAGATGTATTTGGGTTATCATTGATTCAGTCTACAAGGACGGTGGATTCCCTCAGATTTCAACCCTTAATACTAAAATTTCCTAAAGGTTTGGTTATTAGACTGTTCTAATGGTCTTCTTGAACTTCAGTGAAATCTTAATTATAAAATAAGAACAGTAAGAACTTAGAAGCACATATTGGGTTTGCGGGTTTTTTTTGGTATATTTTATGAACATCCCATGCATATGGTTTTGTACCAACAGAAGCAGTTTTTTTTTTTTTTTTTTTTTAAACACCCCAAAGTACCAGGAAATCCAAATTTATTGATTCATTTTAGAAAATCAGCTTCTATGCAGCAAGGCCAAATAGGTTAAAGTGCTTTAAACAACACTGCACACATCATAAATCAAGCCAACACTACTTTGAGATTCAGAGAAGGATTTCTAATATTATATCCCATCAGGTGGATACACATAATGTGTCAAGACTGGGCACCAAAAACCAAGGCCAAAAACTTTTTGTAACATCAGCTTCCAGATTTAGAAATTTACAGTGTATTATCACGAGAGCCACACACTTTAAATATTATATATGCAAATATTTTTAACCCATACTTTGTCTTCATTGTAAGGAGAGTATGCATTTCAGGCAGGCACTAAATTTGTACAACTGAAAATTATATGAAATCAAGGACAAAGCTCATTTCACCTTCTCTTGCCCTGGAATAGTACATAGATATTGCGCAATACTGTGAAGTTAGTACCACAACTTTAAAGTAAACTCTTTAAAAATAGCAGGCTACCCTCAAATTGACATGAGAGAAATGTTAATCTAATTTTAAAAATAAATAAATGTCAAATTAGGCTTGCATTACTCATTTATAACAAACAAGCAATATGAATGAAGAAGACTTACTGAAAATCTGTTGCAAAGGGAACGCTCCACTGTGCAGTCGACCTTGGCTATTTTAACATCACTCAAACCTGGAAATTCTTTTTTTGAAAGTTCATCCCATGTAGGAGCTAAATGCTTACAGTGTCCACACCTGAAGAAAAAAAAAAAAGAAAAGAAAAAAAACGCAAATCTTATCAGATATAACTAGACACACACCTTCTACAGACACTATTTGGTACAGGTGTATACTTTTGCAAGAGTAGTAGTGCACCAAAAAAAATAAAAAAAAAATAAAATAAATAGTGATAACATTCTTTACAAAAAAAAAACAAAAAAACATTAAAAGCATTCAAACATTTAGCCTTCAGCTTAACCCCTTAAGGACCAAACTTCTGGAATAAAAGGGAATCATGACATGTCACGTGTCCTTAAGGAGTTAAAGGGACACTATAGTCACCTGAACAACTTCAGCTTAATGAGGTTGTTCACGTGAGAACTATAGCTCCCTGCAGCCTCTCATGTAAACACTATTTTCTGAGAAACATTTAAAGCTAGGAACACCTATAGTTGCAGTCACTCAGAGTGAATCAGAGGGACTTCAGAGTTGATGGTCTCTCTCTCCTGAACTTTCCTCAGAGAGACTCATTGATTCAATTAATCTATGAGGAGATGCTGATTGGCCAGGGCTGTGTTTGAATCATGCTGGCTCTGCCCCTGATCTGCCTCTTTGTCAGTCTCAGCCAATCCTATGGGGAAACATTGTGATTGGATCTGGCTATCACATGTCAATACACTGCTTGTTTTTCTGAGTCTAACAGCATGCAGATTTACAGCTTCAGGCTTGAATACAGTAAGATATAGTAAGATTTTTACTATATTTATGGAGGCATAAGGGGCCAGGGGGGATAGATGGTGGTGTTAACACTAACTACATGTTTGTGTTCCTGACCCGATAGTGATCCTTTAACGTTAAACGGAGGAAAAACAAACGGAATAAAAAGGTACCGTAGCTGAAAGTTTCTCTGTATTAATACCAATACTTACCATGGAGCATAAAACTTTATGAAGCTTACACCAGTAGCAACAGTCGAATCAAAGTTGTTTTCATTCAGAACCAAGACCTTTGACTGAAAAACAGAAGGAAAATTGTGTTATCCTAGATTGCAAAGAGATGCCCAAATTCATGCCCTTTACATTCCTAATGTGGTATGTCGACTGGCAGTGCAGCATTTCCCAGTCAATGCCCCAAGGAACTAAATGTCATCTGTTTAATTCACTGTTGCATGAAGTGTTTAGGAATATTAATCACATTGCCACATGCTTCAATACATACACAAATAGCAGTAAAATATGACTAATGATGATCCCTGTTTTTAATTCTGGGATTTGAAACGTCAGCAAAGATCACACAATATCCAGTTTTGAAAGGGTTTCTTCTTCACTTTTCAGCGGTAGCGGATTTTTTTTGTATAGTTGCCCATTCTCAATCATTGCTGTATTTTGAATTGAGACTATTCACGTCATGTTAACATTTTATGCAAACAGACTAAAATCAGATTGTGTAATGTGGATAAAAAGTTTCTCTTTGGAGAGAGTTTAATTTGATGGTTGTATTCTGGAAAGCACAAAATCGAAATTTTTTTTTGTTTTTTACTTTGACATTGAATACGCATACACACACAAGATACAACATAATTTTGTGATCGGTGCATATTCACATGTTTTGGTTTTATTGATAAAAGTGCCACAATTTAATCCATAAATTAGACCACTCCGAATTCAAGAATTAAAAAAAAAAAAAAGAAAGAAAAAAAAAAACCATCTATAGAAGATTTAAGTTTATACGCATATGCAGACAACAGAAGTATAATCAAATATATATCCATGTAGCAGTAGGTGTAAGGAACAGCACATCTTGCGGTGCATAACATTGTTGTAAGTTGCATTAGGAGAGCAGCAGGTACAACTATCAGAAAAGTGAGAGACCACTGTTCACACAATGTATAAGTAGACTGTCTAGCTTACTGAAAGGGGCCTTATGTGCACACGGAAGAAGAAGAAAAAAAAATAAAAAAATGTAAGTTCATGCTAAACCTGTGAGATACAAAACCTCATTGCTCAGAGATTATGTGTTACTCACTTCCGTTTCAGCAGGCTTCTCCGCTTGTGGTGGTTCTTTGTCAGTCTCCTTTTCTTCAGCAGCATTCAGTTGACTTTCTGCATATTCCTTAAGGGAATCAAGATCACGCTTTCCTTTGTACTGGTCAGCCTGCATTAGAACAAGACAATTAAAAACCTTCAACTTTAGGTAGGGGGAGGAGAAGGGGAGAAGAATTCAGAATCAAAATGATATATTACACAAAGGGTTTGAGGTGTGCAATAAACATGTTTCAGAATGCAATACAACATGAAGGATCGTGATATCTGATATGGTGAATGGTGATATCTTCAATGAGCAATGAATGGGAAATTTAGAGATCACCTTCACATGTTGCTGTTCTGATGAGGGAGTTTAAGCATTTCTGCTAGTATAACACCCAATACTAAATAAATTGCATTGAAACTATACAACCCATAGGTTTTTACAAGATTAAAAAAAAAAAAAAAAAAAAATTACTAAAAGGACTCTAAAAAACATGGTGTGATCAAAAAGGACGAAATTACCAGAAGCCAACCAAGGGTGCATACAGAAAAGCAGGATAGGCATCTTAGCTCATTTGCATATTGAACTAGGAATTCTGGGATAATCATGGTATTTCTTTATAATGTAATCTACTTAAACTTAGAGCTGCCCCACTGTGGCAATATTTTAATGCAAACCTACCTTTTCCCCATTTCTAAACCACAGCAATGTTGGATAGCCACGCACTTGGTTTTGAGAGCACAACTCATTATGTTGAGTACAATCAACCTGAAAAAATAAAAGTTTAAAATATCACAATCACTCTTTGGCATGCAGTCTATCAATGCAATCTTTTAAAAAAGCGTAACCTCACAGGATGGGGTTCTATAAGATTATTGAACATAAAGGGAAATAAGTTTCGGAATGTTTAAATGTATTTGGAGTTGTACAGGAAATTGGAAAACTGTGGATCCTGGCGTGTACAAATCCCTTTACATTATCACTCGCTAAAATGTATTAAAAAGGGATCAGGCAACATATTAAGGTTACTATCAAATGTAAACTGAAGATATAGCAGGTTGAGCCAACAATTTTGCATTGATAGATACAGAGGCAGACCATGAAATCTGCTAAAACTCTGATGTAATAGCAGATAACTGGTTAGCGAACATTCTGCTTACGGGATTGTAATGACCAAGTTAATTAACTCCGTTATGGTCAGAGCTCAGAACGCAGTGAATTTTGGCATGCTGATGAATCTCAAGGTTTTAAACGAAAAACAGTAACAGAATGTGATCTGTGAAGATGAAATCCAGAGCAGCACGTAATAAAAAGAAAGTGTAAATTACGCAGTGCTCTGGATGGTCAGCACATCATTATCTAATAATTGCTGCACAAGGAGACCAGAGGCTGTTTTGGAAGGCTCCTTTTATCAACGCCAAGTATGGTTAGGTTTCAAAATTTATTTACCTTGGCGATTGTCACAGTTTTAGATTCCTGAAATGAAGATGCAAGTTGTTCCCAAGCTGGGGCCAGAGATTTGCAATGCCCACACCATGGGGCAAAAAATTTGATGAAGTGGTTTCCTGAAAAACAAAATAACTAAAATGAGAGCATGTTATACACATTTATATGAGCAATGAAATAAGCTAATCTGGGAAATCGAATCATATTTAGGCAGCTGACAAATCACAGTACTTGGCCACCACCTGTTTAGTGTTGCAAATGTTCTGCTTCATTCAACCTCTTTCACTTTGGGAATTTTATCCCCTTCAGCTTTCGTTCCTCCTCGAAACTAACTGCACTAACCCCTTAAGGACAGAGGCATTTGGCCACATTCTGAGCAAAAACAGAACCTTTAATTTGAGCTATAGGTTTGTTCCACCATAATTTAAGGGCTTCTCTTGAAGTGCCTCCATACATTTAATATAACTATATATACTCTTATTTTTATTTTTTAAAAAGGGGAAGCATTTAACATCCTTTATGCATACCTAACCAATTACAAGAGCGGTGATAGGGGTTGGTTTAAAAATGGGAGGAAAAAAAAAAAAAACCCCCCACAAATTTCACATTTGTGCTTATAATAATTTTTACACATCCAGTACAATCAATAAATAACTTAAAATGTATTAAAGGATCACTATAGGGTCAGGAACACAAGCATGTATTCTGACCCTATATTGTTAAAACCACCATCTAGCCACCCTGTGCCCCTCATGCCTCCATAAATATAGCAAAATCTTACTGTATTCGAGTCTGAAGCTGTAGATCTGCATGTTTGCCTCAGAAAAACAAGCTGTCTGCTGACATCAGAAGTGGTGGCCTGATCCAATCACAATGCTTCCCCATAGGATTGGGGGAGACTGACAAGGAGGCAGATCAGGGGGAGAGCCAGCATGATTCAAACACAGCCCTGGCCAATCAGCATCTCCTCATAAATTAATTGAATCAATTAATCTCTATGAGGAAAGTTCAGTGTGTGCATGCAGAGGGAGGAGATGCTGAATGTTTGGATGCATTTTAGGCAGCCATGACCAAGGAAGGATCTCTAACAGCCATCTGAGGAGTGACCAGTGAAGTTATCACTATGCTGTAATGTAAACACTGCTTTCTCTCTAAAAAGACAGTGTTTACAGCAAAAAGTCTGAATGTAATTATTCTACTACCAGAACAAATACAATAAGCTGTAGTTGTTCAGGTGTCTATAGTGTCTCTAATATCAGTACTGATTGTCAAATATCCAATATGCTTATGATCTAAATTACAATTATTTTTGATAGTTAATATAACCCTATTCTAACCCCCACACGAATACTCAATGCTTACACTAACAGTATGCCTACCCTAATCTTATTGTTAGCTTCAACCCTACACTATAAACATAAAACCGCAATAACCCTCACTTTACCCTAAGCGAATTAGGATTTAACCCTCCTCACACTGAAGTCTTCACAGATCACTGCTCACACCGCAATCTTCACATGGGCAAATAAATGCCTGTTTCCCGCACTGCAAGTATTTCAAAGAGTCTGGAGTCAATAAAATGGGCCCCAGACTATCAAGCTGCTTGCCGCTATGAAAGCCAGCACTGAAAGCTGCTCTTCAAAAAAAGAAAAAAAAAGAAGCATTTCAATCCTTATGTGAAGATTGCAGCGTGATAAAGGTCAAATCCTGTCTATCTTGGGCATTTATTTAATTCAAGATTCTAAAAGTCTTCCTAAGTGAATTTTGGCATTTGTTCACCACATGCACCTCAGATTTGTCTTGAAAAAAGAATAAAAAATAAATCCCGGGGAACATAAATTCTGTTAGGATATTGCCAGTTTAAGACAAGGAGACTTATTGCAAATTACAGTAATAGTGCAAATACAGACTAGTGGCAAGCCAGAGATTAAAAAGGTCACCAGAGCAAAATACTATACTGAGCTAGTCTAGTCTACTTTATAAAAACCTTATAGTGAAAATATAAATTTTAGCGGGAATGGTTTGATGGCTTTTCTGAAGGCTTTATTCACTAGATTTCAAGTTATTGTAAAAGGCAAAATGTAGGCTAACAACAACCAAACTATAAAAGAGTTGAAGGATTTCTTAAATTCAGCTATTTTATCCTCAATTTTGCCATTTGAATTTGTATTTCCTACAGTTTGAAGTTTAGCAAAAAAAACTCTGCATCTTTGTTTTGGCAAGTGTCTACAATCAAGAAAAATAAAAAGTAAATGCATTCATCAGAATTTAAAAGGCCACCCTTGACATTTGTGTCTCCTGCATACTTTATTGCAAATATCTTTTTATAAAAAGGACACTATAGTCACCCAGACAACTTCAGCTAAATAAAGTGGTCTGGGTGCCAGGTCCCCCAGGTTTTAACCCTTCAGATGTTAACATAGCAGTTTCAGAGAAAGTGGGAGGAGAGGTCACCAGCGCCTAGGGAGCCCGGCACTGGATAAAGGCAAGTAACGGAAGGGGTTTATATCCCCTTCAGCGCCAAGGGAGGGGGACCCCTAAAGATGCTCTAGGGTCAGGAAATAGTGTTTTCCTGACACTATAGTGATACTTTAAAGGACCACTATCGTTCTCCAGCACCGGGCAGGGGACTCTCCTCCTCGGCTGAATGCGCATTCAGCCAGTCCATAGGAAAGCATTCTCAATGCTTTCCTATGGACACTGGCATCTTCTCACTGTGAAAAATCACAGTGGGAAGCGCGGAAGCCCTCTAGCGGCTGTCAATGAGAGCCACTAGAGGCTGGATTAACCCATTTATAAAAATAGCAGTTTCTCTGAAACTGCTATGTTTAGAGAAAAAAGGGTTAATCCTAGCTGGACCTGGCACCCAGACCACTTCATTAAGCTGAAGTGGTCTGGGTGCCTATAGTGGTCCTTTAAGGTTTTTTGCATGTACATAACATTAGTACATGACATTCATAGCCAAGGTGACTGTACAAGTGGTATGTCATTACAGAGAATGATAGTCAAACATTAAACATGGCTACAGAGTATAACATAATACAGGAGTCAAACGAAAAGTATTGTGTTACAATTTCTCTACCTTTTCTTATTATCTGTGCCTCAGTATTTAGAAACACCTTGTTCTAGTAATGCACTTGATGAGGATTAGGTGAGGGGATGTTTGGTAAAATTAGGAATGGGAAATTGGAGAAGGGGGGGGGGAGGGAGGATTACGTGTCTGTTTATTTGCAAACTTACTAGTATGATTGCACCTGCCACTGCAGGGATTTCACCTGGCCTCCTTTATGTTACTTTTCTTCTAAGGTGTCAGTTGAAGAGGTTATACATTTGATTGTAAGGAAGAATTTTTTGTGGTCGGTTGGATACCTGGGTCTCTTTATTAGGGAATATCACAGCCCTGCCAACACTTCCAATGTACAGAGTGAACTCTCTTTACCCTGCATAATATTGGCCATTGTTTCATATTGATACACTGTCTCCACCCTATTTCAGATCTCTTGCATGAATGGGATTATATCCTTCCTCCACTGACCTGCTATACTATTTTTTGCATAGGATTGGTGGAGATTGTGAAGGAGGCAGAGCCAGCACAAGTCAAACGCAGCCCTGGCCAATAAGCATCATTGAATCAATGTATCTATGATGAGAGTTAAGTGTCTCCATGCAGAGGATGGAAACCCTGAATGTTATTGCTGCAAGGTGTGCAGTACTGTCCCAGAAAGCACCTCTAGTAGCCATCTGAAAAGTGATCAGGAGGTATCCCTTGGCTGTAATATAAACACTTTTTTCCCGAAAAAATTAAATAAAAAAATACGTGTTTACTGCAAAAAGTCTGAAGGGGTGGCTTATACTTACCAGAACAAATACAATAAGCTGTAGTTATGGGGACTATAGTGTCACTCAAATCAAGAAGAAAATACAATTTACTGAAAGCATTACATGCTTGCGTCTTATCTTGCAGAGATATTCATACACAAACCCACAAAAAAAACAAACAAAAAAAAAACAACCACCTCTTTAAGACTGGCTTCAGGAGCTTTTGGCATTTCGTTCTAAGAGGGGCCAAGTGAGAAAGAATGAGCATAACCCAGAGTCAGACAGAAAAAGGTTTAGAGAGAATCCCAGACAATGAGACTAAACTTCAAACCATTACCACCAAATCATATTAAGTCATTCATCTTGGCAGTACTAACAGTACACCAACCATCTTCTAGTGTGTATATATAGAATACGTGCAATAGAGATAGATATCTATCTATATAATTTGGCAGAGGTCTAAGTACTATTAAGACAAATGACTTAACACGATTTGGTGGTAATGGTTGGTGTGAGTGTTCACAGCTTACTGTAACCAAAAATTATTTTAATGTCCCAGATCTCTGAATTAGAGAGATCCTTTTTCTTTAACCCTTTAAGGACACATGACATGTGTGACATGTCATGATTCCCTTTTATTCCAGAAGTTTGGTCCTTAATGGGTTAATACACATACCCTCTGCTACATGATCCTTGAAGTTTTCTGCTGTGAGTTCATATAAGCCTTGCTTGGGTTCTGAGGCCTTTGGAACTTCCTCCTTTGGAACTTCCTCCTCAGTTGATGGTTTCTGTGAATATTAAAAAAATTTAAAATAAAATAAATTTTTTTTAAAAAAAGTTAATTTAATTTTTGTTTTAATTAAAATTTGATGCAGTTTTGTTTCCAAGCCAATTCTTTTACTCAAAGTCTTCCCAAATAGTGTTTTAAGCATGATCACGCTATAAATAAAATATTCATAACAAACAGATTCGAAACAGGCATGTTATGGTTTTAACACTAGTATTTAGCACAGGAGCCAGAGATCTTGGAGACAGTCTGGAGGTTGATATGCAAATAAACACCTGTGCAACGATATTTTGGATGGAATAATACCATTTCTCACTTCTGCTCCCCTCATCCTCCTTCCAAAAAACACCAAGATATAGTATATTGTTATATACACACACACTTTTATATGGTCTAGAGAGGACAAGTTTCAAAGAACTCCTTTGCAAGTTTTATTTGGTCTGTCCTGCTTGATCTTCCTTGGGCCCAGGGGAAGCCGGTCATAGGGGAGAAGACATAGGCTAATCAAAAACACCATGGGGCAGAGCATAAAATAAAAATGTATGCCTGGTCTCTTATCGAAATTAAGCACTCAAGAGATGAGATTGAGGGCAATAGGGAGATATGAATCTTTAAATAAAAAAATATATATTTATAAAATATTTTACCAGGAAGGATGCATTTAGCGTTCTCTAATTTTCTAATTATATTTTTTTTTAGGTTTGTACTGGGCAAACAAATACTGCATTGTTACAATAGGGTACAACAGGATATGACAAATACAGAATAATACACAACATCTATAAATTTAACACAGAACAGGTAAGAAATATAGTTATTATAGGTGCATTCTGTTTTGAGATAGAGCGGTATTTCCTAAAGGATTTTAGGCTGGGGTAGATTTGAAAGTGTCAGGGAGGTTATTCCACAATTGCCGTGCTCTGTAGGAAAATTATGTTCGAGACGCTTTTTGTATTGAGGTAGACTAAATAAAGTGCTGATACTGGATCGGAGGTGGTGGGAAGGGCCAGATTAATAGCCAATTGGGCCTGGTGCAGACAGTTATGATGGGCCTAATTACAGAATTTTATCGATAGCAAACACAAACAGTTATACCTCCCAAGCGGCATTTAGCTGGTGCTGGAGGGAAGCGCACAGGATATAGTCATCAGAAAACACATACCCTATGCTAACCTCTCACTTTCATCTTTCAAGTAAATCCATGCACCCTAACAGCAGTGTCTGGTGAAGCAGGATTTAGGTTGGCAGGGTAAAAGGGTGGGCCACTAATGTGAATCACGTAACCAGACCCATCCAAAGGGACAAACATGCCCAAAAAGGGGGCATGCCTGCATGAAGAATTAGATGGTCAGATTGGCGTGAATGCACATTAGGCTGCCTGCCAATCAAGCAGGATGGACAACCAAGGGCCTAGTGTGCAGATAGCACCCTGAGCTTGGCATAAATGCATCTAATGATGTGCTAGCTTTACGCTTTCTACTTACTGGCCCCTAGCAATCACTGGTCCATTCCTCTCTTAACCTTCCTACTAGCAGGCAGAAGCTCCTGTTAGAGAGTCTGGACAGACAAACTATATGTAGTGAGTGTAAAAGAAAGGGAACATGCCACAGTGTTAGAGACTGAAGCATCAAGAGCATTTACATGCATTTACAGTGCGCAAAGTCAGCTTTACCTTAACTAATTCCATTGTCAGTCCACACCAGTTTTGTCCCCCTTCATCTCTCTTAAGGTTCCATACTTAAGCAAGAGCATGTAAACAGCAGCTCCATCAGCCCCTATGTTAATCCAGCCCTGAAGGTGAGAACAGCCAGGGAGAGCATTCTACTCTTGTAGGGTGGGCGCTTCCAAGATGACATGAGATCATTTATGGATGGCCTTACATGCAGACCTTAGCACTATTTTGACAAGTCTATTTCCTTTCAAGATAACTGTCTTTTTAAACTAAATATGAGTTTAAAATACCAGTGAGCGTTTTAGTTCTTTATTTTACACACAAAATAAATCCTACGTTTTTGATAATGCACTAATCCAGTCACTCTTTTCCCAAAAATTTTGAAATTTCTAGAAATTATTTGGTTTTTGTAGACAATTGATCCACTGTCACAAGAGAGAAAAATGGAGAAGAATAAAACAAAATTTAAAAAAAGCTATAAAAGTAGCTTATCAATGCACAGAAGAGGAGGTGTGGCACACTGCAATATGCAGATTCCTTAATTCCATGAAGGATGTAAATAGACTAACCATTTTGTGGCACGTAAATTTGCCATTTACCATGCACAGTGTGCGTGGAAGAGGCAGATATTTGTCGCGAAACACAAACCTGGCTATAACCCAGAACATCACTCCCCAGTTACAGGTGGAAAACAAACCACCAGCATGCATGCATCCTCTTTCAGTTAGGAGGAAAAGAGTATGGCAAAGGAAACAAGTCAACCTTCGAGATGGATCATCCCCAGGAAGGGGACCACCGCAGGACAGGAGGAATGGTATGTGATTGGACTGCATACTACACAAAAACCAACAGCATCCTGGATCTACCTTCTTTTATAGACTGGTTGGGGAAACCTTTTGATGCAAGACATCACCTTTAAAGGTTTTAAGGATTTGTCTGCCCAGTTCCAATGAAAGTAAATAACAATAGTGAATACAGCGATAATTTCTATTAGTTTTACAGAATAAATAAATATTTGACACTATAAAAAAAAAAATTAAATAACCTAAGTGTTATGGTAATTTACAAGGAGACAGATATGGATAGATGTCTGCATGTAGACAGGCAACGATATGCTTGCCCCAGAGAGTAGGTAAAGCTTACTACCAGGAAAAAGTTATTTCATATACACATACTTCTGGTTCTTCATTTACTGTCTGGAGCATCCAGTTTTCCAGAGACTGAAAGTCCCTTGCTCCCTGGTACTTCACAGCTTCTTGGCCTGCTTTAAACAACTTCAGACTGAAAGACAACAATAGGAGGAAACATAAGAAACTAGAAACGTGATTAGAAATACAAATTGGCATGCAACAGATATCTGCTACAGGAAAGCAATTATACACACGTTTCATTTACACAAAGGCAATTACAGACACGCCGCTAAACTAGATTAGTGGATCCAAGGAAGGGGTTATGTATAGAACAGAGTACAAAATAAAGGAACCACATTAATTCCTGCAGTAAATATCCTGGCTCTAGTAATGAAGTCTGCTACAACTAGTGGCTCAGATACCCCAATAAATTCCTGGTTTCCCAGCTAAAAACAAAAGCATTGTTCACAAGAAATGAGCAGAGACCTCACAGTAAAAATAAAATTCAAAAGTTAAAAAGTAGTATCACCAATGTAAAAAAAAATTTAAAAATAAAAGCGGATTAAATATACGTTGATCAAACAGTTTCCAACAGTTCATATGCAGAACCACTATATTAAAGTCTAAAATGGATGGAGTTTACCAATAGCACATGTGTTCAAGCTCTGAACACAGGCTGCTAATTCACAAAAACCGTACTAAAAATAATGGATTTAGCAGTTTGTAGAGGATATTGTTGTTGCACCTTCTGCATAACAGACCCGCACTCTAATCTCCATATATAGTCCAATAGTGTAAAGTTTTTAGAGCATTTGTTAGAGGGAAAGGTAACTTTTATAAAACCAGGCACATATTTCAGAAGGGAATTGCACAGTGAGCAAGCGTGCACCACGTAAGCTTTTCCTGAAAAGTTGCATTGTTAGGACCACTTAAAGGTTTAAACTATACTGAAATAATCCATTGCAGGCAGACAGGTTTCCTAAACCAGGGTGAGTTTTTGAAGCAGTATAAAAAATACATACATTTAAAAAAAAAGTCACAAAGTGCTTAAACTATATTAAACAAAAATAAGTAGATGAATTCACAAAAACTGAGTAACTTTCAGTTTTGTTTATACACACTGATATTTGCATGATCTATGTATTGTTATGACTTGGCAGTGTAGCTTCACAAAAAGACTTCAAATGCTGAAATTAAAAAAATGCATCTATCTGCACACAAAAGTGTGTTTGTGGCAAGGCACCTGTAACCTAGTATAGGTGTCAAACTCTTTTGGGACATATGCTGAATGAGGCCAAGTAGAGAATCAACGGATATGGATATGGTAAAAACATAAATGTATATAATGTTCTGTTTTTTTAGATACAGCCACAGGTGGTAGAATTAAATGTCACATAAATTTCGTCTTGCACAGGATTTGATTTGCACTTGTCCTCTTGACGTAAACCTATCAATGCCCCTCATACTCCAACCAACCATAAAAACATAAATAAATAAATAAAATCAGCATGCAGTCTGGAATAGACATTCGGTCACTAGAAGAACTTACGTGGGATACCCACGAACACCATTTTCAGAGCAAACTGACTGATCCACTGTACAATCCACCTTGGCAACATAGACTGGAGTCTTTTCCATATTGTTGTACTTGTCTCCTAGGTCATTCCAGGTTGGCTGTAAACGTTGGCAATGCCCACACCTGTTAAAAAAAATAATTTCTGTTTATTCAGTAAACATTGAAACTAATGATCGTCACCAGTATGACAGTTTGGGGTACTTCTCCAAAAGAGCAGATTTAATCCTTTGCTCTGCACACAGTGCCCTATTTTATAACTCTTTTACAAATACCTTTATATAATGGAAGACAATTTAGGATAAAGAAACAGCCTGAAAGATAAAGCGACCAACTCCCAGAATCTCGAGTGCATCCTACAGGGTTATTAACTAAAGTGAGAAAGCAAAGTTAACTTCAAATTTAAATGACACAGTAGCTGAACTGAAAGAATAGCTGACTAAATGTTTTCAGTCCAGCTATTTTAACCTTAAAGGAACACTACAGCGTCAAGAATACAAACATAATTTGTTGTAAAAAACATTTAGTTGGTGGCCTCAGGAGTAAAAGGCGAGTTTACTCACCTTATTTCCAACGCAGGTCTTATAACAGCTTGCTCCGCTGAAATAAAATTTGACTGTTCCAGGCAATCCAGTAGGAAAGCATTGGAGGCTATTGCTCATGCACAGCAAATCACTTTGCGCCCATCATGATCTCCTGGTAGAGATGCATTGAATAAATGCATCTCTGTTAGGAATATTGGGTGCCTCCATGCAGGGGGTGGAGATACTGAATGTCAGTGCTACATACTGTGCAGCTCTGACCCAAAAAGGACCTCTAGTGGTGTCTACAGGTGTTACTAGTCAGTAATGTAAACACTGCCTTGAGCTGTAGTTAGTCGGATGACTATAGTGTCTTTAAATTTGAAATTCACTTAGAATTCTTATTTTAGTAAATAACCCTGGTAAGATATAGAAAATGCCATCCATTTTCAAAGTCACACTTCAAAATGTGAAATGTAAATTTGATTATTTCTAAATCTGGACCCTCCCCCCCAACACAGGGTTAATCACGAAACTGAGAATGGATAGGAATTCAAGGTAAATTTCAAATTAAATGCTCAAGTACCCAGACTGGTAGCAAAATAGTATATCAGTTCAGAACAGGCTTCATATTTAAAGGTCAAAATTGCAATATTCCCTGCAATTCTTACAGCAAAGTATATAATTCATCTTTTCTTCAACAGATTCTTAAGTGTTGAAGATAGACCATGTGTTTCCATAAATGTCCAGAATATACAATTTATGTCTCTTTCTTGCTGTGATCTCCAACATCGCCCATTCAAGATACATTGGGTTGTCTTAGCCTGGAAGACAAAGATGGCTAGGGCTATTCATGAATTCAAAGTGAATTTTACATTTTCAGTCACAAAAGCCAAACTGGAGTTTCAGTTTAAAGAGCCCAGTCTCACTGCTTCACACTTAGTGTACACCAGGGATGATATTCTATCAGTCATACACACTTAATTTTACCTACCATCCAAACTAAACATTAAAATGCAAGCACCATCTACAGAAAAATTGTCAGGAATTCAAAGTGAACTTTAAATTTCAGGTCAAAGTACATAAACTGGAGGTATTGCAGCCCTGGAGAATTTTCCAGTTAAGCTATTTTGTACCCAAATTTAAAAAATTCATTTTAAATTCACTTTATTTTCCCAACAATTCCCAATTTTAGTGAATAAACCCGTCACAGAGTTATTCACTAAACTGAGAACTGGGTATTCAAAGGGAATTTCAAGTTTTAGGCCAAAATAGCAGCATTGGAAAAGTCCTCCAAATCAGCTATGCTTTCATTGTGGCTAGTTTGGCAATGTGAAATCGACTGGTTGACAGATTGACATTACAAACATTGTAAGGGAACACACTGCTATAGCTTTAAAAAGAATTAAGGGTTAAAGCAAGCAATCACACTGCTTTAGGACGGTTTCAGTTTTTCTACATTTTGCTAAAAGATTCTCAAATCAATCTGGTCTGACAGATTTTATTCTTATATCCACACACTGCTTAATAATCTATTGCATATACACATCTATCCAGTATGTAAATTGGGGGAAGATTGACTCATTTGCAATAGAAGGGTGTTTAACTTCCCTATAAGCACCACTCTGGCTTTTCCTGGAATCAAATAACATTCCAGTACCACGCCTCTAAAACCCTACAAGCAAACAGACAAATGCATGAACAGAGAGCCACGTCAGCACCTCACACCCATTTGCCTCATCATCCAAGAACAAGGGAGCTCCAACTAAAACCAGTCATCATATGAAGTCCCAATTAGTACACAAAGCAAGCCAAGTCTTCAAATGGTTTTATATAGAACCCCTTCTATTCCAACACAAAATACTGACAGCACTGATTATTTCCAAGAAACTAGTTCCATAGTTTAACCATATTTCTACGCAGTGAGAGATTACGGATACTACTGGGGTAGGATTCTGTTAATACGCTTACAGAGTACTCAGCAACAACCTAAACAAGGGGTAGGCCACCTTTAGCACTTCAGATGCTGTGGACTACATCTCCAACAATGCTCTTACAGACATAAGTCCTAAAGCAACAAGTTCTGGAAATAGACAGAGCTTAACGAATAGTATTTTAGCACAATTGTGTCGGCTTTAATTTTTTCATGGTTAAACAATACAATTGAATCTAAAAGATTGTGACGAGCTTAAACTACATTTTTAAACATCTGTCTGCTACATAATGAGGGAATTAAATTATACTGTATGATACCAAACCCACAAATCTGCCAGTTTTGAACTAGGCCTTGCTTTGTAAAGGGAATGCCACTACTCTAGATTGTAAGTGCCATTTATAATAGTTTGTTTCTTAATTACAGTTCTATCTCCACTAAAAAATAAAAAATATAAAAACGATATTTGTAATGCACTATAGGACATGCAGGCACTATATATAGACGTCAATAATAAAAATCAGATTAATGCAGCTCCCCCTACCCCCCTGTTTCTTCAGTTCATAACAGCACAATCATTGAAACTGTTCATTTGGTATTAAATAATGCACCATGGCAAAAGTTGCGCTTTAATTCTACCACAGAACAAATCTAGTTCTATACATAACTGTTAGCCTCCTTTAAGGAATGATTCCTTAAGATGTGATATTTAATAGACTTTTGCACAATTGTGATTCAGCTAGTTTAAACAAATGTAATAGTTTTTAATCCACACCCAAATAAATATGTGAGTCCAGGATTTACCTCCAGAGTCTTATTCATGAAACACAACTCCACATATAAATCCCAGATTGATTGATTCATCTGGTTGTGGATTAAAATGAATTAGATTTGTGCAAATCAGCAGAAATGCATTTGTGCACAGGTCTAATATTTAAGCCTTTCAATCTATAATTTAATATAAATTGTATTAATGTTAATTACAGGCAGCTGGACTGAGGCTAGTTAATAGGGCGGAGTGTAAAAAAGTTTGCTTTTTTTTGTCTAGTTCTTGTGAGACGCAATATACATCAACTAAATATAAATTTAGATTTGCAATTTACAAACTAAATACAAATACTGCTTGAGATGGGATAATGGCAACCATCTGATAACACAAGGTTAGTGTTTGCTGGTACACCATGTTTGGTCACTTCTTTAAACTATTTTGCAGGACACGAAGAGTTCTACTGTGTGGTAAACCATAGTCATATGCTGGAAAAGGGTATCAATTGGGTAATTTTTTTTTTAATTTTTTTTAATTCCCATCCTATAAGCATATTAATGATGCATACTGTGGGCCTACACTTTTCACATAACACCCATCACAATGGGAGCAAGAACACGAATCTGGCAGCCTATGTGCACATAAAGTACAGCTGGGTTTTTGTTCACTAAACTGTGACATTGAAAACCACAACTGAAAAATATAGGCCAAAATAGATTTGAAAAGAAAAGTCTGAGCCTATATTTTGTAAATCAGCTTTCAGTTCTTCATTTAGTGAGCAAGACTTACAGAGGTATTCACTAAACGGTCAATAATTGACAAATTCTAAGCCAAATATAAAGCTGGGCAGGTTTCCACATTGTTGCCCAAATGTTCAATGCCTCTACGGAATTCCTACTTTAGTTAATAACTGACTGTAAAGCGAGGAGTTACATCATGGATAATCCCCACATCCATAATAGTGTCACCAAGCCTGCCAATCAATGTAAACCCCAAAATTTGCACAGTATCATTTTGTAAGAACCAAAGCCAACTATAACATTATTACACAAGTATCCTTATCTACTGGACTCAGGCCCTTCAACATACACACAAAAAATGTGGAGTGAAAACACTGAGTTTTATCAGAGAGGTCACAATCACTACCAGCTCTCTGTGTACAAATAAAGATAGGAAAGGCATTACTGAACCTTATTCCACCAACATAAGTGCAATGATCCAGGTAAAACACGATATTGGTGAAAGTCATACTACATGTATCAGGGAGTCAACCCTTTGGGGATCAGTGGCTTTGAACCAGACAGTGCAGTGATTAACATTGGTGAAAGATAGAAGCACAAGTCAATGGTTGTTCAGTAAAAAGAGCAATCCTATAGGAGTTCTATAAGTAAAGCAATCACCATGGAAGCCAATGGAATGTCCATGATAATTGTTCCACTCTTTCACCAGAACCGCTGTGTCTACTCCAATCCCTAGTTAGACAGACAAACTAAAGCCAGGCTTCCCCAAACTCCAGCCCTCCAGATGTTGCTGAACTACAACTCCCACAATTCTATGAATGAAATAGATAGGCTGAAAATCATGGGAGTTGTAGTTCAGCAATATCTGGAGGGCCGGAGTTTGGGGAGGCCTGAACTAAACTTACTGATGTGGAATTTAACGAAGAGCGACTTGGTCAGGGCCTTTAAAATATTACCGGTCATAACTGCATTTATAATCTGGATCATATAAAATGAGACTTAATTCACTGCGGGCTCTGGGTCTGGATTGTATTTCGCCAACAGGGAGAATACAGTGATTGCTATGAGGTCAGCGGGGAAGGAGGGAGCCCCCATTCAAGTTCAAATTACAGTGCAGGCCTGAGAAACCCACTGAGTGTCCTGTGCGAGAGAGGCATGGGTTAAATGGACTGTTCGACCCAACCTACTGCCCATACTGTATCATCCCCGGTCAGAACAATGCAGCCCTAAGCTGGACCCATTCATCCCCTCCACCCCCCTAATTATACCGAATACGAGGGGCTCATTACCAGGGGGCGAAGAACATGATGAAGTGAGGCGCCTCTTTCACTGCATGGCTGAACATCTCGGCCGAGTAGAGGTGTTTTCCGTGAGGGTCCTCGTCGTCCTCCTCCTGCTCCCCGAATACCCCAACTAGGAGCACCACCCCCAAAAACACCGTACACCAGGCCCGGAGCATCGTTACCGGCAGCAGAGAGAAGACACCGCGGCCTGATCTAGGGGAGAAGGAGGAGGAAACAGACTGATCGAACAGAGGAGGGCTTTATCATACCACGGGGACAGGAGGAGGAGGAAGAAACTCACTTATTGCATGAAGAAGCCCCAGGTACTAAATCAAAGGTGACCCACGGGCTGAGGCAATGATTTGTGCCCTCCCCCCCCGGGGTGAAGACCCAGTTTGATGCCCCATCATAATTCCAGCTTACTGAAGGGGGTTGTTCACTAAACTGTGAATTGTAAAGAGTGATATAGAATAGATTTTATGCAAAATACCACAGCTCAAAAATGTCTTGAAAACTGTAAACTTTTACCAGTTTGTCAGTTATGGATTAAAAATAGCAATTCCTTTTAATTTCTTACACATTTCCCAGTTTGGTGAAAATTGGGGAGGGGTAAAAACTAATTAAAGAATTAAAAAGTGACAAGTGATCATCCATTTAAAAAAAAAAAAAAAAGTAAAAAATCTCCACTACTGACTTCTCTGTGCAGCCCTCCACAGTTCTGATTACTTTTGTCCAACCTAATTCTTTTAACAGAGAAGTAGTGCATCCAAGGTGAAAAACACTGAACACATTGAGCATGTGAAAACCTCAAAAAATGTAAGGTATAAAATGACAACCACTAGAGGTATGGTTTGCACAATTATAAACTTTGCTGATTGTCAGAAATGGCAATGTTTTTCAGAGAAAAGGGAAATCATCTATATACGAAAACCAGTTTATTAAGATGAAGTGGTTTTGGTGCATAGAAGCTGTCCCTGCAGTCTGGCAATGTAAAAAAAAAAAACCATTGCCATATTTGAGACATTTGGCTCTAAACATGCTCCTAGTGTCTGTCAAACTGACATCCCCTAGACCAGTGATGGCGAACCTTTTTGAGCCCAAGTGCCCAAACCACAATACATGCCAACTTTTTTTTCCTCAAAGTGTCAACACAGCAATTAAGCTGGAATACTGAGGTTTAAGTTTAGAAAAAACAACTCGTACAGTTGTCCGAACTAATTAAAAACTTTTGTTTTAAAAGAAGAACACAACAACAGAGAGTTAATTGATACAAATTTTAAATAATGATATAAATAGATAAAATGAAGCTTATATTTATTAGTATCTCCAACAAATGCAATACATACACACAGACTGCTGAACACATTAACACACTGACTGCTTAATACACACACAGTCCTCTGAATACACACAAAGTCCTCTGAATACACACACTGCTGAATACACACACACACATACTGCTGAATACATACACACAGACTGCTGAATACACACACATACACTGCTTAATACACACGCACAGACTGCTGAGTACATGTACTGCTGAATACACACACACACTGCTGAATACACACACACAGACTGCTGAGTACACACAGACTGTGGAATACACACACATACAGACTGCTGAATACACACACAGTCCGCTGAATACACACACTGCTGAATACACACACACAGACTGCTGAGCACACACAGACTGCTGAATACATACACACAGTCTGCTGAATATATGTATTGCTGAATACACACACACAGGCTGCTGAGTACACACACACATGCTGCTGAGTACACACACACAGGCTGCTGAATACATACACGCACTCCGCTGAATACATACACGCACTCTGCTGGATACATACACACAGACTGCTGAATACACACACATACACTGCTGAATACACACACACAGACTGCTGAGTACATGTACTGCTGAATACACACACACAGGCTGCTGAGTACACAGACTGCTGAGTACACACAGACTGCTGAATACACACATACAGACTGCTGAATACACACACACACTGCTGAATACACACACACAGGCTGCTGAGTACACGCAGTCCGCTGAATACATACACGCAGTCCGCTGAATACATACACGCAGACTGCTGAATACATACACGCAGTCCGCTGAATACATACACACAGACTGCTGAATATACACACATACAGACTGCTGAATGCATACAGACTGCTGAATACATACACACAGTCTGCTGAATACATACACACAGATTGCTGAGTACACACACAAAGTCTGCTGAGTACATACACACAGACTGCTGAATACATACACACATACTGCATTGAGGGGTGCAGTGTATCTGTGTAAGGGTATGGAGTGCTGTGTCTGAGGGGTGCTGTTTGTGTGTGTCTGAGGGGTGCTGTGTGTGTCTGTGTGAGAGATGCTGTGTGTGGGGGTAGGGGTGCTGTGCTGTGGGGGGAGGGGTGCTGTGTGTGGGAAGGGTCCTGTGCTGTGGGGGTAGGGAAACTGTGCTGTGGGGGTAGGAGTGCTGTGGGGAGGGGTGCTATGTGTGGGGGTGAGCGATGCTGTGGGGGGTAGGGGTACTGTGCTGTGTGTGAGGTAGGGGTGCTGTGCTGTGGGGCGGGGTGCTGTCCTGTGTGTGGGGGGTAGGGCTGCTGTGCTGCTGTGGGGGAGGGGTGCTGTGCTGTGTGGGTAGAGGCTCTGTGTGTGGGGGGTAGGGGTGCTGTGTGTGGTGGTGGTTGGGGTAAAGAAACATAAAAAAATAAAATAAAAAATAAATATATATATATATATATAAAATCTGTATACCCCCCCCCCTTGTTCTTACCTTTGGAGAAGGGGGGGGGGGGACACAGCCAGCCCTGGTGGTCTGGTGGTGGTAAGTATAAGTCTGCGAAGCAGCTCTTCTATCCTCCCGCGCGATACTGTGTGGAACGTTGCCATGGTACCGCGCGGCAACGCTCCACACAGATTGCTCGCGGGAGGACAGGAGAACTGCTTCCTAGAGTCCCCCCCCCGCCTCCGGACACGGAAGCAGAGTAGGCGCATGCCGTTTTGGGCAGGCAGGTGCCTACTATACAATGATGCAGGCAGCCAGCTGCCCACTCCCCCGGCGACCTATGGCCGCGTGCCCACAGAGAGAGCCCAGCGTGCCACAAGTTCGCCATCACTGCCCTAGACGCTCTTACTCAGTGAAGAACTTTGAAAATCGAAGATGATGCCAACAGCTTTTGGAGAGGCATTGGATTAAATGATTCACAATGAATAGCATCTGATTGGCGGAGCACAATGATTGCTTCTATTAGAAGCATTGGACTGGACTAAGATCACCCATCCTCCCAAACTGGCCCATAGGATAAAGTTAGGGTAATACTGCACACAAGTGGAATGTACATGGGAGCTCTGAGGACGGGGGTCTGCCACCAACCAGGAACAACAGAAAATACAAGTCCACAGGTGTCACAACATAGATAGAAAGCAAAAGTATTTATTGTGGATCAAAAAAGAACAAAATGCATACAACACTTCAGCCATGAGACCTTAATCGTGTATGCCCATAATGTCCCCACCGACTGCCACCCTAAGTGAGTTCTTTATTCACCTTGTGATTTGTGCTTGACATGCACCCCTCTTATTTGTAATAGTGTTAAATGTAATATGTGTAATAGTGAATGCTTCAATTTGTACCCAATTCAACCTTACACCAGCATGCCTTTTTTGCCTACCTTACCTCTCTCGATCAAACGTGCGAATATGTAAGCGCGTTTTAATGTGTATGTTGGTACTCTTGAAGGTGTTTTACCTAGTAGTGTGCCATAGTAGTCACACATAGATATTATTTTTTTTGCACTGCATGACGGATGGATAGATACGTAAACAATAAATATTACAGTTGTAGTTTTTGAGTAAAAGCTTTTTTAATCAATCAAATAAAATAATTTTGTGAAATTTTCTAACATACTTGATCAATGAAATCCCTGATTAGAAAGGCTTAATCAGCAGACAGAGATAACAGAAATTTGAAACTATTAGTGACTCAAGCTTGCTCTTTCTTCATTATTGCTACAATGAATTACATTTCAGAGCTTTGTTACTGTAACACGTTAAATACTGCATGTTGCAATGAGAAAAGTGCAGGAAATTGCGACAAAGGCCAGTTATGAAAAAGCCCTTGTATTTAGTAAAATTCATTAGTATTTTAGGTTTGTAGGGAAATGTATTAAGCAGTCAGTGTGTTAATATGTCAAATTATCAACAGATAATACCTAAAGTTATTTAGTAGATGTAGAATTTGTATGGCAGGCACTTAGTGTGTCTGCCCCCCCCAGTGGCGGTTCTTTCATAGGGTCACTTGCAGCAGCGCCCCACCAGTTTGCGACTAAGGCCAGTTATGAAAAAGCCCTTGTATTTAGTAAAATTCATTAGTATTTTAGGTTTGTAGGGAAATGTATTAAGCAGTCAGTGTGTTAATATGTCAAATTATCAACAGATAATACCTAAAGTTATTTAGTAGATGTAGAATTTGTATGGCAGGCACTTAGTGTGTCTGCCCCCCCCAGTGGCGGTTCTTTCATAGGGTCACTTGCAGCAGCGCCCCACCAGTTTTTATGTGGAAAATAAAATTATTTGCAGACGTTTAGAAATCATAAGACTTTTGGGTGGGCGGGCAGGGCCGGCCTTAGGCCTTCAGGCGCCCTGTGCGAAAAATCTTAACAGAGCCCCCCCCCCGCGCCATCCATGTGTATAGGGGATTTATTAAATGAAAATTTAACAATTAACAAATATTTATCACCTCTTCCCTGTCATTACCTTGCATGGAGGGAAGGCATGCTGATCTCTGGTGATACAGTTTGCTGGGAATATGGTCGGTGCCTTCACTGGGTGCAGACCATCAGCAACTGTCTCCTGAGCTCAGGCACTTACAGTATCAGAGCTTTCCTGTGGTAATCCGCGGCAACGTTCTGATTGGCCGGAACTCGGAAGACAGCTACATTTATCATGTGTGTGTCAGACGTGATTGTGTAATGTGTTCTCTGTGTGCCATATTTGTAATGGGTGTATTGACTGTGTCTGATATGTGTGTGTATTGACCGTGTGTGATTTTTGTTCACTATAGCAGTAGATAGGGGGAGCAGGGGCACTGGGGTAGATGTGGGAGCAATGCACTATAGCAGTAGATAAGGGGAGCAGTGTCACTAGGGTAGACAGGGAACAATGGCAATATAGGGGGAGCATGGGCACAATAGGGATGGATAAGGAGCATGGGCACTATAAGGGTAGATGGAGGGATCAGGTACACTATAGGGGTAAATGGGGAAGCACTATAGGGGTAGATGGGGAGCAGGGGTGCTATAGTGGTAGATCGAGGAGCAGGGGCACTATAGAGGTAGATAGGGGGAACTATAGAGATAGATGGGGAACATGGGTACTATAGGAGTAGAGGGGGCACTATAGGAGTAGAGGGGGCACTATAGGGGTAGAGGGGGGCACTATAGGGATAGATGGGGAACAGGTGTACTATAGGGGGAGCAGGGGCACTATAGGGGTAGAGGGGGAACAGGGGTACTATAGTGGGAGCAGGGGCACTGTAGGGATAGATAGGAACAGGGGTACTATAGGTGTAGATGGGGGCATTATAGGGATAGATGGGGAACAGGGGTACTATAGTGGGAGCAGGGGCACTGTAGGGATAGATGGGAACAGGGGTACTATAAGGGGAGCAGGGGCACTATAGGTGTAGATGGGGGCACTATAGGGATAGATGGGGAACAGGGGTACTATAAGGGGAGCAGGGGCACTATAGGTGTAGATGGGGGCACTATAGGGATAGATGGGGAACAGGGTTACTATAGGGGTAGAGGGGGGCACTATAGAGATAGATGGGGAACAGGATTACTATAGGGGAAGAGGGGGGCACTATAGGGATAGATGGGGAACAGGGTAGGGGTGGGGGGGGGCACTATAGAGATAGATGGGGAACAGGATTAGTATAGGGGAAGAGGGGGGCACTATAGGGATAGATGGGGAACAGGGGTACTATAGGGGGAGCAGGGGCACTATGGTCTCACTTACCAGGCAGCAGATTCAGGCCTCGGTTAGCTCCGCCCCCGCCGACCACTTGGCTCCGCCCCCGTCGGCTGCTTGGCTCCGCCTCCTACAGTCTCTTTCGCTGCTAAGCCCTGGTAGAGGGCAGGGGGTGTGCAAGCTGTCAGCCATAGGGCGCCCCCTGCTGCCATGGCGCCCTGTGCGGCCGCACAGCTCGCACACCCCTAAGGCCGGCCCTGGGCGTGGGAGGGGAATAAGCTAAACAAAAAAACAAACAAAAAAAACACACCGGCCATTGCCTAAAAAAAAAAAAGATTGATCATATTCTTAGCTAGAGTTAACAGTGAATCTGGAGTGGCTCAGGGCTAGAAAACTGGAGTTAGACAGAGACAGTTGGAGCCCAGACGTGGCTTTCTAATTAGAGGAGTTTGGACTCGCGCTCTCTGGGGCCTCATGGCCAACTAACTTGCTTGAGGACAGACTGATTCGTCAGTCCTCAGTTCTTGACCGAGGGCCCAACCTGGGAGGCGACCCAATAACTTGCACTCTATGCTACCGGGTGCAGTGCCCCTCCACTCAATCTGCAGAGCCAAGCGCCTCCAGTCTGCAACTCCTCCAGATGCATAGTTGTAGACTATGAAGTAGGTGTCTCGCAAGCTGCAGCCAATCAGAACATTACTTTTACCATGGCAGTGCTCTGACACTTTAAGTGCTGGTGCTTGCAAGACATCTACCACTTGGTCTGCAGCTCTGCACCCGGTTAGCCCACCAAACTACCAGGGAATTGATTACTGCATAAAAAAAGGTATTTCAGTGTGGAGAGCCTGGTCACTGAAACAAAGCCTCCCAACACTAATATAGCTTGGTTGCTACATCTAAGTGCTGCTTCATAGTGTGTGATTGGAGATATTCTGGAGAGTTTTACAGAATCTTCAACTGTCTAAGATTTTGCTAAGCGTTTTCTTTTTTACTGTTACAGGTAAGATTCATCTATAGGAAAAGGTTTCTGATTGCACAAGGTTTGATTTCCTGATGGTAATTGGTAAGGCATTTGATCAGCTAGGTGTTTGCTATTAATTGCTTGTTAATTAGCTATTGTTTGAAAATAAGCATAGGTCTACCCAGGTGTTAAACATTCCTAGTGGGTGGTGCTTTTAGGAGTTATATAAGGGTTGTGGTCATTAGCTTGGCTGCTGCTTCAAAGTGTGTGATTAGAGATATTCTGGAGATAAACTGGAGGTAATCTGAGTTATACAGGAGGACAAAAAAATAAAAAATGTAAGATTTGTTTGATTTTAATTTTTCACCTCATTAAAATGGCAGACTTAGTTCAGTGTAATAGTTGTTATGCATTTGTTTAATGTTCCACTTTTTGGAGATACGGATGCTGTCTAATCTGTAGACAGTTCTCTATATTGCGGCAGGAGATTGTATTTTTGAAGTCTGAGATTTGTAAATTATCTGGTAAACAAACTCAGGCTGGAACTGCTGCAAAGCCACTGCCGCAGAGATGTACTAGGAATGGCAGAATGGTAGACTTATAGTTTTGGATAAAAGGCATATTGCACAGTCTGTTGCTCTACATAATTCATTTTCAGCACTTTCAGAGTATAATGGTGTTATGGAGACAGGCTCAGACACCAAGTGTAGTGGTGTTATGGAGACAGGCTCGGGCATCGAGGGTAGTGGTGTTATGGAGACAAACTCAGGCACTCACCAAGTGTAGTGGTGTTATGGAGACAGGCTCAGGCACTGAAGGTAGTGGTATTGTGGAGACAGGCTCACGCACTAAAGGTAGTGGTGTTGTGGAGAAATGCTCAGACACTGAGGGCAGTGGTGTTGTGGAGACATGCTCAGACACTGAGGGCAGTGGTGTTGTGGAGACAGGCTCAGGCACTGAGGGCAGTGGTGTTGTGGAGACAGGCTCAGGCACTGAGGGCAGTGGTGTTGTGGAGACAGGCTCAGGCACTGAGGGTAGTGGTGTTGTGGAGACAGGCTCAGCACCAGTGGTGTTGTGGGAGACAGGCTCAGCACTGAGGGTAGTGGTGTTGTGGAGACAGGCTCAGGCACTGAGGGTAGTGGTGTTGTGGCACAGGCCTGGGTGGCACCGAGGGTAGTGGTGTTGTGGAGATGGTGCCCAGCACCGAGGGTAGTGGTGTTGTGGGAGTATTGCGCCTGCGCACCGAGGGTAGTAGGCTGCAGACAGGCTAGCAGTGGTGCTATGGGAGACAGGCCCAGGCAAACAGGTAGTGTGGTGTTATGGACACCGCACCGCGGTGTTGTGGAGACAAGCTCAGGCACTGAGGGTAGTGGTGTTGTGGAGACAGGCTCAGGCACTGAGGGTAGTGGTGTTGTGGAGACAAGCTCAGGCACTGAGGGTGGTGGTGTTGTGGAGGCAGGCTAGGACACAAAGT
>OW240915.1:195098086-195136000 GCA_933207985.1 Pelobates cultripes
CCATGATTTTATTTGCCCTGTCTCCCAGTCAAAATGGGATTGTGAGCACGTAACCATGGATACCCTAATACTAACTGTGAAGAGGGAGAGGTGATAACCTGGAATCGAATGGTTTCGTAGTGTAAACCCCCTGTGTACATGTGTAGTGGTTCAGTCTCATGAGTAACAACTGGAGAACTTAATGGTCTACCATCTATGGCCTCAACGGCCAAGGGTATCTCCTTCTCTCTGATGGGAATGTTGTTTCTCTTTATAAAGCCAGAGTCCATAAAATTTTCAGCTGCCCCAGAGTCAACCAGAGCATATATGTTGTCAACTATACAAATCTCTCCCATATATAAAGAAACCGGGAGAAGCAAGCGGTTAGGAGGCAATTTAGGTGACTTAGATATCACACCCAAGGCCAGTCCCCTATAAGGTCTTAGGTGCGAGAGTTTTCCGGGAGTAAAGGACATTCCTTTACCATATGGTCTCTCCTACCACAGTATAGGCAGAGTCCCTCCCCTCTCCTATGTAATTTCTCAGTATCAGAGAGTTTGGCAACCCCTAATTGCATAGGTTCCTCCTCAGACACTTTAACACTCTCTGGTATATTAACTCTGGGGTTAATGGGTGTAACAAAACGTCTATTCCTGTTCTTGGTATAGAGCCTGTCACGAATTCTATTATCTATATCAATGAGGTAATCGATAAGGTCTTCTAAGGCAATAGGAAGCTCCTTAGCTGCTACCTCATCCAATATCGTATCTGACAAACCTTCCATAAAGGCAGTAGTTAACCCATTGTTGGTCCAATCTACCCGCGAAGCAAGAGTGCGAAACTGAATAGCATAATCAGCCACAGACCTAGAACCCTGTTTAATTCTCATTAATGCTCTCGCGGCATTCTTTGACCTTTTCATTGTGTCAAAAGTTCTACGAAAAGCCGTAAGAAAACTGTTGAAATCATGTACCATAGGCCCATTAGCTTCCCAAATAGGATTTGCCTACTCAAGTGCCTTATCGGTAAGTTGGTGCATAAAGAACCCAACCTTAGACCTCTCTGTGGGAAATGAACGTGGATACATTTCAAAGTGAAATTCAATCTGATTAATAAACCCTCTGCAAGTCTTAGAGTCCCCTCCATACCTAGGAGGAGGTGTTAAATGGGCCGAAGTATTAGGCAAAGTAGATACTTCAGGGAGAAGGGGCGTAGGAGGGTTAGGTGTGGTTGCTGGAACGTTCTAGCTAGGAGCGTCTGGAGAGCCTGGGCTATCTGATCCATACGGTGATCCTGCTCTACAAATCTTGCCTCATGGGACGCCATCTGTTGAGCTAAATCTGCGGGGTCCATGGCCCTATCGTAATGTAACGAGAATATACCCCTACACGCAGGATCCAGCTAAACAGAGGCAAATACAGAGGAGAGATACGTCTACCGGACCTTAGAATGGCCGGACTCGACGTATATGAGAGAAGACAGAGCCAGGAACAAACCGAGGTCAAGGGCACAGAGAGACAGCGTAAACTAGGACAAGCCGGGGTCTGGTACACGGAAAACAGCAAGCCGGCAAACAGTACAGATAAGGATAAAGCGAAAACGAAGTCAGAATACGAAGCCAAAGTCAATACGAGAAAACACAACTGAACACCACAAGCGCTAAAGGGAACTGAAACAGAAACCACGATAGGGCAAGGAACAAAGGGAAGAAGGTGAGTATAAATACCTAAACATCTAATTTGATTGGTCCCTGTCATATCCACGCCCCCAAAAGGTAAGTGTATGGGGAGTGTGGCATGACAGGGACCAATGGGATGCCTTTTCCAATTTAGGCACCCACTGTCCCTTTAAGAGCGCGCCCGAGACTCGCGGTGCGCTCTTAGATTCAGGCGGGACACGTGACCGCCTCACGCGGTCACTGCCCGCCCTCCATCCGAAGTAGTTGGATGAGCCGCGCGCGGCTCGTGCAGCCGCAGGACCGCGCGCGGCTTGAAGAGAGGACCGCGACCGGCCCCCGGTTAAGGTAAGTAACGCTACACTCGCACAGGAAGCAGCAGCGGCCGGCCAGCGCTGCGCGGATGTGGCTGTGGCCACGCAAGTTCGCGGCCGCATAGGCGAAATAATTTTTTTTTCCAAGTCTTGTGGCTGAGTGCAGCCACATGTCAAAGCGGCCCCAGGGCTGGCGGCCTACCCGGAAATTTTTGAGGTTCTATTTCAACTATCAAAAGTAAAGACAAATAAGTCAATGGGGCCTGATGGAATACATCCAAAGTTATTAAAAGAGCTTTGTGGTGTACTAGCAAAAACATTAACAGATTTATTTAACCAATCATTGTTAACAGGAGTAGTCCCAGAAGATTGGAAGTTAGCGAATGTTGTGCCCATTCACAAGAAAGGTAGTAGGGAGGAGTCGGGCAACTATAGACCAGTAAGCCTTACTTCAGTAGCGGGGAAAGTGACGGAAACCATGTTAAAGGATAGGATTGATGAACTTCTAAAATCACATGGATTTCAAGAAAAGAGACAACATGGATTTACTTCAGGGAGATCATGCCAAACTAATCTAACTGATTTTTTTGATTGGGTAACTAAAATAATAGACCAGGGTGGTGCAGTAGACATTGCTTATCTAGATTTCAGTATGGCTTTTGACACTGTTGCATGTAGAAGTCTTATCAATAAACTGCAATCTTTACATTTGGATTCCAATATTGTTGAATGGGTAAGGCAGTGGCTGAGTGACAGGAAACAGAAGCCAATGGAGTATATTCAAAGCATGGGCTTGTCACCAGTGGTGTACTTGGAGCCATTCTCTTTAATATTTTTATTAGTGATATTGCAGAAGGTCGTGATGGTAAGGTATGTCTTTCTGCTGATGATCCTAAGATATGAAACAGGGTTGATGTTCCAGGAGGGATAATCCAAATGGCAACTGATTTAGGTAAACTAGAAAAATGGTCAGAGCTGTGGCAACTGACAGTTAATGTAGATAAGTGCAAGATAATGCACCTTGGACATAAAACCCAAGGGCAGAGTACAGAATATTTGAAAGAGCCCTAACCACAACATCTGAGGAAAGGGATTTAGGGGTGATTATTTCTGATGACTTAAAGGTAGGCAGACAATGTAATAAAGCAGCACGAAATGCCAGCAGAATGCTTGGTTGTATAGGGAGAAGTATTAGCAGTAGAAAGAGGGAAGTGCTCATACCATTGTACAGAACAGTGATGAGACCTCACTTGGAGTATTGTACGCAGTACTGGAGACCGTATCTCCAGAAGGATAGTGATACTTTATAGAGAGTTCAGAGAAGGACTACTAAACTGGCTCATGGATTGCAGGATAAAACTTACAAGGAAAGGTTAAAGTAAAAGAGGAGACTATTTAAAAGAAGAAAAAATACTACAACAAGAGGACATAGTTTTAAATTAGAGAGGCAAAGGTTTAAAAATAATATCAGGAAGTATTACTTTACTGAGAGGGTAGTGGATGCATGGAAAAGCCTCCCAACTGAAGTGGTAGAGGTTAACAGGAGTTTAAGCATGCGTGGGATAGACATAAGACAATCCTAACTATAAGATAAGGCCAGGGACCTATGAGAGTATTTAGAAAATTGGGCAGACTAAATGGGCTGAATGGTTCTTATCTGCCATCACATTCTATGTTTCTAACACAGTCACCCCCACACACACTGTTACCCTTCAAAACACTGTCATCCCCCAACAAAACACTGTTACCCTCCCACACACTGTCACACTGCCACACATTGCCTCCCCCCAACTCACTGCTACCCTTCCAAGCACTGTTACTCTTCCACACACTGTCACCCTCCCACACACTGTCACCCCTCTAAAACACAGTCACACTGCCTTCCCACAAACATTGTCACCCTCCCAAACACTGTTAATCTCCCACATACTGTCACCTTCCCAAACACTGTCACCCCTCCCACACACTGTCACCCTGCCACACACTGCCTCCCCACATACAGTTACCCTCCCACACAATGTTACCCTCCCACACGCTATCACCCTGCCACACACTGCCTTCTCCCACTGCCTTCTGTTACTCTCTATCACACTGTCTCCCCCTCACACACTGTTACCCTCCCACACTCTGTCACCTTTCCACACACAGTCACCCCTCCAAAACACACTGTTACCCTCCCACACTCTGTCACCTTTCCACACACAGTCACCCCCCCAAAACACACTGTTACCCTCCCACACACTGTCACACACTGCCTCCCCACACACGGTCACCCTGCCATAAACTGCCTCTTCCACACACTGTTATCCTCCAACACACTGTTTCCCCCAAACACACTGTTATCCTCCCACACACTGTTATGCTACAACACACTGTTACCCCCAACACATTGTAACCTTCCCACACACTGTCACCCCTGCCACACTCACATTAATCCCTACTAATCCTGTCACACTCACTCCTCCAATCATGCCACACTCACTTCCCATCATAAAGCGGTAAACAATGCCAGTCACATCCAGAAATACACACAGCCAGATACACATTGTAACTACATGTCTGTATTTGTCAATGTGTGTGTCTCTGTGCATCAATGTGTTTGTGTGTGTGTATGCATGTTCATGTATCCAAATTTGTCTGTGTGTTTGTGTATTTGTTTGCAGTCCCTGCATTGGCTTCCAGTTAGATATAGGACTCAATTTAAAATTCTGGTGCTTGCTTACGAGTCCCTACGTAATGCTGCTCCAACCTACCTATCCTCCCTAATACACAAGTGTGTCCCGTCGAGGCCCCTACGCTTTTCCAAAGACCTACGTATATCCTCTGTGCGTACTCCCACCTCTAACGCTCGCCTCCAAGATTTATCCAGGGCTGCACAACTTCTGTGGAACTCATTTCCCTTCTCCGTAAGACTTTCACCCAGTCTACACTCATTCAAAAAAATCATTGAAAACTCACTTCTTCAAGAAAGCATATCAATTAAACTGTTTTTTATCCCCCACCCCCCATGACTCCTCTCCTGCAACTGTCAAACATTACCTACTAAGCCCTCAGTAAATACTTTTCTAACAACCTACTTCGTACCCCTACTTTTACCCTTTGTGTCATTATACCCCACTCCCTCTAGAATGTAAGCTCATTGAGCAGGGCCCTCAACCTCTCTGTTCCTGTACGTCCAGCTGTCTGGTTAAAATTACATGTCTGTTAGTCCACCCATTGTACAGCGCTACGGAATCTGATGGCACTATATGAATAATAAAATAATAATAATATATGTGCGTGTAATAGTGTGTACATGTGTGCTTATATTAGTATGTGTGTGTGTGTACCGTTGCAATGTGAGGATGGTATGGTATGGACAATGCAAATGTAAATTGGCAACTTATATAATATATATAACGTATATACTTATGAAATACATGGAGCAACACATTTAAAGAACATATAGATAATATATATGTGAAAGTATTATAGAATATGTGGGGAAATGTAAATAACACTGATTTGTTATCTGTAACTTTATTATTTGTTAAATTATTTTTTAAAAGCTTTCTTGCACTGACAAAGTGTTTTATTTTTTTTCGAATAACACTTTCACGGGAACTTATGTTTACACGATTGCCAGGCTTTCCAACCATACACCTCAATTGTGTATATATTTTTGCATAATTGCATAATTGCAAATTAAACTTTATTTTGTTTTCAAATTATACCGTAACTGCAGACAGAGAGCTCACAACGCAGCAGAACAGGGAGTCACAACACTGCAAGCCTCTGAACGATGAATACAGAGACTAGCTGTATTCATCCAACCTTCAGTATAACTAGTTCCTCATACACAGAACATGCAACCCCTATTTTTTTTCACTATTGGTGTTGGGTCATGTTTGAGTTTCAAAGTCTAGAACCACCACTGCTGGAGCATTGTACATTATATTGTGTGGGTATCTCTGCATTGAAGCTCTGTCACCTCTGTGTATCCATCGCAATGACCCTGGCTGTGTGGAATGGTTGTGGCTATTCCTTATTTTGCCAGCACTGTAGATTGTATTTTTGTAGTCTGCCTATCTCTATGTATTAAATGGGTTTCTTTGCGTTGGGTCAAGTTCTGTGTATTGTATGACTACCTCTGTTTCATTCTCAGCTCTCTGTATTGTATTGGTATCTCCTTATTGGACTTGTGTCTTTGTATTGTATAGGTTACTATGTATTGTACCTGGCTCTATGTATTGCAGGCATCACAGTATTATACCTAGTCATTGTTGTCCTGTCACTAACACCTATCTCCTTAGTGGAGTTCCATAATGCAAAGGCATATAGGCATGTTTGCACCCATTTAATTATTTTAGCGATGTTATGGGGGGGGGAGGGGTATCAAGATATTTAAATCACATGACTATACCGAGGGATTCCCAATGGCTCTACTACTAAGAAACCTGCCTTCTCCTTTGATATCCTTATGTAGACAATGGGGGTGTCTTCTATAACTTTTCATTGGACAAGCCAAATGGGATATTCCCTATTTTATGGTTGCCATACACGATCAACCTTGTTTATCTTTATTTAGAATATACAAAGACAATCTTTTGGATGAACAGCAAAAACCAAATGTGAGGAAGGCTGACCTTGATGGACACGTCTCTTTTCAGCCTATGTAACTATGTAATTTGACATTTTTTACATTGTTTATTCAGAGCATTTTAAGTACACAGTATTCATAGGAATTTTCTATACATTACATAAGCAGAAAATGAAACATGGGGCTAAGTGCAGAATCCTGTAATAGTGCAGCTCAGTTGTTGACCTGAACTACTGCTCTCATTCCCAAAATACAGACAGCTGCAGTCAAGAGGGAGATATACTAATAGGGTGCTAAAATGGTCACAAATGACCCTTGCATTGTCAGCCTGTAGTATGTGAAGGATTCATACCCCTAGCTCACGCTTCTACATTTACACCGTAGCCAGAATTTCCTCCGTGAGCGGAAGTCAAGTCACAGAGGTAATCAGCGCCGAGGACAGTTTGTGGCAAAAGCATCTGTTAATTCTGGTAATGATTTTACACCCAGATGACTATGACTCAATATGCACAGCTGTTTTAGCTCATAGCCAAATTAAGCAAGGGCTATAACTTGTGTTATTGAAGGGCTGTGTCTGTGAAACAATCATTACACATGACAGGGGCTAACCAAGGTTCAACTCACAAGTACCCCAATCTTATTTAAACTAATCATTTACCACTCACTGACAAAATGCAATATGCAATATGGTTGCACGTGTTGGACCGATATACTATTAAAATTATGAAATACTTTTTTTTAACTTTTTGTAGGTGTAGGTTGTTTTTTTTTTTTGTTTTGTTTTTTGCACCTGTTCTGTCAGTTGTATAGATCAAATCATTGCACAATTAGAGTTGATAGATTAACCAATTTTTAACAAATTAATTACGCCTCTTGCTGCAACATATCTATGAATTGTATATGGGGCAGAATTTTTTATGTGGCACCATGGACAGAGCTCCAGCTGCAATGGTCACAAATTCGCAAAAACCTTGACTTAAATGAGTTTCATAAAATCGGTTATAATAAAATACAGACTCAAACAGATTTTTGTGAATTAGTGAAAATATAGATGTACTTTTCCTGTTTAAAAGCATGCTGGTTTTGGAAGGTCTAATTGCAAGCTGTTCCTCACAATGCAGAAGTCCGTTTTGAACAGACGCGCAGGCAGCTGAGGGCATTTCCAGACAATAGAATTCAGGAAGCCCTTGGAAAACGTTTAACACATTTATCTCACAGGACATAACAAGAGCAAGAACATATTATTTAGGAATCGTAAAATGCACATTACGTAACGTAGCTGTTAGATTCATTGTCAACTTGAGATTACACTTAGGATCTTTAAATTGTAGAATGCATTAAAGGGCCTCATCAAGCACCATAGGCACTACAGCTTATTGTAGTGGTTGTGGCAGAAGCAAGTCAAGAAGTCTAGAATTTCAAGTGGTTTAACAAAACAGGTATATTTTGCAGCAAGCAACCACAGTTGAAACCTCGCTGTTTGAGTACATTTCTCACTATCTAAGACAAACAGGAAATAAGTTGTGGATGTCTAAGTGTCACACAGTGCAGGCATCCATGTTAATGACTACCCAAAACCAAAAATTGCATATAACAATATTATGTGCAATAAAGTGCATCACACCAGCAGTGTGAATAGTGTAAAAATAGTTACCACTTGAGAATAATGGGTACTGATTCCCGGTATCTCCTATAGAGCAACAGAAAAATAGAGAATAGGTCATAGTGTGGTGCTTTAATATAAACTATATAACTAGCTTTAAAAAACTAGCTTTAAAAAAAACTATAAAAAATACTCACAAACAGACGGGCACATAACTAAAGATATGCATAAATGCTCAATTCAAACATGACACAGTCCCACTGCCAGATATGGAGGATGTTCTTCCTTCTGGGGTATAAAGTTCTCAGTTCTCAAGTCCAGGCAAACCAGCCAAGTTTCACCTCCGCTGTTGTCCTTCTCATGGGGTCCTTTCGTCTTGCTCAATGCTTCTTGTCTTCTCTACGGACTTCTTTAGGAGCTATTCCTCTTATGTGTACCCATTATTACCCACCAGCAGTACCAATTATTCTCAAGTGGTAACTATTTTTACATCATTCACATTGGTGGTATGGTACCCTTTATTGCACATAAGATTGGTATATGCAATTTTTGGTTGGCTGATATTTCTCACTATCTCCCTGAAGTATTTGTATGGAGTGATCACACATTGTGATGATAGGCTCTGTGCACTGGGTTATAGCAAGATTTCATATTTCCCAGCATTTCAAATGGACAAAGAGGGACACTTACATTTTAGGGGTGTGAGTGGAGGTGTGGACAAGAGCCGGCTGTTCTGAGAAATTTTAGGTGACTTTTCTATTTATTTTAGTTCAAAGACAAATTACTGTTAATATTATTGCAGTGGAGCTCTTCTGTACACTCAGACACAGCAACAATATGGAGCTTCTATATGGATCCCACATAATGAAAGACCGCTTTTTCGAGCTCAGTATGTGTTTTAGCATCAGGGCCGGTACAAGGATTTTTGCCTACACAGGAAAGGATTGCATTTTGACACCCTTCCCTCCTTTCCCAAAAACGCATCTTCACCTGTGTGTCATATTTGCTTAAGTCTCTCTTCACTAGAACTCCACAGCAGCACATTAACACAGAGAAAAAACAACTAATCAGAAAAAAGTTTGGTACAATAAAATTCCCCTCCCCATAACTTCCTCTTTCTTTACTGCTCCACATCAGTACAGGTCAAAGTACCACTGCTCCTGCTCTTAGTGAGTGGCTGTTGGATTATATATTTCTGCATTCTTATTATTTCATCCTTTTGTAGTTTGTCTATATTTATTTCTTTTACTGGGATTTGTTTTTATCTCTATACTGTTGATTTCTTTCAGCAAGGGGATTTTTTTGCCTTGATTTATCTACTCTCCCCTCTATTCCATTTTTCATTGCCTATCCCTATTATTGTCTTCTCTGTCTAATTTCTTACTTGGTTTGGTGCCCGTCGTTTCTGTGTCTGCTCGGGAATCGCAGGAGGCTGCTTTCTAGCTGTCTCCTATGATTCCTCTGGCACCGCGGCTTCTGAGTACATCTCCGGCAGACCCACATGTTTGCTCCCGCTGCTTTTTGTCCCTCACACTATCCCCTTACCACAGCCGTCCTCGTATGAGTTGGTACAATTAGAACCGTAGCCGGAGTTTGCTGCGGCCCCCGTGCGCACGGTGCGAAGGGGGAGAGCGAGGATGCCACGTGGGAGCTTCAACTCCCGCAGTTTTTTCATTTCCTGGCGTGAGGTCACCTCGTGAGTCAGGACCTTGCCCAGACTGCTCTCCTCGATCCTAGGCACTAGTTGCCAGTCTGCCCTCCAGGCTGGGATTTTATTGAGGATTCTGGGTGCTGTATTGGAAGCTCTGGTGTGCCGGCTGACATTATTTGTCTGTACCTTCCCTCATAGTGTACCCTGCTTGGCCTGGACCACCTTAGAAGTTTCCCTCTCCAGCCCCGATAGTAGGGCATGTGGGGTGAACTGGGATACTTTTTAAATTTGGGTCTTGTACCCCTATATGGGCACCAGGAGGTTACTAGTCTATATGATCAATTAAATCACAACATATCCTTAACACTGCCCTGTCAGGTTAGATCCTACTCAGGCAGTCTGTGTTCTTCTCCATATGCCTCAGTTTTTTGAGCCCAGTGGTGTTTCCTGGTTTTGTGCTGCCCTAAGCATGACAAAACTCAGCTCCCCTCTGCCCCTCCTTCTAAATACACATATACACTCACTGTCCAACACATACACTCAGTGTCAGACACACATTCACTGACAGACACACATATACTAGCTAACAGGCATACTCACTCACTGACAGACTGTGAGGAACTGACTCTGCTGGGTTTCGAACCCCGGTTTACATGGTGCTAAACCTCTTTCTTACCAGTACATCAGCCTGCCTTTTGCAAATTTACCTGAGATCTGATACCATTGCTTGTAGAGTCAAGGTTATCAGTGACAGCTCTCTTCAGCTGTGTCTGGTCAGGTGTCTGTTTCTTGGCCTATAAAAGCCACTTCCTGTCTCTGTACCTTTGCCAGATTATTGTGGTTCCTGTACTCTCTAATCCAGCGTGTTCCTGTTTCTCCTTCCTGTTGCTGAATTTGGACTGTTTTGACTTTGCTGCTTCTCCTTCCCACTGACCTCGGCTTGCCTCACTACGATTATCATCTTTCTGTTCCAGTCTCCCATCTCTGCTTAAGACCAGAAGGCCACTCAAGGCTCAGGGGCTCAACCACCTGGGTAACGAGTGGCTACCTCTGGCAGAAAACATTGCTGATCTGGCTACTGGACTCCAAAACTTTGTAACATCAATATCATTACAGAATAATCTGGCCCATTCATGGAGACCGTCGGATCAGATTCTGCATTGGCCCAGCAGGTTGCTTTTAATGCAAGAACAATGCAGACCCAGGCACAGACCATTCAAGTGCTGCAGGATCAGGTAGCTGAACTGCAAAATTAAGTTCGATCAATGCATAGTGAGCTTACCAGCTACAGGGCACATGATGTTGCGGCTGCTGCTACAACTACTGTTACACCTGCACAAGATGCCCGCTTGACTCTACCAGAAAAATTTGGAGGAGACCGCAAAAAATTTAGGGGTTTCCTAAATCAATGCCGTTTGCATTACATGATGTTACCTAACCGGTTTCCATCTGAAAGAGAGAAGGTGGGATTTATTTTCTCCCTCTTCAAAGATGAAGCCCTGGCCTGGGGCTCCCCTTTTCTGGAACAGGACAGTCCAGTCTTGGGAAATTTAAAAGACTTTCTTGAGGCCATGTGCCTAGTTTTTGATGATCCCAATCGCTGTGCTACAGCAGAAGCCACTCTCCTTCATTTACATCAAGGGAGGCGCTCTGTGGCTGAATATGCTGCTGAATTCAGACAGTGGGTTACTGATACTACTTGGAACCAATCAGCCCAGAGGTTCCACTTCAGAAGGGGTCTCTCAGAAGCTATAAAAGATGAGCTAGCTCGTGTTGATCTTCCTGTTGAGTTTGATGCATTTGTGCGGTTGGCTATCCGTATTGATCGGAGACTTTCAGAAAGAAGATTGGAAAGACAGGGCTCTTTTAAACCAAGTGCCACTCCTACTTTCTATTCAAGAATTTCTACTCCGACCCCACAAACACCTACAGACTCTGAACCTGAGGCTATGCAGGTAGATCTAATAAGAGGGCCATTATCCAATGAAGAAAAACAGTGGCGACGCACTCACAATTTATGCCTGTATTGTGGTAGTGCAGGGCATTATGCCATCAATTGCCCTAACAAGTCTAAAAGAACAATAGCTATGACTGCTGAGGGTGCACAGATTCAACACCAATCCCAGATTTCAGACCAACTGGATTCTGTCACACAACCCTTGTTTTCTCTGGCTCAGGGTGAAGAAGGTATGATGACTCCACATCCTCATTTGGTGGTGCCTATCACTTTGCAATATGGTGATAATAAAATTTCAACTACAGCTATGATAGATTCCGGAGCAGGCGGAAACTTTATGGACATTAAATTTGCAGCAGGAAATAAAATTCAGTCTATCCCTAAATCTTCACCTGTGTTAATGGAAACAGTAGACGGTTCTCCACTTACGTCAGGCCCGGTTACACATGAGACTGTGCCCTTAAAATTGATTCTGGAAGTGAATCACCATGAGTCTATATCTTTCCACCTAATTTCCTCAACACAGTTTCCAGTGATTTTGGGTATACCCTGGCTTGCTCTGCATAACCCACAGATTGATTGGAAGACTAGAACCTTGTCCTTTCCTTCAGAACACTGCTTAATGAATTGTCAACCCTCTAAGGCGACACCTGTTACCACAACAATTAATGAAATGGTTGCTACAAACTTAACTAAGCTTCCTCTACAATATCGTGATTTTGCAGATGTCTGTGATAAGAAGAATGTTGATCAGCTTCCACCTCACAGGCCTTATGATTGCCCCATAGAGCTGCTACCTGGAGCTGCTATCCCATTTGGCCGTATATACTCCCTTTCTGAGCCTGAATTGAAAGCACTTCGTGAATACATACAAGAAAATCTTGCCAAAGGCTTTATTCGACCATCCACTTCTCCAGCAGGAGCTCCTATTTTCTTTGTAGAAAAGAAAGATGGCAGTCTACGGCCATGTGTCGATTACAGGGACATTAATAAAATCACTGTTAAAAACCGTTATCCCTTGTCTCTCATTCCTGAACTTCTGGAGAGACTTCGTTCAGCTAAAATATTTACGAAGCTTGATCTACGGGGGGCATATAATCTGGTTCGCATAAGACCAAATGATGAATGGAAAACAGCTTTCAGAACCAGGTACGGACATTACGAATATCTAGTAATGCCATTTGGGCTTTGTAATGCCCCTGCAACTTTTCAGCATCTAATCAATGATGTACTACGGGATCTCCTGGATCAGTTTGTTGTGGCATATTTGGATGATATCCTGATATTTTCTGATAATCTTGAAAATCACAGAAAACAGGTCTGCATTGTTCTTGAGCGCCTTCGTACCCACCACCTATACATTAAACTGGAAAAATGTGAGTTTGAACAAACAAATTCAGTTCCTGGGGTATGTAATAACTCCTAAAGGTTTAAGTATGGACGCAAGTAAAATTAAAGACTGGCCCATCCCCAAGAATGAAAAAGATATACAGAGATTTGTGGGGTTTGCCAATTTTTACAGGCGTTTCATTAAGAATTTCTCTGCCGTTATTACACCGATCACTAAACTTACATGTAAAGGGACTCCTTTTCAGTGGTCCAATAAGGCTGACACTGCATTTTCCAGATTAAAGACTCTGTTTACATCTGCCCCTATCTTGGTACATCCTCAGCCAGAATTGCCATTTACTGTAGAGGTAGATGCTTCTGATTCAGCTGTTGGGGCTATACTGTCTCAAAGGACTGGACCTAAGATGTTGTTACATCCATGTGCCTTCTATTCCCGCCAGATGTTACCAGCAGAAAGAAATTATGACATAGGGAATAAAGAACTTTTGGCTATAAAAGCTGCCTTCGCCGAATGGAGACATCTCTTGGAGGGAGCCACCCATCCAATTACTGTCCTCACAGATCACAAAAATCTGGAATGTATTCAATCCGCTAAGAGACTGTCAGCCAGACAAGCACGCTGGTCCCTATTTTTCTCAAGGTTTAATTTTTTTATTTCATACCGCCCTGGTTCCAGAAATGGCAAGGCGGATGCCTTGTCTAGGATAGCTGACCCCCTCCATACTACAGTAACCAAGGCCACCATCTTGCCAGAGAGTAGATTTTTAGGAGTTACCTTTCCTTCTGATCTAATGTCTCGCATTAAAAAGGGCTACTCTAAAGATCCAGTTTTTCGTGATCCTCCTCGTGATCTTCATATGACCATGCTTAATGGGTTTTGGATTTTTCAACAGCGTCTGTTTGTTCCAGAATCAGTGCGACTGGACGTTTTACGCCTCTACCATGACTCTAAACCAGCAGGTCATCCAGGAATCCGAAAGACACAAGAACTACTTACCCGATCCTTTTGGTGGCCTAAATATTATGAGGATGTTAAGAAGTATGTGTCCTCTTGTGATGTATGTGCCAGACATAAGGCTCCTTGCTCATCCCGTGTTGGCTTGCTTCAGCCTCTTCCGATTCCTCATCGTCCCTGGGGATCTATATCCATGGACTTTATTGTGGAACTACCTCCCTCTAAGGAACACACTACCATTCTTGTTGTTGTGGACCGGTTAACTAAGATGAGACATTTCATACCAGCTCGTGGTCTTCCTTCAGCTAAACTGACTGCTGACCTAGTTATTCGGGAAATATTTTGCTTGCATGGAGTGCCTGATGAAGTAATTTCTGACAGGGGAGTGCAGTTTACATCTCATTTTTGGAAATGTTTTTGTTCTATTCTAGGTATTAATATAAATCTGTCTTCAGCTTTTCATCCACAAAGTAATGGACAGACTGAGCGAACCAACCAGACTTTAGAACAATATTTGCGGTGCTATATTAGTTACCTGCAGGATGACTTGCTGGATTTTCTACCCACGGCGGAGTTTGCCTATAACAATGCCCAACACTGCTCCACTTCTCTGAGCCCATTTTTTGCCAATTATGGTTACCATCCAACCTTTCTAGTGAGTCTCCCAATTACTACTTCCATTCCTGCAGTCACTGACCGGCTAACCGCCTTACGAGATTCCCAAGAACTGTTGAAGGAGACTCTTTCAGAGGCTCAGGAATGTTACAAAAGAGCTGCTGAAAGGAGGCCCCAGTTTATCATGTTGGTGACAAGGTTTGGCTGTCAACAAAGAATCTTAAGCTTAGGATTCCTTCTCATAAATTAGGTCAAAAGTTCATGGGACCTTTTGAGATCATAGCTCAGATCAATGCAGTCACCTTCCGTCTGCAACTTCCGGATTCCATGAAAATACATCCGGTGTTTCACGTGGCACTGCTTAAACATTTTCATGAAAATACTTTCCCTGGTCAAGCCCTGCCTGCCCCACCACCAGTCCTCGTGGATGGGGAAGATGAATACGAGGTGGAAAAAATTCTTGACTCCAGGATCTTCCGCAACAAGCTTCAATATTTGGTTCATTGGAAAGGCTATGGTGAGGAGGATAGATCGTGGGAACCAGTGGACAATATTCACGCTCCTGATCTTCTTCAATCTTTCCATGAACAGTACCCTGCTAAACCAGGAAATAGGGCATCCAGAGGCTGCGCCTGTAGAGGTGGAGGTAATGTGAGGAACTGACTCTGCTGGGTTTCGAACCCCGGTTTACATGGTGCTAAACCTCTTCCTTACCAGTACACCAGCCTGCCTTTTGCAAATTTACCTGAGATCTGATACCATTGCTTGTAGAGTCAAGGTTATCAGTGACAACCCTCTTCAGCTGTGTCTGGTTCTTGGCCTATAAAAGCCACTTCCTGTCTCTGTACCTTTGCCAGATTATTGTGGTTCCTGTACTCTCTAATCCAGCGTGTTCCTGTTTCTCCTTCCTGTTGCTGAATTTGGACTGTTTTGACTTTGCTGCTTCTCCTTCCCACTGACCTCGGCTTGCCTCACTACGATTATCATCTTTCTGTTCCAGTCTCCCATCTCTGCTTAAGACCAGAAGGCCACTCAAGGCTCAGGGGCTCAACCACCTGGGTAACGAGTGGCTACCTCTGGCAGAAAACATTGCTGATCTGGCTACTGGACTCCAAAACTTTGTAACATCAATATCATTACACAGACACACATACACATTCACTAACAGACAGCATACACACTCTCACTAACAGACACATACAGTCACTAACAGACACACTTGCTAACAGACACGCATACACTCTCACTAACAGACACACACACATAGTAACACACTCACTAACAGACACACACTAACAGACACACACTCACTCACATTTAAAAAATGTTTATTTAACATTAACCCCCCAGCCTCCCTACCTTTGGGAGTGCTGGGGTGAATTCTCGCTTTCCCTGAGATCCAGTGGGGTTGCTGGGCGGCCGGCCTGTCTCAGCACTGATCCTCCTGTACAGCTCCCTTGCGCGCCATGTAGTGATGCCGGGGCCGGAGTGACGTCATATTCCGGCTGCGGCATCACTGAACAGGAGGATCAGTGCTCCCTCACCACCCGCCCGGAATGTGCCGCCCAGGACAAGAGGCTGGCAAGGCATTTGCCAGGGCGATTGGGTGATTACTTTTTTTGCTGCCCCCCCCCCCACTAAAAAGTGCCGCCCAAGGCAAATGCCTTGTCAGCCTTGCGGTAAATACACCCCTGGGTGAGCTCTCCCTCATATCTCAGCCTGATACTGATATGGTTCCTTATTACATTATTAGAAGGTCTCTCGTAAACTCTGCCCGCTACTGATTTCAATGCTAATTTCTCTATTAGAGGGCGAGCCCCTCAGTCCAGCCCTGGTATTGATACCAACTACATTATTAGAGGGTGGGCCCCTCTCATAATATCATCCGGACCCTCATATGGATTCCAATTACATTATTATAGGGTGCAGCCCTCTCACTAATGCAGCCCGCTGCTGCTATTGATGCCAATTTGTCTAATTAAAGATGAACCCTTCTCATAACTCAGCTCGATGCTGATCTGATACAAATTACGTTATTAGGTGAATATTTCCCTCCCAATTTTCATCCCTCCCTTCTGTGGTTAGTTGTCCGAAGTTGGGATAATCAGGTACGTATACAACTCTGCTTGTTGTTTCGGCCCCCGGACGCTAGTTCAGGTTACCACTTTTTATTTAAAGGGTTGGAATCTCTGTATATTTCGGTACTATTGGTTGTTACACGAGAGGCTAGCATGTTTTGTCCAGAGTACATTTCATTATTTAACCAACCCTTTCGATTCTTCGATTTTCAATTTACAGTCCGTCCATGGTACCATGTTTGACATTTCTTCCCGGATAGATGACGTTGTTGAATTCTTTATATCCTAGGACTTCGGTTTCTCTACATGGTTTCTTTCTGCCTTTGTTTCTGTTTTGTCGCAGCTTGAAAGAGGAAGTTCTAGGGACACAAGTTAACAAACCAATAAAAACAGCGTTCTACAGTGAGACACTCCCATACAGTATACACAATCCCTCCCCTCTGCCTGGGAGATAAATTAGGCAGATAATGTATTCATTTAATTATCTCCAGGTAGAATTTTTTTTTTTTTTTTTTTATAAAGTCCCATAAGTACCCCAAAACACAACATATCCCCAAAATACATCCCCTGATAGCCCTGATCTGGGTAAACAACATATCCAAAAATCACCCAGATCAGGGGTCCAGAAATTTTATGGAAGTCATAGTTTTGCCCAGGTGCAGGCATGGTCCCATGCCCAAAACAGTTCTATAGAATTGAGGCTAAGTGCCGCTGGAGGACCGACCGGGAACCATGAGGTTTTCATTCCGAAAATAGTTTCAGGGCATTTGTGGCTAAGTCCCCCTGAAGTCTATTCGTGGTTTTGGTCCATGCGAACAAGACAAGGCCACGTGTTCAAATGTCGAATGGCGGCCACTTCGACTGTTCGGGAGTTAAGTTCGAACTGTGTCCATAAAAATCCATAAAGGCACGAACAGTGATTTAAACCAAGTTTTATCACAGAGGCCATAGTCACAGGGTAGGAGGCTGGCAAGTATGCCCCTCCAAGAACCAGTAGCGAAGTTATGTTAGCTGTTCCTACTTCTACAGAGTGACTGTGCTAGTGGGTGATCCTTACTCTTAGAGTGGATGGACTCCCTAGGCGGTTCTATACCCAACCACAACAATACAGCAGTGAGGCCCTTACTCTTGGATCTCTCTATAAACAGAGGGTTGGACTCCTATTAGAAAGCTGGATTTTAATGCTGGGAATCTCTAAGCTATTTAAACTGAAGCATCTCAGATGCTCGGTTCGGAGCCCCAGATGAAGTTGCATCTTCTGTGCCGAAACGCACGTCTGGCACATTGTTTGTAGCACTTTCTTGCACAGATTCACTTCAACACTAGGATGGTTTAAGTTATATTGATTTTCTTGCTGAAATTGGGGGACTTTAGGGAGCCTAGGCCCCTGGTAACAAGACCTCCAATGTGTACATATGTTAGACTACCTGCTATTTGCTATGCATGCATTATTTAGGCGATAAAGCCCTTCTGTCTGTTTATTATAGTGGCCATTGGTTTTTCTGATGCCCCTTTTGGATCCATATATCTTAAGGGGACCTAACCATAGTGTTTTAAATGCAATGTGTTAACTACTATTCTGTTATTAACTACTTTCTGACTGGAAACCACCTGTAGAGCTGTCTCCTTAATTTAAATTCAATTATATTTTTCTCATATTGAGACCCGTTGTAGCTCTTTTTAGCTCTAAAGAGAAACCTACAGAACTCTAGTGAAGGGTGCATAATCACAAAGACAAACTCACTGCAGGAAAAAGAAATCCCAACCTAGGTCAGATAAATTAACCCTGTCTTTAGCAAAGAGGTCTGTACACTCCCCTTCCAGGGGGTAATGCCTTACCACTACACCCTTCAATTTCCTAGTAAAATTGGGCAGCAACTTATTTACGGTCCCCCTGCTGTGTTCCACTGCCCAGACATCACTCACATACTTCCTACATGCCCAAAGATCCATCTCAGCCCACACTATTTTCACCCCATAGACTAGCTCCAAAATACACAGGATGCCCTCCTGCATTACCTGTACCAACTGACTCTGTGGAATCAGCCCCATATCATTCCCCCCATCACAAATCACTACGATGTGGGGCGTGCTGCTCTTGCGAATGGAACGCAGCACTATAGTCAAAGCTTCCTCCCACCACATACCCTGAAGCCCAAAACACTTCACCTGCAACAGCTCCACAGGAAAGCCCAGCTGCAACCCCATAGTCTAAGTGTGGCTCTTCTTTCGGACAAGTACACAAAGGAGTGTCTGACACGTCTGGGGCATCATGAGCTTCAACCAAAGTGTGATGTCCATTTGATCCCACCGCATACCCTGTTTGGCCGCCAAGCACTGACAAAATTGTTACCCATAATGCTACCAGGCCAGCCCTCCATAAATTCAATAGGCGTCCCAAAACCCATTCAAATAACAAAAGAGCAATGAACATTTGTCGGTACTTTTTCTAAAATGACACTTGCCACGAATACAGAAACTGTAAAGCAAGTTCCCGAACGTCTTTGGTATCCTCCTGTATTTCTTCTTGTCCTCCTCCTTCTTGAGCTTATCCTCCTTTTTTTTTAATTTTTAGTTTTTTTGTCCTCCTTTAGGCGCCAAAAGGAAGTGGGCACTCACCCAGAAAGGGAGAAGGTCTGCCAGAATGATTGGCAGGTCAGCCAAAAGAAAAAGATAAAAAGAGAATTTCAACCAAAATTAAGAAAATAAGTTTATTTACTAGAGTGCTACTGAATAAATCGGTGTATGATGACAATGGGTTCATTTTGATAGATTCAATATCCCCAGATCACCTAAACAAAATATAAAAAGGAACAGGTAAGAGTTGTTTGTTTCTGTAGTGCCGGGTTCTCCAAACTCTGGCTCTACAGATGTTGCTGAAGTACAACCAGATAATTCTTTAAATTATTATTATTATGTTATTATTTATATAGCACCAACAAATTCTGCAGCGCTTTACAGTGGAAGGACAAACAAACATGTAGTTGGAACCAGACAATTTGGACAAACAGGAACAGTGGGGTTGAAAGCCCTGCTCAATAAGCTTACATGCTAGAGGGAGTGGGGTAAAGTGACACAAAAGGTAAGGATAGTATTAGACTAATGACAGTTGCAAGAGAGGAATCAGTCGGGAGCTATTAACAATTTAATTGATACGCTTTTACGAAGAAGTGGGTTTTTAATGATTTTTTGAAGGAGTGGAGACTGGGTGAGCATCTAACGGAGGAGGGAAGTGAGTTCCACAGGAACAGTGCAGCCCTTGAGAAGTCTTGAAGACAAGCATCAAAGGTGGGAGTACGGACAGAAGATAGACGTAAGTCTTCAGCAGAGCGTAAGGGCCTAGACTGGACATACTTGTGTATTAGGGAGAATAGATAGGTAGGAGCAGCATTATGTAGATATTTGAAACCAAGAACCAGAATTTTAAATTCAGCCCCATATCTTACAGGAAGCCAATGTTGGGACTGACAGAAGGGTGAGGCGTGGGCGGTGCGGGCGGACAGGAAGAAGAGCCTCGCCGCCGCATTCATTATGGACTGTAACAGAGCAAGTTGGGAGCACGTAAGACCACTGAGAAGGGGATTACAGTAGTCAAGGCGAGAAAGGACAGTGGAATGGACCAGCACCTTACTCACATCTGGCGTTAAGTAGGGTCGGATGAGCGCAATGTTTTTGAGATGGAAGTGGCAGGATTTGGCGATAGACTGAACATGAGGCGTGAAGGAGAGGTCAGAGTCAAAGAGTACGCTTAGGCAGCGAGCCTGCGTGGTGGAGCTGATGTTAGCACTGTTGACTTGGAGGGAGACAGACACAGGAGTAGAAACACTTGAGGGAGGCAAGACTGAATGTAATAGCCAGAGAATCATGGGAGTTGTAGTTCAGCAACATATGGAGGGCCAGGTTTTGAAGAACCTATAGTGGGCAAGTTCCATAAGGCAATGGTATATTACCATCTCCTAACCCTCTGAGGGTCTAATCTAATGACTGCCCATTAATAGGGCATTAGTGCTTAACTTAAAGGAAAGCAGGAATGACAGAATCAGACAAATATTTCCATAAGGAAAAAACAAGCCCAAAACAGTTATAATTATTTTCTAACTTTTTTTTTCTAACTTCTGTTTTACTTACATGGAAAGTGATGGTGACACCTAATGTTCATGAGCAGTACTACAGTATAGTATGGCAATGAACGCAAGGATTCTACTAGCATAGACCTCAATTTAGTACTGTTGGATAAGCTTATCAATGGACTTAATATTATTGGATACACTTTTGAAATGATTTTTATATTCTGAAAAATATTTACATTTTGTAATATCTTTATATTTTTTTTATATATATGATATAATTTTGATATTTTATTATGTTGAAAAATAATGTTAAAAGTTTTTATAAAAATATTAAATCCTTTGGAAATGTATTTACTACTGCTGTCCATGTTGGATGACTTTAGATGGATGATGTGCAAGTGAATCTTCCATATTATCTAGGTGCCTGTAGAGGGATGGCACTGGTTGCTGGAGAGACCCCCGTTTTTTTGTCTATCCACTCCAAAGCCATTTGGAAAGATATAGGGGGGATTGTGGGGGGAGAGGGGGTCTAGCACTCAACAATTCATTACTTCATAATTACTAAAATTAGTTCTGTAATGGTGCTTTCATGGCTGCGCAATTAATCTTTATCTCACATGCTTCTGTACCGCTGACAGTTTTTCCAATGCTGCACGCTGTGAAAATAGAATACATTATAATTATTACTGGGCGCATCAATTCGACCATGCCAAATTACAGCCATTTATGTTCACTTGTGAATTCTGGTGCAGCCTATTTGGGGCTCAATTTAATATTTTTGGATAAGCTTTCTAAATGATTTATTGTTTTTGGCTAAACTTTTAAAACTATTTAATATTATAAAAAATATTTTAATTGTATAATGTTTTGATATTTTTATTATGATATATTTTCTTTATATATTATATATTTGTGTGTATTTTAATAGTTTGATTTAAAAAAAAAAGTGTATCCAAACATATTAAAATATTTTAAAAGCATAGCAAACTATATTAAACTTAATGAGGCAGATTTATTATTTTTGCAAAGAGGATGAGAACGTAATTGCTATGACTAAACAGCTGAAATTACATAGCCGCTTTTATATATATCTATGTATACATACAGGGCTCAACATTTAAAGTACTACTGACTTAAGCTTAAATCTTCCTAACATAAAACTTATATATTACGCAAATGCAGTAAAACATGTATATAACTTACAGGACAACTATATGAAGGTTGACCCATGTTATATTATTGAGGCAGAAGCTACTGAGACAAAAGATCTAGAAAATTACCTATGGCTTAATAGTGATAAGGAGTGTATTGACTCTCTTACGAATAAATCATTAATATTATCCCAATCACTGCAGGTATGGAAAGAGATTAAAAAAGAGCTGAAAATTACACAATATATACCAAAAAAATGTAAATTGAATGTAATAGAACAAAATATGAAAGATTTGACATTAAGGCTTTGGCCAAATAAAGATTTGATAACTATATCGCAAATAATGAATGAAGACAAGGTACTCACATTTCACGAATTCGTTATGAAATTTCAGATACCTGAGAGAGAAATTTTCACCTATTTGAGAATAAAAAACTTTGTGGATAAAAATGTCTTAAAGTCTACCTCTAAAGCTTCCCACTATATGGAAACCATATTTAATAATAAATACATAAATATGATCACCTCAAAAGCAAATCTCCCCCTAGACTTACTTAAAGGACCACTCTAGGCACCCAGACCACTTCCACTTAATGAAGTGGTCTGGGTGCCTGGTCCCTCTAGGATTAACCCATTTTTTTTATAAACAAAGCAGTTTCAGAGAAAAATTAAATTACAAAGTAACATGGAAAAATCAATAGCTGAAACTTTTCTCTCCCAAAGTAAAAAAGTAGACGCATATGAAAACTGGTTAAAGAAATTGTCAACTATTTAGACGTTACCCTGAACAAATAAGAAAAAAACAAGAATTCCCTATAAACCTGAATAGAATGTATTAAATCTGCCCTGATATGAATTAAGTATGTATGTTTTTGTATTTTATGTTGCTTTGTTTGTGTAGATGTTATGCAATGTATTGGTCAGATAAATGTATTGTCATTTTTTTTTTTTTTAAATATCAAATAAATAAAATTAAAAAAAAATAAAGTACTACTGACTTACTAGACAGGCATTAAATTACTCGCCACCAAAAGTGCAAGCAAAAAGCATTTTTGTAAATTCCCTTTTTTGTCTGCAGCATTGAGTGTCAGTGTTTGTGTATTACATCATGTTCCAAATTATTATGCAAATTCTATTTAAGTGTCACAAAGATTAAATATTTTGTTTTTCAGTTTAACTCATGGGTGGCATTGTGTCTCAGGGCTCTTTTGATCACTGAAAACAATCTCGGACCCCTGTGATAATTAGATGGCCAGGTGAGCCCAATTTATGGAAAAACTACTAAAGGAGGGTGTTCCATATTATTAAGCAGAGCACCATTTTCATGCAATATGGGGAAGAAAAAGGATCTCTCTGCTGCCGAAAAGAGTGAAATAGTTCAATGCCTTGGACGAGGTATGAAAACATTAGATATTTCACAAAAACTTAAGCGTGATCATCGCACTATTAAGAGATTTGTGGCCGATTCAGAGCACAGACGGGTTTGTGCAGATAAAGGCACATTGATGACGATTTCTGCCAGATCCATGCATCGGATCAAGAGAGCAGCTGCTAAAATACCATTACATAGCAGGAAACAGATATTTGAAGCTACTGGTGCCTCTGGAGTCCCACGGACATCAAGGTGTAGAGTCCTCCAGAGTCTTGCAACTGTGCATAAACCTTCTATTTGGCCATCACTAACCAATTTTTACAAGCAGAAATGGCTGCATTGGGCAGAAAAATACATGAAGACTAATTTTCAAACAGTCCTGTTCACTGATCAGTGCCGTGCAACCCTGGATGGTCCAGATAGATGGAGTAGCGGATGGTTGGTGGACGGCCACCCTGTTCCAACAAGGCTGCGACGTCAGCAAGGCGGTGGTGGAGTCATGTTTTGGGCCAGAATCATGGGAAAAGAGCTGGTTGGCCCCTTTAGGGTCCCCAAAGGTGTAAAGATGAGCTCTGCAAAGTATGTGGAGTTTCTGACTGACTATTTTCTTCCCTGGTATAGAAGGAAGAACTATGCTTTCCATAATAAAATTATGCATCTTCATGCATGACAATGCACCATCTCAAGCTGCAAAGAATATCTCTGCATCAATGGCTGCTATGGGGATAAAAGGAGAGAAAGCCCTGGTGTGGCCTCCATCCTCCCCTGACCTCAATCCTATTGAGAACCTTTGGAGCATCCTCAAGCAAAAGATCTGTGAGGGTTGGAGGCAGTTTACATCCAAACAGCAGTCTGGGAGGCTATTCTGACATCTTGCAAACAAATTCAAGCAGAAACTGTCCAAAAACTCACATGTTAAATGGATGCAAGACTTGTGAAGCTACTATCAAATAAGGGATCCTATGTTAAAATGTAACGTGACCTGTTAAAATGTTTAAAAAGTTAAAATGTTTTTATAAGTTTGATTGAAATAGCTTTTGATTTCAGTAAATATGCTGCAAACACAAATGACAATTTTCAGGTCTTTACAACCTATAAAGTGTTTGAAACTTACTGTGCGTAATAATTTGGAACAGTGCATTGTAAGTTTTTTATGTTAAAAAAAATACTGTTATCATTAGGAGGTTTGTTCTATAAAATTTGAACTGTACTCTTAATAGTTGATAACATGAGAATTATGCTGACTGTTATTTACATCAATTATTTAGGTAAATGAGAAATATAATTTGCATAATAATTTGGAACAGGGTGTAATGTGTGTATGTCTGTGCAGGGCTAACGCAGTTTGTGAATGCAGAGCTATATGTTTGAAGTGTCAGTTTGTTTATGCACATGAATACAAAGGTGCATGTATGAATGTTTTCAAGGTTAGTGTGTGAATGCAATGGTGTATGTGTGTCAAAGGCTTGTGTGCAGTGGTGGATCTAATGCCAGTGCAGTGGGTGCAGCTGTACCGGGGTTTGCATACTAAGGGGCCCCATTGTCACTTCCTTCCATCTAACAGAGACATTGAGCCATGCAGGAAAGAACATGAGAAGACGGAGGGAGCAAACTGTCAGGGTACCTTGTGTGTTGGCACAGGCTGTGCCACAACCTGGAGACGTCCTGCACATGAAGAGGGACCTTTCCAGAAGTCCATTTCCTCTCTCCAGGGATTCTAGCGATAGCCCCACCCATTTTTGTATGATGTTGGTGACGTCACGGCCCACTAAAACATTCAAACACGAGCGCATGGCTATAAATTTAAAGAGCACACTATAAAAGGGATAAGTCATTGCCCTGTTGCGGCTTATTATTGTTCCAAATAGCACATTGTATCGATGAAGTATTCTTGGTTCTGACTTTGGCTTTGTTTAGCGACTCTACCTTCTTTTCTCCTTTGACTCGGCTTCTGTATTATCCCTGTCACGGAAGCTCCCGTGCCACAGCCTGCTGGAGAGGCATAACAGCTAGCCTCCTGCCCACAGACTATGGGCCTGGTCACAGACTTTAAAATGATATATAGGATATTGGGATACATTGTGTTAATATAGAGTTATTATGTAAAATGTTGAGCTGGATGAAAGCTATTGTGTTAATTGTGCTATGTTTCTTGGTGTCCAGCAGGAAATTAAGGTTATCATGTCTTTGACCCAATAATGTCCCAGACCCCAAGATACCAGGGAGTGGTTTGCATTGTACTGGCTGAAGACCCCCTGTTGTGTGTAGGCATAGGCGTGCGCAGCCTATTGCATTAGGGTGTGCACCCTAAAGCACAAACACACGCCGCGCGCGCGCGCGCGTGTGTGTGTGTATATATATATATATATATATATATATATATATATATATATATATATATATATATATACACACATATATATACATATATATACGTATATATATATTCACAGACACACACACTCACACTCACAGAAACACACACTCACTGACACACACACTCACAGACACACACTCACAGACTCACAGACACATACTCACACACTCACAGACACACACAGACACACACACTGACACATACTCACACATTCACTGACACACACACTCAGACACACACTGACACACTCACACACTCACACTGACACACACACACACTCACACACTCACAGACACATACTCACACACTCACAGACACATACTCACACACTCACAGACACACACTGACACACTCACACACTCACTGACACACACACTCACAGACACACACTGACACACTCACAGACACGCACACTCACAGACACACACACACACACACACTCACTGACACACACTCACAGACACACACTGACACATACTCACACACTCACAGACACACACACACACACAAATTATTATATATATATTTTTTTTTTAAATGTCCACCCAGCCTCCTACCTGGAGTGCTGGTGGACTTGTCCCTGGGGTCCAGTGGGGGCGGGCGCCTCTCTGCAGGTCAGCGCGCGGCGAGGGAGCTCTCTGCTCTCTGCTCTCTGCTTCCTCTCGCGGGCTGTCTGCTGGAGCTGGGAGCCGGAATATGACGTCATATTCCGGCTCCCGGCATCAGCGCGCGGCGAGAGGAAGCAGAGAGCAGAGAGCTCCCTCGCCGCGCGCTGACCTGCAAGGTGGGGGAGGTGGGGGGGAATCATCACCTCTTGCCCTCCCATGACAGGGGCAAGAGGTGAAACAGGGGGCACTGAGTGCCTGCAGGAACGCTGTTCCTGCAGGACTCAAACCATAGGCGTGCGCACGGGGATTAGGGTGTGCCCAGGCACACCCGGCACACCCCGTGCGCACGCCTATGTGTGTAGGGGATAAATACATGTATTTTTATTTGAAATAAACAGTTCTCTTGTTTTACCCAAAACAAGTTTCAGAGGGCTAGAATCACTGTATGTTGTAGCTTTATTCAGGAGCAACAGAGGATTAGAGAAGCGGTGACCAAGGGACACTAAGAAATCCTGAAACCCATGACAATTGCTATTCCTGATTTCTGACTTCCCTGACCTCGGCTTGTCTCTGCTTACTCTCTGTCCTTGTGACGTTAGCCTGGCCACTCTAAAGTCCAGTATACGTTATCTATTTTACTACACACTGCGTGTTGGATCCCTATATATTCCTGACACAAACTAGGAGAGCCAGACATTAACTCTTAACATAAAAAAAGCATACAATCAGAATAGATAGAGCTACTAGGATCTCAATATACACAGCAGCTTCTCATTAGGCACACTCCCAAGAAAGCCTAAAAAATTACAATATACAAAGGAAAGGTGGCATACTGGGACAAGCCCAAATAGTACACCAACTGAGGGCGCTTAGGAAATGGAGATATAGCGAGTACAAGATAGTCAAGTTCGACTATAAAAGTAACAAAATTTATTTTTGCATAAAAATAGATACATAAAAAAATATATGCATAAAAACAGAACTATTGTGAGAACAGGATATATATCCGGCACCAACCACTACTTTAGGTGAAAGTACGTATTCTCAAAGCCCGTTGGTCGCGACTCCTATGGGCTAGGGGTTACCTGTAGTAGAAAGACACCGTGGCGGTAATCAGGTCTCTGGACTGTTGTCTGCCAGCAGACATAGCCTTATCCCTATCCCACGCATGCTTAAACTCCTTTACTGTGTTAACCTCTACCACTTCAGCTGGAAGGCTATTCCATGCATCCACTACCCTCTCAGTAAAGTAATACTTCCTGATATTATTTTTAAACCTTGTCCCTCTAATTTAAGACTATGTCCTCTTGTTGTGGTAGTTTTTCTTCTTTTAAATATAGTCTCCTCCTTTACTGTGTTGATTCCCTTTATATATTTAAATGTTTCTATCATATCCCCCCTGTCTCGTCTTTCCTCAAGCTATACATGTTAAGATCCTTTAACCTTTCCTGGTAAGTTTTATCCCGCAATCCATGAACCAGTTTAGTAGCCCTTCTCTGAACCCTCTCTAAGGTATCAATATCCTTCTGAAGATACGGTCTCCAGTACTGTGTACAATACTCCCAGGGCCGGATTAATATAGGGGCTGATGGAGCTGCAGCTCCAGGCCCAGGCCCATGGAATAGGCCCATTGATTTAAAAAAAAAAAATTATTTTTTTTTACATTTTTTTTTTTTCACACACTACTCTTAGGGATTCCACCTGGCTTTTATTTTATTGGCACAGACAGTATTTGAGGCTGCCTGGCTGGTGCCAATATTGCAGCGATACTGGCAATACAAATGCTGGTATTTTTATCAGTATAAACAAGAAATTACTATGCAATATCAGTACTGGCCAGTAGGGGTCGCTGTATGTGGAGACAGGCAGGGATAGGAAGTTCCAGCATATCCCTCCCTGCCTATCTATACTCACTGATCTGCAGGGGTGCAGCTACAGAGAGTCCAGACAGCAACTCCCACCCTGCAGAGACAGCCTACAGCTCAGGGAAGTAAGGGATGGGGGGAAAGGCTGCAAGGAGACATACACTGAGACACTAAGGGACACTGGGAGACATTATGGCAGACACTAAGGGATACTGGGAGACATTATAGTAGACACCGAGACACTAAGGGACACTGGGAGATATTATGATACAGACACATGGGGACACAGTGTCCCCATGTCTCCCAGTGTCCCCATATCTCCCAGCCAGTGTCCCTGGTGTCTCAGTGACCCCTAGTCTCCCAGTGTCTCACTGTCCCCATGTCTCCTAGTGCCTCCATGTCTCTCATTGCCTCAAGTGTCACAATGTCCCCATGTCTCCAAGCTAGTGTCCCTAGTGTCTGTGGCCGCTGTGTCTCTGTGTCACCATGTCTCAATGTACCCATGTCTCCCAGCCAGTGTCTCTAGTGTCTGTGTCCCTGGTGTCTGTGTCCCCATGTCTTCAAGTGTCCCCTGGGGCACTGAGACCTGGAGTAATCGCCACATGGGGGCACTGAGTCATGAGGGCACTGGGAGGAATACATCTATACAGCAGAATCAAACTAAGTAGTTTTTGGTGATTTTACAGCATTTTCTCATATGTCACTCCTTGTGATTTACATCATGTGATGTCATCCATACATATTTAATTATGCAAATTAGTAAGGCCGGTATGTTTTTACAAGAAAGGTGGCAACCCTAACTACTTTTCACATACTCTTAATTAAGTAAGGAAACTTAAGAGGGATGTATGGGAATAAAACTTGTGTGGACTGGCTGACAATGAATATAGTTAAAGGGACACTATAGTCACCAGAACAACTACAGCTTATTGAATTTGTTCTGGTGAGTAGAATCATTACCATCAAGCTTTTTGCTGTAAACACTGTCTTTTCAGAGAAAATGCAGTCTTTACATTACATCCTAGTGATAACTTCACTGGCCACTCCTTAGATGACTGTTAGAGATCCTTCCTGGGTCATGGCTGCCTAAAATGCATCCAAACATTCAGTGTCTCCTCCCTCTGCACTTTCCTCATAGAGATTTATTAATTAAATTCATCAATATAAGGAGATGCTGATTAGCCAGGGCTGTGTTTGAATCATGCTGGCTCTGACCCTGATCTGCCTCTTTGTCAGTCTCAGCCAATCCTATGGGGAAGCACTGTGATTGGATCAGGCCACCACTTCTAATGATGTCAACAGATTGCTTGTTTTTATGAGTCTAACAGCATGCAGAGTTACAGCTTCAGACTTGAATATAGTAAGATTTTGCTATATTTATGGAGGCATGAGGGGTCCAGGGGGGCTAGATGGTGGTGTTAACACTATAGGGTCAGGAATTCATTTTTGTGTTCCTGACCCTATAGTTATCCTTTAAGGTAATGCTGACTTTGGTCTCTCTAACACTGTGGCATGTTCCTTTCTTCTACACTCACTACATACAGCTTTTCTCTGTCCCAGACCATGTACCAGGAGCTTCTGCCTGCTAGTAAGAAGGCAAGGAGACAAGTGGACCAGCGAGTGCTAGGGGACAGTCCTTAGAAAGCGTTGAGTGAGCGCATCATTAGATGCATTTATGCCAAGCTCAGGGTGCTGTCTGCATAGTATGCCCTTAGTTGGCCAGCTGCACGATTGGCAGGCAGCCTGACATGCATTCATACCAGGCTGGCCTTCTAATTCTTTGAGCAGACATGTCCTCTTTTTGGGCATGTTCGCCCCTTTTGGCAGGTTACGTGATTTGTGTCAGTGGCACACCCTTTTACCCTGCCCATTGACTTCCTGCTTGACTGGACACTGCTGTTAGGGATTATGGATTTACTTGAAAGATGAAAACATAAATTAGAGAGAGATTAGCCTAGGGTATGTGTTTTCTTATAGCTGCTGTTTTCTTTCTCTCCAGCACCATCTCCATCAGGTATATGATGCTTGGGAGTGTTTTACTGTTTTTGGTCGATATGATTTTGTAATTAGGCCCGTCATAATTGTCAGCACCAGGCCCACTGGGCTCTTAATCTGGCCCTGAATACTCCAAGTGAGGTCTCACCAGTGTTCTGTACAATGGCATGAGCACTTCCCTCTTTCTACTGCTAACCTCTCCCTATACAACCAAGCATTCTGCTAGCATTTCCTGCTGCTCTATTACATTGTCTGCCTACCTTTAAGTCATCAGAAATAATCACCCCTAAATCCCTTTCCTCAGATGTTGAGGTTAGGACTCTATCAAATATTCTGTACTCTGCCCTTGGGTTTTTACGTCCAAGATGCATTATCTTGCACTTATCCACATTAAATGTCAGTTGCCACAATTCTGACCATTTTCTAGTTTACCTAAATCATTTGTCATTTGGCTTATCCCTCCTGGAACATCAACCCTGTTACATATCTTAGTATCATCAGCAAAAAGACATACCTTACCATCAAGACCTTCTGCAATATCACTAATAAAATATTAAAGAGAATGGGTCCAAGTACAGATCCCTGAGGTACCCCACTGGTGACAAGTCCAAGCTTCGAATATATTCCATTAACTACAACCCTCTGTTGCCTGTCACTCAGCCACTGCCTTACCCATTCAACAATATTGGAATCCAAACTTAAAGATTGCAGTTTATTGATAAGCCTTCTATGTGCAACAGTATCAACAGTATAGTAGTATCTTCTTGTTTAACCCCTTAAGGATGGTGGGCGTGCTATGCCATCCTTAGGGACCTGGCTTTAAACGCCGGGGGGCGGCATAGCACGTCCCCGCCGTCCTTTCTACTTACCCTGTCGCTGGCGATCGCAGTGTGAGGACTCACCTCACATCCCAGGGAGTCCCCGTGCTTCCTTTCCAGCCCTCCTGGGCTATGTGATTGCGAGGTCCTCGCAAGGACCTTGTGATCACGTGGACGGCATAGAAGTCCATTGTTTAGTGAATAAGCGAGTGCGCTGGATTCTGTATTTTGTATATTTTGGCCCCAGCAGTACCCTATAATGTATGCATGTTCAGGTGAGTGCAGCCCTCTTGGTTTCTTTTATATATTTGGGAGTCCCAGGCCAACTCCTTGGTTTTGCACTCCGCCCTGTTACAGGTGCCTCATTCCAGGACCCTATTTAGCCTTGACTTGCAGAGAGCCCCAGTAAGGAAGTATTTCCCAAGTAAGTGGATTAATCTCATAAGAGCAAGCATTAGGCTGCTACTAGGATAGGACCTGCCGAATATGGAGTACTTTGACGTAGTTGACAGGCTTATGCAATGTATGATCATATAATGTAACTAAACCCCCATCATTTTTTGCCTAGGTGAGGTGTTTTTAAATAAAACTATTACAATCTATAAGATTTGAAATCATTGTTTAGTTAATAAGCGAGTGCGCTGGATTCTGTATTTTGTGTATATATATATATGTAAATAGCCTTTTTTAATGGATTAATAAACTTTATTTTTTAACCTGATTTTTGGAAATCCGTGAGTGCTAATCATCATATACTGGTATGTAACATTTCCCCTGATTTTGAGCACCCGGTCTGAGCGACTTTTTGAAGCTTGAGTGCAAGGACTTTGTGGATGGTTATATATATATATATATATATATATAATAATTCTACTTATATACTTATGTAATTAGGTCATTTTATTAATTACAATTTAAAGGACCTGCCTGACCTGCCGAAAGTCCAGGGAATTTAATTTGCTAGTAGTGATGTCCCGAACGGTTTGCCCCGAATGGTTCGCCGTGGACTCATCATTGAGTAAACTTTGACCCTGTACCTCACAGTCAGCAGACACATTCCAGCCAATCAGCAGCAGACCCTCTTACCTCCTGGACAGCTCACTAAGAATGCAGCTTCACAATGAATGTAAAATGGATGCTGTCCAGGAGGTGGGAGGGTCTGGGAGGGAGGGTCTGCTGCTGATTGGCTGGAATGTGTCTGCTGACTGTGAGGTACAGGGTCAAAGTTTACTCAATGATGAGTCGGCAGCGAACCGTTCGGCGAACCGTTCGGGACATCACTATTTGCTAGCACTATATTTAACCCTGTAACTTTCCAAGACACCATAAAACCTGTACATGGGGGCTACTGTTTTACTCTGAAGACTTTTCTGAACACAAATATTAGTGTTTCAAAACAGTAAAATGTATTATGATCATATCGTCAGTGAAAGTGAATTTTTTTGCATTTTTCACACACAAATGGTACTTACACGGATGATATAATTGTTGTGATACGTTTTACTGTTTTGAAACACTAATATTTGTGTTCAACATTATGCAAACGCAACGGAGTCGTGATCCTTATACCGAATAGCTGCCCTATACAAATTTTATCCACTGAATCTGACTCGGAGGGACGATATGTTATAGTCTCGGGCACCATGCTTTCCCACCATATTCATTTAATTAATGTATACGCACCAAACCACCCAGAGGCAGCTTTCTGGGAGACGCTACAGACCAAACTCCAAACCCTACACCATGGGATGATCATTGTGGGGGGCGACTTGAACGCAACACCGAGTCCGGCAGTGGACAGGAGGGCAGGCAGCGGCACTCAGAGATCCCAGGGGAGGGGGAGCCAGAACAAATTTCTACAGAGATTCATGGCGGGGTCGGGGTTGGTGGACGTGTGGAGAGCACATCAACTGAGTATGAGGGATTACACGTTCTTTTCGGCCCTACACAGATTCTACTCCAGGATAGATATGTTCTTAGTCAACAATAGAAGCCTACCACAAATAACTAGCACGGACATTGGGTCCATCACTTGGTTGGATCAAGCCGACATATCAATGACACTGGGGAGGCTATGTGAGGCGACCCCTTGGACATGGAGACTCAATGCCTCCCTACTGAAAGACTAGGATATAGCAGCCCAGATTTGAACAGAGCTCAACAGCTTTTTCGAGACCAACACCACCCCAGACGTGACGTTAGCGACAGTATGGGCAGCCCATAAGACAGTAATAACAAGTGCACTCATAAAATTAGCAACTGCCAAAAAGAAATTGAAATTCCAAAAATTAGAATGCCTCCTGACTGATCTTAAGAGGGTAGAACAACAACATCAGAGCAGCCCGAATGACCAAACTGCAGGACAACTGGAGGAGATAAGGTTGACAATACGCCAGCTACTCCTAGACGACACAGCCAAATCCATTACGTGGTCCAGACGGACCTTCTACGATCACGCGAATAAAATGGATACACTCTTAGCTAGAGTCCTGAAACCTAGACAAAGAGGGGGACACATCACATCCATTAGACATAACGACGGCTCAACTAAAACCAGTCCCCGAGAAATAGCGGAGATCTTTACGAAATATTACAAATCCCTGTATAATCACTCACCGGGATCTGAGACTCGGACGGCAGGTAGAAGAAGCACTGGCAAAGCAATTTCTGGCAGACTTAGGGTTGCCCAAGCTAGCACAGGCAGGGGTGGAAGCACTAGCGGCAGAAATCAGAAGAGGTGGCACAGGCCATAGCTGCCCTGAAAGGGAATAAAGCCCCTGGACCGGATGGGTTCAACGGGAGTTATTATAAGGAATTTGGGGAAGAGCTCGCTCCCCACTTAGCAGCTCTTTTTAACAAATTTAGATCAGGAGGCACCCCAGACCTGGATATGTCGTTAGCAACCATTGTCTTATTTCCAAAGCCAGACAAGAACCTAAGCATCCCGAGTAGTTATAGACCAATATCCCTAATCAATCATGATATGAAAATCCTAGCAAAAATTCAATCGACAAGACTGAACCCGTATTTAGCTACATTGGTAGATGCGGATCAAGTGGGATTTGTGCAGGGCAGACAGCTGTTTGAGAATACCCGTAGGAACATAGATATCATTTGGAAGCAGAAGGTTACACACACCCAAACTATGCTGGTCTCATTGGACCCTGAAAAAGCGTTCGACAGGTCACATGGCCGTACTTGTTCACACTTCTGTCCCACATGGGATTCCCTGAGCAAGCTATGACTTTGATTAAAGCCATGTATAGCAATGTATAAAATCTCGGGAGCCCCACTAAATCTGTTCAGACTATACAATGGCACCAGACAGGGATGTCCTTTGTCCCTGCTCCTATTCGTTTTTTCCCTGGAGCCTCTACTTCAAGCCCTTAGACGACACCCGGACATACGGGGGGTTCGCGCGGGAGGCAGGGAATTCCTAGTGTCGGCGTATGCGGATGATGTGCTCTTGACGCTCACTGACCCCATCAACTCAATGAGGGCCTTGCAAGGAGTCCTGGAGGCCTATGGAGCTGTATCGGGGTACAAAGCTAATATGACCAAATCCAGCGCCCTCCCAATCGAGATCCCAGACGTGGTGTTAACAGCTCTTCAGAGGGCACACCACATACGCGTAGAGCGACAGTCGATTAAATATCTAGGTATTGAACTGACAGCAGACCCAGACCAACTCCTACAACAGAATTATACACTCATGAAACAACTCATTAAGGAACTAGAGACCTGGAATGATAGGCCTATCTCTTGGATAGGGAGAATTCATGCGGTCAAAATTAACATCCTACCCAGGATATTATTCTATTTCCAATCTCTGTTCATACATCTATCCAAGACACACCTAGCACCCCTGCAACAGGCGATAGGGAACTTCGTGTGGCAAAACAAATGCCATAGAATTTCGAGACATATATTACACAGGCCAAAAAATAGGGGAGGCCTCGGACTGCCTAACCTATATGGCTACTACATGGCGACACACTTGTCGCAAATAGCCTTATGACACTCGCCACCTGGAGAACGGAAATGGGTGGACTTGGAATCTCTGATGGTGGGGGCAGACATTCCGCAGCTACTCATTTGGGTCCCCAAAGATAAAAGACCAATCATTAGAGCTACGTGCCCAGCTATATTGAACTCTATACATATCTGGGATAGAGCTCAACAGCGACATGGGCTGGCATCAGCCCTATCCCCTCTGATGCCGTTTCTTCGAAATAGAGCATTCCCACTGGGAATGGCAGCACGAAATTTCAGGAATCTAGAAAGAATAGGTCTGCAACACATACATCAGTTTGTACAAGGTTCAGAGGTAGTATCTTTCGACACCCTACAACAAAGGGGTCACCTCACGCCTGCAGACTTCTTCAGGTACTTACAAATAAAAGTTTTCGTAAAACTTCCATGGGTCCGGGCGGCGGCCCAAAAACCCATGACGTTCTTCGAACAAATATGCCTTCAGGACCATATGCCTACGGATCTGATAACTCGGCTGTACGCTCACCTCTGCTCTGTAACTAACGAAGGGGGAAATCTGGCCTACACGGAACAATGGGAGAGGGACCTGGGGGAGCAATTAGAAGGGATAGAGTGGCAAGAGATCTGGGAAGCCAATCACAAATCCTCAGTATGCGTAACAATACAGGAACAAGCAGTTAAGACGATGCTTCGCTGGTATACAACTCCTATAAAGCTGTTTCAAATGAAAAAGTGCCATACCGACTTTTGTTGGAGAGGGTGTATCCACATGTGGTGGGAATGCCCCCTGATGAAAAGGTTCTGGCAACAAATTAGAGATATAATAGCCCAGGTGCTGAACAGAGTCCACCCCTAGACCCGTGGTTATACTTACTCAGCAGAACAATAGATGGATGAACTAGACACGAACAAAAACTCATCCATAAAGTAACTCTAGCAGCCAGGAGAGCAGTGGCAGCGGATTGACTTAAACAGACCACTCCACCTCTTGCAGGGGTCATCAATAGAATAAGGGAGGTACATATGATGGATGACCTGACGGCAAGAGTTAGGGGAACTCAAAAACAATTCCAGAAAATATGGGCACCATGGGAAGATGGCCCCTTGAGTTAGGGACACCCAGTAGACCTTAGGCCCACAAGATAGCTAAACAAAGGGAAGCGTTTCATCGGCTCCTCCCCTCCCCACCCCTACCTTATTATCTTTTTTCAACACCTATCTACCTTTTTCCTACTTCTATTCTTCTCTTATTATGTGTAGCATATGCCTCCCAGAGAATGTAGGGAGAGGTACATCCGGAAATAGTTTAAAGACCAGGTGTGAACAGAGGAACGTAAACCAAAGCCTTCAGAGGGCCCTGTCAGCTGCTGGCAACATGTAGAGAGCGTAACGACTCCCGCGATGGGAGACCCAATGGGCCCTTTAAAAACCAGAGGGTGGGAAACACGCTGCAGGCTATCTATCTAACTCTGAGACACAGGGAAACCCATTACACAACACAATATTAGATCAGAGGGTTCCCAGCAGTTGGAGGACACACACCAACGTTGTTTATGTACATGTACAACAGCCAAGTTTCATATGCTGCCAAATAATTCTTGTTTTTTGTTTCTTTTTCTTTTCTTCTTCTGTTACAAATCACTAAACTAAAGTTGACAAATGGTAACTCGCAATATCAGAAAGCATTAAGGTGACTAATACATCGTTTTAGAGGGCAATGGTGGAGACTGTAAAACCACCATTTGCCGCTTGGGTATGCGATAGATAAGTTACTACACTCTGTATACAATGTAAATGTCAATCTTTGTTTGAATTACGGAATGTGATCGATATATGCATGTTATCTCTGTCAACATAAATAAAGAATTAAAAAAATATATATATATTTGTGTTCAGCGAAGTCTCCTGAGTATAACAGTACCTCTCATGTACTGTTGCTTGCTTTAAGGTGTTAAAGCAAGAAAAGGTTTTATAACACTGTTTTACTATTTTAAATAAAGGTAAACAGTAAACAGACCAAAAGTTTTAAATGTATGTTTTTGTATAGTTTGATATAAACATCGAAACATTTAGCTACATTTTTAGTACATGTAAAAAAACAATATAAGCCAGAAAATATTAACACTTGTATTTCTTTTCTTTTAAATCCATGACATGACATTTTATAGTCTGAATCACAGTATCAGAAAGTAGCATTAAGGTGCAGCGCCCGCATAATACATTTTACCGAGAAAATTCTTCAAAGTAGTGGCTTGTGCTTAAATCAGCTTTCATAAAACCATGTTTCCCTAACTTTAGGGAAAAATAAAAGTAATATTTAAAAAACAATATATTTAAAAAAAAAAAAATCTATGATCACATGTGTGTGGAATTGCTCTGTGTCAATAGGCCTGACCACAAATAGTCCACGATTATGTGTGCATTAAAGAGAAACTATAGTGCCAGGCAGGGCCGCCATCAGGGCATGACAACCGTAACGGTTGTCATGGGCCCGGCGGTCCTGGGGGGCCCGGACTGCTCAGGTCGTCCGTGCCCCACATTCAGTGGTGTACATACCGGGACGCAAGGGGCCCTGCGACCCCAGTATGTACCCACTGGGCCAGCCTCTTCTCCTGGGGGGCCCAGCAGCCGGTCACCTCAGGGCCCCCCAGAGGCTGGCCCTGCTGACACCCGGCGGGCGCGCAAGGGAGCACTCTCCCTGGCTGAGTGTTTCCTCTTCAGCTCCCTTGCGCACCGCACTGATGCCAGAGCCGGAAGATGACGTCATCTTCCGGCACCGGCATCAGTACGCGGTGCTCGAGGGAGCTGAAGAGGAAGCACTCAGCCAGGGAGAGTGCTCCCTCGCACGCCGGCCGGGTGTCAGGGGGAGGAAAGAAATTTAAGGGAGGGAGGGGGGAGGAAAGAAAT
>OW240915.1:195142433-195325106 GCA_933207985.1 Pelobates cultripes
GGGTGGTGTGAGGGGTGGTGATGCTGATGGTGGTGGGGGTAGTGAGGCTGAGGGTGTGGGGGCTAGTGAGGCTTAGGGTGTGGGGGTAGTGAGGCTGAGGGTGGTGTGGGGGTAGTGAGGCTGGGGGTGGTGAGTCTGAGGGTGGTGTGGGGGGTAGTGAGGCTGGGGGTGGTGTGGCGGTTAGTGAGGTCAGACAGATCAGATGAGTCCTTCAGAACTGTAGTGGACACTGAATACTCTAGCCTAGCTATCAATTTCCCTATCAAATCAGCAGCAGCTACACTGTCCCTCCTCTCACTAAGTATGCAGCTTCACAATGAATGTAAAATGAATGCTGTCCAGGAGGAGGGAGGGTCTGCTGCTGATTGGCTGGAATGTGTCTGCTGACTGTGAGGTACAGGGTCAAAGTTTACTCAATGATGACGAATAGGGGCGGACCGAACAGCGCATATGTTCGCCATCCGTGGCGTACGCGAACAAGCGATGTTCGCCAGGAACTATTCGCCAGCGAACTGTCCGGGACATCACTAGTGATACTGATTTGTGAGATTGGTATAGAGACTTTTACCCTGGCTTACCTTTATGTACCAAATGAATCTCCAATTAAGTTTATAAAGAAGATCCTCATTAAGATTGATAGAATAAAACAAGGAAGTCTGTTGCTTATGGGAGATTTTAATTGCACAATGGACCCAAAGCTTGATTAAAAAATATGTACCCCTAGGAACATAGATGTCACGTATTCATCCGCTTATAGAAATGTGGTTAATGACATTTACTGTCCACACAGGAAAAGTTGTGCCGAGCAGCAACCTAATCCACAGAAGGTTTAATGCTGAGCAGTAATTGTGCAAATAAAACCTGGTGCCATGTATTCATCCGCTTATAGAAAAGTGGTTAATGACATTTACTGTCCACACAGGAAAAGTTGTGCCGAGCAGCAACCTAATCCACAGAAGGGTTAATGCTGAGCAGCAATTTTGCAAATGAAACCTGGTAACTGACTTTGGGGTCAAAGGCCGGTTACAGCCTATCAGAACTAAAGGAGGGGTATTTAGGCCCAGTTCTCAGCCTGCTCAGTGCCCTGTTGTGGTTGTCCGAGAGTGCGTTCCTGTTTATAGTTTTCTACCTGGTTTTTTACTTTGACTTTGGCTTTGTTTATTGACTTCTCTATGTTCTGGTATCCTGACTCCTGGCTTTCCTCATCGCTGTGTCCCTTTCTGTGTTCCCTGACCTCGGCTAGTATTTTTGACTATTCTTTGTACGTTAAATCCGGCCATTCTAAGGACCGGTAATACGTTACTTATTTGTCATCCGTGCTGTACAGTTCTACGTGCTGGATCAAACAGTAATCCTGACAATAGATAGTAATGTGATTAACAATGCAAAAAGACTGAGGGAATTTATAAGGGATAATGCTTTGTTAGATATTTGGAGGATTATATATTCCGAGGTTTTAGATTATCCTTGTTTTTCAAAAACTTACTTGAGTTATTCAAGGATAGATATGATATTTGGATATAGAGACTCATCTAAGCTAATTAATAAAATAGACATCAAAACTTTAGTGTCCACAGAGCTGGAACTAAAAGAAACTCAAAAAAGGGGACAAAATAATTGGAGGATAAATAATCTTTTATTAAATATCAACAACAATTGAAAAAAAAATAACAGAATTTCTTTAAACTGGGATAGAGAGGTCGCTGCCCCCATGACATAGTGCACGTATAAATGTCTGATCAGAGGTGATTTGATTAAAATAGGAGCTAGAGATAAGAAGAAAAATCCATGTGGATTAGCAGATTATTATTAAACTTGAGGAGTTAACTAGACAAAATAAACTTAACCCAGATAGGGAGTTAACACAAAAAATAGAGGAGGTGGTAAAAAAACATAAAAGACTTACTTATAGATAGAATTATCAGAACATTAGAATATCTTCATATGAAATGGTACTATCAAAGGAACAAGGTTAATAAAACAATGTCTAATAAATTAAAAAAATAAAAGCAAAGAAAAACATTATTTTAATAAGGTCAAAGAATGAGATATTACTGACTCCATAAAAGATAAGGATAGCCTTCAAAAAATTATATTACCAATTGTATAACCTTCAAACTAAACCTATGCAAGTACAAATAACAGACTATTTGGATAAAACAAAACTACCTCATTTAACAGAAAAGCAATCTAAAACATTAAATACAAAGATCTCAGAGAATGAGGTAGAAAATGCTATAGACAAGCTGAAGGAGGGAAAATCACCAGGCCCAGATGGTTTTAATAACTTGTTTTATAAAATAATGAAAGATGTTATAAAGGAACCCCTGACCAACACATTTAACATGATAGTGGAAGGAAAATATGTACCTAAAGAACTATTGCAAGCAAATATTATAACAATACCGAAATATTCATATTTGGGCATAACGATAAGCTCTGATCCAAACAAAATAATAGAAGCAAACTTCTCACCTCTTCTTAAACAAACGTCTAAACAGTTGAAAGATTGGGGAAAGATGGAATTTTCATTCTGGGGAAGAATAAATATTTTTTATTTTTTCCTTTTTTTTTTCTCTTTTTCCTCCTCTTTTTTTTTCTTTTTTTTTTCTTATTATTTTTCCAACATCAGAAAGGTATTTATCCCATAATATTGTGCCATTGTCTCTTAATAATAAAATAAATACCAATTCATCATATGTTATTATATATAATGGAGTCTCTAAAAAAAAAAAAAAATTATATATATATATATATATATATATATATATATATATATTTTTATTTTTATTTTTTTTGGACGTAAGACCGGCTATAGGGTATCAATATCCAACCGAACGTACCATCGTAATCTATATCAGCAAATATGTTGAGACCTTGGTTCCCCCATAGTCATGCTTTATAAAACTAAACATATAAACATACAAGATAATCTAGAAAGCATACAAGACAATCTAGCAGTAGAAAGAGGGAAGTGCTTATACCATTGTACAGAACACTGGTGAGACCTCACTTGGAGTATTGTACACAGTACTGGAGACCGTATCTTCAGAAGGATATTGATACCTTAGAGGTTTCAGAGAAGGGCTACTAAACTGGTTCATGGATTGCGGGATAAAACTTACCAGGAAAGGTTAAAGGATCTTAACATGTATAGCTTGGAGGAAAGACGAGACAGGGGGGATATGATAGAAACATTTAAATATTTAAAGGGAATCAACACAGTAAAGGAGGAGACTATATTTAAAAGAAGAAAAACTACCACAACAAGAGGACATAGTCTTAAATTAGTGTCAGGATTACTGTTTGATCCAGCACGTAGAACTGTACAGCACGGATGACAAATAAGTAACGTATTACCGGTCCTTAGAATGGCCGGATTTAACGTACAAAGAGTAGTCAAAAATACTAGCCGAGGTCAGGGAACACAGAAAGGGACACAGCGATGAGGAAAGCCAGGAGTCAGGATACCAGAATATAGAGAAGTCAATAAACAAAGCCAAAGTCAAAAACCAGGTAGAAAACTATAAACAGGAACGCGCTCTCAGACAACCACAAGGGAAACCACGACAGGGCACTGAGCAGGCTGAGAACTGGGCCTAAATACCCCTCCTTTAGTTCTGATAGGCTGTAACCGGCCTTTGACCCCAAAGTCAGTTACCAGGTTTCATTTGCATAATTGCTGCTCAGCATTAACCCTTCTGTGGATTAGGTTGCTGCTCGGCACAACTTTTCCTGTGTGGACAGTAAATGTCATTAATCACTTTTCTCTAAGCGGATGAATACATGACACCAGGTTTCATTTGCACAATTACTGCTCAGCATTAACCCTTCTGTGGATTAGGTTGCTGCTCGGCACAACTTTTCCTGTGTGGACAGTAAATGTCATTAACCACATTTCTATAAGCGGATGAATATGTGACATTACCCCCCACCTGAAGAACGCCCACCGGGCGGACAGGACCAGGCTTGAGAGGAAATTTAGCGTGAAAAGCGCGGATCTTACGGCCCGCATGCAGGTCAGGAGCCGAAACCCAAGAACGATCAGCAGGACCGTAACCTTTCCAAACAACCAAGTACTGTAAAGTGCCCCGAGAAAACCTAGAATCCACGATAGAAGATACCTCATACTCTTCCTGACCACCCACCACCACTGGAGGGGGAGGAACACAAGGAACAGTATATCTATTGCAGACAAGAGGTTTGAGTAAGGACACATGAAAAGTGTTGGGAATCCCTAAAGATGCAGGAAGAGCCAGAGAGTAAGACACTGGATTGATCCTACGAAGCACTCTATAGGGACCAAGGAATCTGGGGGCAAACTTCATGCTAGGGACCTTAAGCTTGATGTTGCGAGATGACAACCAAACCCGGTCCCCCACTTGGTACACCGGGTTGGCACTCCTACGCTTATCAGCAAAATGTTTGAAGCGTTCAGCAGCAGCCCCTAGAGCAGTTTGAACCTTAACCCAGGTATCCCGAATGGAGGCCAGACGCTCATCCAGAGCAGGAATGGCAGTATCAGAAAATACCGCAGGGAGAACCGTAGGATGCCTACCATTATTGACAAAAAATGGACTGTGCCCAGAGGAGTCATGAACAGCATTGTTTCTAGCGAACTCGGCCCACGGGAGTAGTTCGGACCAATTGTCTTGTGTGCTATTAATAAAACAACGCAAATAAACTTCTAATGACTGGTTAGCCCTCTCAGCTGTACCATTGGTCTGTGGATGGTAGGAGGAGGAGAAGGAGAGATCAATCCCCAATTGTTTACTGAACGCCCTCCAGAACCTGGACACAAACTGAGAGCCCCTATCAGACACAATATTGTGGGGGATGCCATGCAAACGGACAATTTCACGTATGAAAATTAGGACCAAATCTTGCGAAGATGGCAACTTCTTGAGAGGAATGAAGTGAGCCATCTTAGAAAATCGGTCTACAACCATGAGAATAGTAGTGAACCCAGCAGAGCTAGGAAGCTCAACAATAAAGTCCATGGATAGGTGGGACCATGGAATCTCAGGAACAGGAAGAGGCTGCAACAGGCCACAAGGAAGTGCATGAGTCACCTTAGAAACTGCACACACAGAACATGCCTGCACATACTCCTTTACATCTTTCCTGAGTGAATCCCACCAAAATGATCTAGTGATCGCGGCAGTGGACTTATTGATGCCCGGGTGTCCAGCAGTTATATTGTCATGGAACACTTTCATGATATTAACCCTTTCACATAGGGGAACGAACAGTTTATCACACGGTTTACCACTGGGCGCCTGAGGCTGGGCCTCCAGTATGGTGCCAAGCAGTGGAGAAGACAGTGAGAGGACAGTAGTAGCAATAATACACTCTGCTGGAATAATAGGAGATGTCATCTGTTCCGGAGCTGACTCATTATCAAATTGCCTGGACAAGGCATCAGCCTTGGTATTTTTAGAACCAGGTCTATAAGTAATGAGAAAGTTAAAACGTGAAAGGAACAGTGACCATCTAGCCTGTCTGGAAGACAAACGTTTGGCATCCCCTATATATGCCAGATTTTTGTGGTCGGTTATGATCAACAGGGGGTCCTTGGAACCCTCCAAAAGATGTCGCCACTCCTTGAGGGCAAGAATAATGGCCAACAGTTCTCTATTGCCAATATCATAGTTGCGCTCAGCAGGAGACATCTTTCTGGAGAAGTAGCCACAAGGATGCAATGGTGTTCCCTGGCTTTCTCTCTGAGAGAGAACAGCCCCTACCCCTGTCTCGGATGCATCAACCTCCAATATAAAAGGTTTACTGGTGTCAGGATGTTTTAGTATGTCCGCAGAGGCAAATCTTTGTTTAAGAGTCTCAAAAGCATTCACAGCCTCTTTGGACCATACCGTGCTACTAACCCCTTTGCGAGTCATATTTGTGATTGGGGCTATTACAGAAGAAAATCCTTTGATGAATCTTCTGTAATAGTTGGCAAAACCAATAAACCTTTGAATGGCTTTTAAACCAGAGGGTAATGGCCAGTGTAGTACAGCCTCTAGTTTTTTAGGATCCATTTGAAATCCCGATGCAGAGATGTTGTAACCCAAAAAGTGGACTTCAGGCTGGTCAAATATGCACTTTTCTAATTTACAATAAAGTTTATTTTTCAACAACGTCTGCAGAACCTGTTTCACATGGGAGTGGTGAGTTTGAAGATCAGGGGAATACAGCAAAATATCGTCCAAATAAACCAAGACAAATGAGTAAATGAATTCCCTGAGTACATCATTTATAAAGTCTTGGAATACGGCCGGGGCGTTGCATAACCCAAATGGCATTACCAGATATTCATAGTGTCCACTACGGTATTAAATGCCGTCTTCCACTCATGATTCTCTTTAATTCTAACCAAATTGTAAGCGCTCCTAAGGTCAAGCTTAGTAAATACTTTAGCTCCCTGAAGTCTATCGAACAATTCGGAAATGAGTGGGATAGGGTATGCATTTTTTACAGTGATTTTATTAAGTGCCCTGTAGTCTATGCAAGGGCGTAACTCACCACCCTTTTTCTCAACAAAAAAGAATCCTGCACCAGCTGGTGAGGATGACTTTCTTATGTGCCCTTTGCTCAAGGATTCTTTGATGTATTCCTCCATTATTTTACTCTCCTGGGGAGATAAAGCATAAACTGCCCCCTTAGGTGGCATAGCGCCTGGAAACAGGTTAATGGCACAGTCATATGCTCTGTGGGGAGGCAATACATTGGATTGAGCCTTGTTAAACACCTCCTGAAGTTCTCGGTATTGTATGGGAACTCCAGGAGTTTGGGGAATGGTAGTGGGAAGGTCAATAGTATCCAATCTCTTTAGTACTGGTTTTATACATCTCCCCATACACTCTTTACCCCATTCTAATATCTCCCCATTAGCCCAGTCAATATAGGGATTGTGCTTACTCAGCCACGGAAACCCTAATATGATAGGACATGATGGAGAAGTAATAACCTGAAACGTCATCTCCTCCCTATGGGAGGCCCCAATGGAGATCGTAATAGGGACAGTTTCGTGGGTTATAAGCGGTTGTGTGAGTGGTCTACCATCAATAGCCTCTACAGCTAGCGGCGTAGGTCTCTCCCTGACCGGTATCTCATTACCCCTAATAAACTGGACATCAATAAAATTTCCAGCAGCACCTGAGTCCATTAGGGCACTGCAAGAAAACTTCTTGTTATCAAGGGAAATAGATACCTCAAGGAGGAATCTACTTTTGTTTTTGTTAGAGGACAACTCCATCACACCTAAGATCTGTCCCCTTAAGGTTCTTAGGTGCGGAAGTTTTCCGGACGCACTGGACAATTAGTTATCATATGTCCCTTTCTACCGCAATATAGGCATAACCCCTCCCTTCTCCTATACTGTTTTTCGGCCTCTGACAGTCTAGTGACCCCCAACTGCATAGGTTCGGGTTCGGACTGTACAGGGAGGTTAGACAAAACAGGTTTAGAGAATTGAGGTGCTAGGGACATAGCTGTACGTCTGGTCTTGCTTCTGGTGACTTCTCTGAGTCTTAACCTATTATCAATATGCATGACAAACGTAATAAATTCGTTAAGACTCTTAGGTAATTCTTTAGCGGCTATCTCATCTAGTATAGTCTCTGAGAGACCCTTTTTGAATGCTGAGATTAACCCATTGTTAGTCCAGTCTACCTCGGAAGCTAAGGTACGGAATTCAATAGCATAATCCGAGATAGACCGGTTACCTTGTCTGATGTGCATTAGGGCAGTGGAGGCGTCATCCTCTCTACCCAATGGCTCAAACGTGAGCTTGAATTCGGCAAGGAATTCCTGGTAATTATGAGCTATGCTCCGATTACTCTCCCACAACGGATTAGCCCAGGCAAGGGCCTTGCCCTTTAATTGATTCATTAGATAACCAATTCTTGCTCTGTCCGTGGGGAATGACCCTGGTGAGGCCTCAAAATGGTACTCCACCTGATTAAGAAAACCCCTGCATTCCTGGATATTGCCATCAAACTGTAGGGATGGTGATAAGGAGATGCAAGGAGTCCTATTAACAGTGGGTGGAGGTACACAGGGTAGAGGTGCTATAGGAGGAGACGCTGCAGGCTGCAGATGCTCCGTTCTAGCGAGAAGCGTACTTAAAGCCTGAGTGAATTGATCCATGCGGTGATCATTCTCCTCTAATTTCCTCTCGCAAGCAGCTATGTGCTGACACAGTTCTACAGGATCTATGGCCATGTCGTAATGTCAGGATTACTGTTTGATCCAGCACGTAGAACTGTACAGCACGGATGACAAATAAGTAACGTATTACCGGTCCTTAGAATGGCCGGATTTAACGTACAAAGAATAGTCAAAAATACTAGCCGAGGTCAGGGAACACAGAAAGGGACACAGCGATGAGGAAAGCCAGGAGTCAGGATACCAGAATATAGAGAAGTCAATAAACAAAGCCAAAGTCAAAAACCAGGTAGAAAACTATAAACAGGAACGCGCTCTCAGACAACCACAAGGGAAACCACGACAGGGCACTGAGCAGGCTGAGAACTGGGCCTAAATACCCCTCCTTTAGTTCTGATAGGCTGTAACCGGCCTTTGACCCCAATGTCAGTTACCAGGTTTCATTTGCATAATTGCTGCTCACCATTAACCCTTCTGTGGATTAGGTTGCTGCTCGGCACAACTTTTCCTGTGTGGACAGTAAATGTCATTAATCACTTTTCTCTAAGCGGATGAATACATGACACCAGGTTTCATTTGCACAATTACTGCTCAGCATTAACCCTTCTTTGGATTAGGTTGCTGCTCGGCACAACTTTTCCTGTGTGGACAGTAAATGTCATTAACCACATTTCTATAGGCGGATGAATATGTGACAAGATCATAAGTCTAGATAATCTCAGCCAATCCAATGCTTTCCCATAGGAAAACATTGGGATGCTGTTGCGCATTGGTGGCAAAACACTGTGCTGCGCAAATTAACATCTGCTCATAGAGATGCATTGAATAAATGCATCTCTATAGGGAACGTTCAGCGCCTCCAAGTAGAGTGTGAAGATCCTGAACATAGGTGCTTCAAACTGATGAGCACTGATACAGGAAGCACCTCTATAGGCTCTCTGAGTGACTGCCACTAGAGGTGTAACTAACCAGTGCCTTTTACAGTACTAAGGCTTCAGGGACATTGAGCTGTCGTTTTTCTGGTGACTATAGTGTCCCTTTAAAAGCACTCACCGCTGGATTGTATACCATTCTTAATCTTTTCTTCAATTATCCTGTTTGAAAATGGTCTGAAAATAAGGAGCTACTATCTATTGAAAAATACTTCTGATGTGAGTGTGAAAATTACTTAGAACAGAACTTATATATATAAATCAATATAAATGCATAGGGAGGTGAATACTGAATCACTTGTATAAAACATGGGTGATGTTACATTTGATTGGCTTCATACAAACAATACTGCAATAATAAAACTAGCTTAATTCTATTTAGAAGCAGTCTGGTTTGGGAGGAATACTTTAACATTCACATAATCCTAAAATATGTTTTACTCACTAAAGTATAAAGCTTTATTGGACTTGTTTTGAAGTTTATTCTGCTTGTAATTATATTATGTTTTTGGTACAAGAGTCATTTGAATCAGAGTTTAAGGCTTGGTACATAATACCCATTGCTACATAACAACCATAAAAAATGTTAATATTTTAAGCCAATCTTTTATGTGATTAGAGGAGGATGAGAAATAAGTAGTTCTCAGTACAGTTTTAACAATGTAAACCAGTAAAGACTCAAACCATAAAATGTTTCTCCTGCATAATAGCGTTGTCTACCACTTCTCAAAGACATCATGAACAAACAAGGTGTGAATAGGCTAGGTATTTTTTTAGTATATATTGTATTTATTTGCTATCACTGTGAATTTGTGATTCTATTTTCAATTATTAAAATTAGAATTTGATGTAGTTTTGTATAGAGCTTTTTCAATGTTTTTTTTTTTAATGCATATAGAATTTGAACTCCACTCAATCCATGTTGCAGATAAGGTTGATCAAGCTTTCTTCAAGGTTGGCCAAGATCTTTTGTATGATGCTTTGTACCAAAAACTACAGTAAGTATAAACATGACCAAACTGTATGATCATTATGTTTAATAACTAATGTATGCTCGTGGCGTGACATTAAATAGGCTGGAAATGAGGGCTGAAGGCGATATAACTGTCTGATGAGGAATATGAGCTCATTCATTTCACAATACATAAATTAAACTTTTCAGTTTATGAGAATGAAATATAAAACTATGGAAATAGGAGCTAAGCTAATTTGTAGTTATTGCATAATGTAATAAAGCCACAGTGGTTATATTGAAACATAGTGATTATGTTTTAGCAGCCTCCATCCTGCTAAATCTAATTTCTAATAGTTACCAAACGATTTATATGTCTGCAACTCATATAACATCTGTGTGTGAGGAGATCTATTTACATAATACCCAGGATTTGCAATTAGAATGATTTCACTGGAATGTGGAGAACTCTTTGACCTGTGGATTCCTAAACAGGTCATTGTCAATGGTTGAACTTCCACATTCTGTGGGGCATGGGAGAGAAGGGTATGTGGGGATAAACACATGCAGCAGCCAGGAACAACAATGGCCTCTATGGTCAAGCCAAGTGCAGCTGGCAGAGGGCCCTGTACAAATAACTTGGTAATAGTACACTTAATGACTCAGGACTGGAAGTGTATAAAGTGTGCCTGCCAGTCTTCGATAACCTGTAGGTCAGAAGTATACATGTCACTCATGTTACTAGCTGCTTTTGCCCATTATCAAATGGAAAGTATTAGAATGCCTTTACCATTATCAGGGATGATGAATTCATAAACAAGCTGTAAAGATATGCATATGAGTACTTAAAAAAAACTGGGTTCAATCCAAAGCAATCATTTTCAGAAGATAAAAGACAATTATCATTGCAGACACCAAGCTCAGCAAAACACAGGTGAACTCAGCATCTCAGATACTTCTGAGTTCATTGAAGGTTTCTTGTGTGCTTCAGGGCAAACTATTTCTTCAGACGTGAGCCAACAAGAGCCTGGATTTTATTTCTTTATAAAAGATTACTTTAAAAACCACAGTGACAGTACTGGGCAGTAAGAGCAGGCATTCTGGCTATATATTACTGTTTTGTCTTGTAAGTGCAAGGGATACAGGTATTATGTTGGTGACGGTGTTATTGAGGTGAAATCTACGCATCCCATATTCCTAGAATCATATGCCCAGGGAAGCGGTAAGTTACTGGCTTCTGTCAAAACCAACCGTGAGTTCTTTAAAAGGATCTGAAATGGTAAGTGACAGTTGGATGAAAATATGTGTGTACATACAGGATGCAACCAGGATAGACACGTAAGACTAGAGGAAACCCAGAATGTGATTTTGGGAAAATTCCAGTTAACTATGACATTGTGCCAATAACCATTTGTGTCATCATGTGTAATCCGAGACTTCTATCTGACCTCTATAGTCAAGTGTGTCTCTCTTTCAATAAAATCTTGTGGCTTTTAGACAGGGCCAGGACAATAGTGTTTTGTTCAAGCTATAAAGTTACTGGGAGGAGATGTCTGGTCTCTGTTTGATGTGGGTTTGAAGGCATTGCAAACAAGGGCAATCTTCTAGTTTACCTTAAATGTTGTAGTTTCCAGCCCAGTAATCAATCTTTGTGAAGACTGATCTTCACTGAAGACTGATCTCAAATTATAACATTACTAATATATAACCTTTTAAATCAGTGGAAGAACGTATACAGAGCGATTCCTGGTGCAAGGAATTTTTGGGACCGCTGTAGCAAAAGCGTGGACGAAAAGTAGATCATCAACTCTTGTACAACTCCCCAGGGTCATACCTAGAGCATTTGGCACCCGGGGCGGGTCCTATAATTGGCACCCCCCCAATCCCTCCACACACTTTAAAATGTAAAAAACAACTGCAATTTTTAAAAATGTATTTAGCACTGAATAGTGTTTGTGTGTTTGAATGTTAGCATGTTTTTGTACGGAGTATGTTTGAGTGATGTAGGGGTGTGTTTGTATGTAGTGTTGGCGGTTGAATGCAAGCATGCATTTGTGTGGTGTGGTATTTAAATGCAGTGGTGTGGTTATATATAATGGTGGGGTTTGTTTGTGGTGTTGATGTTGAAATGCAGGAGTGTATTTTTGTGTAGTGTTAGCGAGATTCTGAGAGGTATGCACAGATACACACTGACAAACATGCAGGCACAGTGGTGACTCTAGGAACAATATGAGGGGTAGTACATAATATACCACAGTCAAAACTGGGGAGGGCACTAAAACTTTTCACTAAGGGATGGGGTAATATGCTGCCATTGCAAAATAATTCACATTAGCCACCTAGATTTCTTATTGTGGGCTGACACCTCTTAACTTCAATCTTTGTTTATTAGATAACTCCCCTATTTGCTATCCTTATGTGGGATTGCCATATTTAAGGACACCGAATAAGGGAGCTATCTGCTAAACAGCACCCTAAATCTAGTATCTTTCAATATGAAAATCTGACATAAGGGTACCAATTTAGGGAATTATCTACTAAACAGCTAAAAGATCAAAATCTAAAAAGCCCTTTTCTTAATTTTAATCTTTCAATTGTTTAGTAGATAACTCACTCATTTGTTATCCTTATGTGAGATTGCAATACTTAAGGACACCAAATAAGGGAGCTATCTACTAAACACATACACATTTATATACACACACAATAACACAATAGCTGTATGTCTGTGTATCTACATCTGTGGTTGTGTGTGTTTGTGTGTGTGTGTCTGTATTTTTTTATATATGGAAGGCGTGGCCTGAAGTTGTGGGAGGGGCTTGGTTCCCCTTCTTAAGGAGCATCAACCCTTCCCTCATTACCTGTTGGGTCTGGCGAATTGTGGGTAGAGAGATTGTCACTTCCGGTTGTTCTGGCGCCATTCTACTTACCTGTTTCACCGTGGGTAGCTTCCTGGGTCCCAACAAGTGCTGTCCCATCCTGTTTCGCCCGTCTGGCTTCATTTCCTGGCCGGGCGTTTCGCTGCGCTTTCATTGCGGCAAAATCGTAAGTTTTACGGCCGTCGCAATTTCGGCGCGGCCGTTTTACGTCATCCTAATTGTACAGTCACACAGGTGGAAACTCTTCTTCGGTAAATATTTACACGAATACCGGCGTTCGGTTTTCTGCTTGTATACGCATATAGCATGTTACATTTTAATTCGTATGGGGCAATTCGTTACATTCATATTATGCCCGTTCATTTGCAGAAAGCTGCTTCACTTTTATGTTACAACTTGTTGTATGCCCTAGGGCGACCTCTGGTGGCTGGTTCATTGTCACTGATTTCTCTCACAAATACATTCCACGACCCCTGGTGGTTATTAAAGTTATGGCATTTGGCACAAGTAAATTATAATTTCAGTTATGATTATAAGATATCTTATGCTGGTTAAAGTTTGTTGGGCAATTCGTTAAATATGTTTTATTAATAAGTTGAACAATGCATTTACACTCGGTCACCTTATGACTATTTCGTTTGCCGAATCTCTAGTCTATTATATGGTATAATCATGATATGCGCTAAGAAGACCTCTGGTGGTCGGTTTTCAGTATTATTTAGTTGCTTGCACAACCCTGCTGATCAGAAAGGTTATAATCACGACCTCAATTGTTTGTAAGATTACAGTATCAGTAGTCCAGTGTTGTGTGCATCGTATGAGTATCAATATAAGGACATTTTGTCATGACATACTTAACGGTCAATTAATTAGAGACCTCTTGTTTTCAGTGTTCTACATCAATTCCTCTGGGTTCCGCTACCCCACCAACTGTTTCACTCTACATAGGTCAGTTCATATATTTAATTATACCTTCATGGGTCACGCCAGACCAGATTCCTCAAAGATATTTTCTGTATTACTAGGTATAAGCATCCTAGCACTTTGTAGTATTCAGGTTCCAGTCACCTAAACTGTTGGAATATTATTTATAGGTATCTGATCAGCAGGGGGTCAAGGGCTACATATTTCAACCCTTACGAACTCATGTTACTCTTGTAGGTTACTACAGCTCACCTGGGTCACGTGTCCTACTTTCTGCAAATTTCACTACTAGTGAAGTACTACTGGTAGGTATCAGATTAGCTGGGGATTTAGGGGCACAATTTCGTTTTATTTTACCCATACAAACGTCAATTACTCTTGTAGATTACGACAGATCTCCTGTACACTTCTTCTCATACTATCTGGCAACTTACTCAACAGGTACGTCACGTTTCGACTACTTCTCCCTCCCTACCTACCCTTTAGGGTTTATACAGATACTGGCAAGAAATAGGACCCACTAGGTATGTTTTTCTGGCCTTCTACGCCTTACGTTAGTGGTCCCGCGAGGCCAACACCCATCCTCAATTCGGAGGTACGGCATCCCCTCGGGCCCATTCATAGCTAGCCGCCTCGCTTAGTTGCATAGAGAGGGCCTCACTTGTCACTCCCATTCTGTCTTATGCCTTTACAAGTCACAGAGAGGCCACCACCCTGCCATAATGCCAATGGCCACGTATCCCACACGCGCCAAATCATAGTGCCTCTCAAGGCCGCTTGGCCACTAGTAGGGCCTCACCTGTCACGTCGCTTAATAATTCTTCGCCGCTTGGCATTTAGTGACAATAGCCAGTTGGGTAGCCCCAGATAACATACTATTTTATGTTGTAGCATGTCACAAGTTCCTGAAGAAAGGGAAGATGTGTCCATCGCCAGTACACCGGCTAGATCGGTCACTCCATCGCGGGGTGACGACAACGCAAGCCCTGCATCACTCAGGGCGTGGACTGTTCCAAGAATTACGGCTGAATTAAGGAAGAGAAATATTCCGTTCCCTGCTACAGCTAGGAAAGCTGAGTTGTACAGACTATTAAATACCCAGACTGATAACTCTGGGGCAGGGGAAGGATCCAGCGGGAACCATTCCTCAGATCTGCAGTCAGTTTTGTCGTCAGTCCTGGCCTCTTTGGGTCGTATTACGGACAAACTGGACAAAATGGATGCAGATAGCCAGCAAAGGTCGCCTGCTACTGCAGGGAGCCCAGTTGCTGCAGTATGCTTGGACCCTCTACCGGGTAATTTACCAACTAGCTCTAAAGACCAACATATAATTAACCCAGCACACATGGTACCTGCTAAAACCAGAAAGGACATCTTGGAAGGAAAGGATATCAATCTGGTATCACTTTTGATTGCCTCACAAGATGTCCTTGAGAATAAGACATATGCATATGGGGATGTGTCAGTAGTTCTCAAGTCCAGAGATCCCAGGCTGAATCAAAAGCTTTCCATTCCAGAATTTGTACTGGCCTTCGGTATATACAGGGACGTCCTATGCTCTGTATATCCAAATAGGAGGGAAGAATTGGACCTTTACCTCCACAAGCTGGTGGATTTGGGGCACAAGTACGGTGGTACGTCATTTTACGACTACCACCGTGCTTTTTCCGCAAAGGCGTCGGCCACCCTAGCACAGTTCAATATTCAGGCTGATTGGGGTGTGCTTGATACTGAGCTGTTTTGTCGGCACTTTGCGGGCCTGAAAACTCCAGCTTGTGCCATTTGCTCATCCAATTCCCACACGGCTAATTTATGCCCTAATTCTCCTGAGGTGAATGCTGTTTTTTCACCTGCTAATGTGGTACCCACAGGGAGGTCTGGCAGGGTGCTTAAAGACAAACTAGGCCGTGATATAGTGTTCTTGGGCAAGTCACAGGTCTGTAACAATTTCAACACCGGCTCTTGCGGTTACAGTGCCTGCAGACTTCTGCATGTCTGTTCAATCTGTTTCAGGGCTCACGCCAAGGCAATGTGCCCTAATAAACTATTCCCTAAGCAGTATCAAACGTCTCTTCATGTCTCCCTACTGAAAGAACTTTTACGTAATCACCCATCACAACATCTCGTTGACTTTTTGGTGACAGGGTTTACGATGGGGTTTCACACGGGTATTGTGCACATGCCTACAGGGATCCTGGAATGTAAAAACTTACAGACAGCCCTAGCAGCACCCGACACTATCAACTTACTCCTTCAGAAGGAAATGGACCAAGGTTTCTTGTTAGGCCCTTTTGACTCCCCGCCGTTCACGGTTTGGAGAACTAATCCCATAGGACTGGTCACTAACAAATCCTCACAAAAACAAAGGCTAATTCTCGACCTGTCAGCCCCCCATGCATCTCCTACTCCAAGCCTAAATTCATTAATACCGTCTGAAGAATTCTCCCTCCAATATGCTAACATAGATAACGCAGTCACAGCCATCCTCTCAGCCGGGGTAGGGGCATGGCTATGTAAAACGGATATTGTGAACGCTTTCAAATTACTCCCCATTCATCCATCCCTATGGCATTTACATGGGGTTAAGTGGCAAGGCTCGTATTACTTTTTCACTCGTCTCACGTTTGGTTCAGAAAGCAGCCCCAGGATCTTTGATATATTTGCGGAGACACTGTGTTGGATGCTGCTTAACCTCTGTAAATGCCCCACAGTTATCCATTACCTGGATGATTTCCTGACCGTAGAAAGTAACTCAGCACCTCCTACTAGCCTCCAGTCAATCACACGACTGTTCACACGATTAGGAGTTCCGGTATCACCGGCAAAGACTGAAGGTCCCGATACTATAATCAATTTCTTAGGGGTAGTACTCGACTCCGTGAACATGCAGGCTAGCCTCCCCAGGGAAAAGATCGAACGCATCCTGGCAGCCATCGACCTTTACTTGGGAGGAGGCTCATGTAATAGGAAGGAATTGCAATCCCTGCTGGGTTCATTGAATTTCGCAATGAAAATTATTCCACAGGGGAGAGCATTCATTTCCAGGTTGCTTAGTCTGTTTCCAATGTTTCAAACTGACGCATCCCGCATTTCACTAGACATACATGCCACAGCTGACCTTCGTATGTGGGAGGAGTTTTTGCTAAACTGGAACGGGAAAAGCATTTTTATCCCGGTTTGGTCAGAAAATTCGGTATCACTCTGGACAGATGCCGCAGCCACTTCTGGATTTGCCGCTATTTGGGGCAACAAATGGATGTATGGTAAATGGCCAGGAGAGATTACTGAGATCCCCAGGTTTAAGGAAACTTCAGCACTATTTGAGCTGTATCCTATCGTAGCGGCAGCAGTTAAGTGGGGAGCAGGCTGGTCTGGGAATACGGTTCGTTGCTTCTCAGACAACATGGCTACATGCCATGTTGTAAATAAGGGACGTTCCTCTTCCTTGGCCATCATGAGGTTCATGAGGACTCTCACATGGCTGGCCGCTAAACACAGTTTCCTTTTGTCTTGCTTTCATGTGCCTGGTTTTCTCAATATTGCAGCTGATCACTTATCACGGTCTCGGTTTCAGGAGTTCCGGGAAGCCCTTCCAACAGCTGCCCTAATACCAACTCCGGTACCACAGTGGCAGGAAATGGTCTGGGACTAAAAGAGCTGCTATGTCATGGGCGGCAACTCTCACAGCTCGGTCTTTCTGCTAATACTAGGAAGGCATATGGTAGAGCTTTTGATGTATTTAATAAATTCTTGTTGGACTTTAGTATTGTTGACCAGTTTTCCATGGAGACCATTATTGCTTTCATCTCCTTTTGCCACCGTCATCTAACATTGTCATACAACACCATTAAATTGTATATCACAGGTATTCAGCACCACATAATCACTTCTTGGCCTAACAAACAACGCTTTCTATCCTCCTACCAAGTTAAAGCTATACTTAAAGGTATCAAAGACTCCACTCCTACACCCTCACCTGCTAGACTACCCATCCACGATCTATTATTCCAGGCACTATCAAATCTACTAGACACCTCACCATTCGAAGGTCATACCAATCGTGTTATTAAAACAGCCATCTATCTGGCATTTTACGGTTTTCTGCGGCCCAGAGAATTCACCACCACTAGCGTTAACTCACTCACCTTCATCACTAGATCCGATCTCATAAAGGTGCACGATCACTATCAACTATCCCTACACCACACCAAAACTAGCGCCAAAGGTCAGACAGTCATTATACCCTATTACCCCACTAGTAATATCTGGTGTCCGGTGGAAGTTTTTGACACTCTTCTGGCTTTCTGTAATATGGCTCCAACACAGCCACTCCTAACCTTGCACGGTAATGTACTCACTACGAGCAAATTCATGATGTATGTTAGGATGTTGTTGATCCGGCTAGGTTTGAACCCAGCCAGCTATTCCGGACACTCCTTCCGCATAGGAGCCGCAACTACAGCTTCAAAAAAGAATATACCGGCTCACGTTATCAAAATATTAGGCTGATGGAAATCCACAGCATATACCCGCTACATTCCCCAGCCTGTACAAGAAGTACGCCTGGCTTTCAAAACCATGAATATGTAATGTGTAGTGTTGAGTTATGGTACAATAAATGGTTATATCTTTTGCCCTCTTTTTTCAGGCCTACTTCCTCGTCAGTTCCGGCACACCACAACTGACATTTCCATTCTATGTTTGTCTTATATCAATAATACTACGGCTTATGCCATGACCACAAATGGAAGGCGTGGCCTGAAGTTGTGGGAGGGGCTTGGTTCCCCTTCTTAAGGAGCATCAACCCTTCCCTCATTACCTGTTGGGTCTGGCGAATTGTCCCACCCACCACACCACTTTTATAAGCATTCTATAAGGTAGGCCCTCTTTTTCAGGCCTACTTCCTCGTCAGTTCCGGCACACCACAACTGACATTTCCATTCTATGTTTGTCTTATATCAATAATACTACGGCTTATGCCATGACCACAAATATATATATATATATATATATATATATATATACACACACACAATCAGAGACATACACCCACATAACCACAGACGCACACACACACACAATCACAGACCTAGACACACAATCACATACATAAACACACATAATCAGAACACACACATAATCACAGAGATACACACATACAATCACAGACACACAATCACATACACATATAATTATATGTGCACACACAATCATCACATACATACACACATTTAATAAGAGGTCCATCTAACCTTCCTACCTTGCTCTAGGAGGGCTGGGATCGCTGTGCTCTTCCTGCACATGTCCCTCGCGTGCACTGTAATGACGCCGATTAATTCATATCCCAGCCGCCGGCTCACTGCAGGGCGAAGACAGTCAGATACAGTTAGATGCACACAGTTATACACATATACTGTCAAATACAGCCACATGCACACAGTCCCAGGTACATAGTCACTCGCACACAGTCAAACACACAATTACAGGCAGGCTGTAACACACACTGAGTGACATGCAGACAGTCACACATACAGTCACAGCTAGACATTCTCACACACAGTTACAGGCAGACAGTCACACACAGTCACAGCCAGACATTCACACACACAGTTACAGGCAGACAGTCACAGGTAGACAGTTACACACACAGTCAAAGGCAGTCACACACATTCACAGGAAGACAGTCATACACACAATCACAGGCAGACAGTCAAACACACTGTCACAGTCACAATCAGATAGTCACACATACAGTCACAGACAGACAGTTACACATACAGTCACAGACAGTCACAGGCAGACAGTAACACACAAACAAACAGTCTCAGACAGTCACACACAGTCACAGGCAGACACAATCACAGTTACACACAGCACACATACAGTCACAAGCAGTCGTCACACACACACAGTCACATACAGACACAATCACAGTTACACACAGCACACATACAGTCACAGACAGACACAATCACAGTTACACACACAGCACACATACAGTCAAACACACAGACAGACACAATCACAGTTACACACACAGCACACATACAGTCAGTCACACATGCACACACACTGTTACAGACACAATCACAGTTACACACACACTGCACACATACAGTCACAGTGACACACAGTCACAGGCAGACACAATCACAGTTAACACACACACAGCACACATACAGTCACAGGCAGTCACACACACACAGTCAGACAGACACAATCACAGTTACACACACATTACTCATACAGGCACACACACACAGTCACAGACAGACACAATCACAGTTACACACACAGCACACATATAGTCACAGGCAGTCACACAGACAGACACAAACACAGTTACATACACAGCACACATACAGTCACATACACACAGTCACAGACAGACACAATCACTGTTACACACACACAGTCACACACACAGTCGGTTACACACACAGCACACACACAATCACAGTTACACACACAGCACACATACAGTCACACACACACAGTCACAGACAGACACAATCACAGTTACAGACACACAGTGCACACACTCTCTCACTTACTGGAGAAGGAGTGTAGTCATTGAAGTCCCCGAAGTCACACATACAGTTACACACACACAGTCACACACAGCACACACTCTCTCACTTACTGGAGGAGTGTAGTCATTGCAGTCCCTGGTGTGCAGTTGTTGGGGAAGCAGGTAGTCCTACCTGCTTCCCCTCTGTGTGCAGCTGCAGCAGCAGCGGGTGGGAGCAATCTTTAACTCCACCCCCTGCAGATTTATCCCTGCCCCCACTGCCAATTTGGCTCTGCCCCCAGCTCTCCGGGAAGTTCTGCTCCCGGTCCCTGCGTGTGAGCTGTGTCGGCTGCCCGGCGCCCCTACTACCATGGCGCCATGTGCAGCCACACAGCTCACACAACCCCAAGGCCAGCTCTGGAGGCACCCCCCTACCTTGTGGCACCCGGGCGGACCACAAACCCCCCTGACCCCCATTAGTACACCATTGCAACTTCCAAAATACTTTACCAGCTGGTGATCTATATTTGCTACTTGTGAGGATCTGTATTTGAGAGCAGTGTCTGTGTGCCTGAATGTAAGCAAGTTTGTTTGTATAAATATAGGTGTGTATTTTTGTGTAGTGTTGATGTTTGAGTGCAGAGTTGTGTTTGTATAAGGTTTTGCTGTTTGCTTGCAGGGGTATATTAGTAGGCAGTGTTGGAGTTTGACTACAGGGGTGTGTATGTAAATGGTATTGCTGTTTGACTGCAGTGGTGTATTTGTATGTAGTGTTGCCGTGTAGCATGCAGGGGTGTGTTTGTGTGTAGTGTTTGGCATTTGAATTCTTAGATGTACGTACATATACACATACAGTGCTACACCAACAGAGATACACACACACACAAACACAGTTTTTGACACACATACACTGTCATACAAACATATATATACACATACTGACTGTTGGGGTCTTAACTTGCTCCTGCAGCTACCCACAGCTCAGGTCCATCTGCTACAACATAACATGCGCCTGCCTACTATGATGGAGCAGTATGCAGAATGACATCACAGCATGATGCTGTGATGTGGACACTATACAGGAGGGGTGTGGCCTTCGACCCTATATAAAGATGCTTAGCCATTCCTTTGAAAAATCTTGCAGAGTTAGCAGAAATGCTTAATGTTCTCAGTCAATAGGTCTCTACATTTATCTAAACTGTGCATGATCTGCAGAACCAAACCATTTCCCCCATAGCTACACTATCTCCACCTGATTTGGCAGCTAATCAAGTACCCCTACCTGAGGATCAACCTGCTGCACCTAAATCACAAATCCCTCTACCAGAATGCTTCGCTGGGGCCTGGACTAAGTATCATGGGTTCCTAATGGCATCCAAACTCCAATTTGACTGAAAGTTTGCACATATGACTACATATCCTTCCATACAGTGGGATCCCTCTGAAGCATATCAACAATTTGCAAATATGTTCGATAAAAATGGGGTAGATGCATTGCCTCCTACATGATCATATGACTGTCCAATTGACTTGCTTTCAGGGTTCTCTGTCCTATATGGGAGATTATTACCCCCTTGTTGAGAAGGAGTTACATATGCTGAAGGAATACATTCAAGACAACTTACATAAAGGTTTTATAAAACCCTCCACATCACCTGCTGGAGCAGGAATATTTTTTGTGGGTAAGAAAGATGGTAGTTTATGTTCCTGAGTAGATCTCAGCCACATCACTGTAAATAAAAAATTACCCACTGTCCTTCTTCCCTGAACTTATGGAACTTCTCAGGTCTGCCACCCTTTTTTCCAAGTTGGAGTTAAGGGGAGTATATAACTCGATAAGAGTACTCTTGGCGGAAGAGTGGAAGACTGTCCCCTAAAGTGCCAATTATGGGCACTTTCAGTATTTGGTGATGCCCTATGGGCTCTGCAATGCCCCTCCTCATTCCAGCATTTTCTAAAGAACAATTTTCATGACCTACTCGATCAATAGTTTATGGTTTACTTAGACGACATCCTTGCGTTCTTACATGATTTGCTCACCCATCAACTCCACATGCAAGAAGTAATGAAACCCCTCTGACAACAATATTCTTAAGCAAAAAGTGTTAAATGTATATTCAAATCCAATCGGCTGGGATTCCTTTGTTTCATCATAACACCAGGCTGGTTGGAAATGAATCCCCAAAAAATCAATGCTATCCTTAATTGGTCTATTCCTACAAACAAGAAACATGTACAGGGCTTTATCCAAAACCTTCCCAAAGATGTACAGTCTCACATGTACCTAACCAAAAATGCTACCAAGTACATCTGGTCTCCTACCACCCATGCTGCCTTCACTGTACTAAAACATACTTTATACTAAAACTGCTCCAATTCTCTATCTCCCAGATCTCCTCCAGCCCTATTATCTAGAAGTGGATACGTCTGATGTAGACATTGGGGCCATCTTATCTCAGAGAGATGAGAAAAAGAAGGCTTACACCCCACTGATTTCTATTCACAGAAATTAAATGATTCAGAACACAATGATGATGTAGGAGACAAAGAATTGCTGGTCATTAAATGTGCCATTGATAAGTGTAGACTAGGGAGCCAAATACCATTTGAAGTGTACACTGACAACAAAAATTCAGAGTATCTTCAAACAAACTAGAAAATAAAACCACATCCGGCTAGATGGGCCCTGTAGAAAAGTGAACTCTTAAAATAATAATTCTGCTTGATACCCATTCATACATGTATATATATTCTTCTTTCCTTGTTGTTGGATGGCTCGTCTGGTATCCTATGTATTTTGTTCTTCTGTGGCAATCATAATTTCCTGGCTTTTTAAAAAAAAGAAATTTATTATTTTTGCTCCAGAAATACAAAGTCAGTACTTACAACGTCATAGATGTTAAATAGGTCAATAGCTGATGGTACATGCTGGACATTCAGAGTGTGGAAGCACTCTCCCTTGATGTCTGGTGTCTCAGAGTCTGTGTCTCACTGTCTCCCAGACTCCCTGTACACAGATAATACATTCTACATATGTGCCACCAAAATGGCTGTGTAAGCATTACAAAGTTAATGCTATTGATACAATATGCTTGTTGGCAATTCTAATAACCCTATTAGGTCTTCCCACGTTACATGTTCCTTGTACCACTCATTGTCATCTGTTCATGTCAATCAATATCAATCACACCTCATTGTGAGATGCATGTAAGAAACATTTTAGAATATTTTACAGGCCCTCTCCTTTCCAGAACAGAGATAGCACCTTAGGTTATGGTGCATAAAATCCAGGAGTTATCTCATACAAATGGCTTAAATAAAACAAAGTAAATATTACAGCATTTGAGTAGTGTGTCTTTAAAAAAATAAATGGATTCGATAAGGTGCAGTGTGCAGCAAAAAAGTGTATGGTGCTATTTATTCTTATCCCTGATATATTACAGGGTAAATGATAATGACACCAAATTATATACTTTCAAGAATAAAGATATAAATCATATATATTAAGCACACCAGTATTAGGAACGGGTTGCTATAAAGCAATACTGGCAAAGTATCGCTAAAAAACACTTAAAAAGCAATGTAAAACTAGAGATGTAGTTAAAAAAAACAGTTTATTTAACAAACATAAAAAATAAAAGTCAGGAACAGTTCATAAAAATATTACCAGTGTAGTGAAGATCAATCTAATAAGAGAACCATAGGATCGGGCTGAGATGGATGCAGATGCTGAATGCAGTTTCACCCCCTGGATACCGGCTGCCGGTGAGGACTGCGTGCGTCCCAGTGTGTGTTCCAGCACGGACCTCACTCCGGTTGGGCAGACACTGAAGACGGCTTCGATTCCAGATGCACCACTGGTTCCTTGTAGCAGAGATCTCACACTGGCTGTATGTTGAAGTCTGTATCCTGCTCGGTATAGCTGTCTTATGCATTTCGTAGGAGTTTGCCCTACTTCCTCAGAGACTTGATGTGGTACATTGCTTAAGTGGTTGTTTATATACAGATTGAATGAATTGCCAATAAAACTTTACAGAGAATCATGGTTCAAAGATATGCCTTTAGAAATTGACATAATGTTCCATTATAATAATTATTTTCAATAAAACATATATATAGAGTGTATACAAAAATGAATATGAGATAAAATCATACATAAACTCATAAATCCAAAGGTAGATTGCATGATACGGTACAATGTGATTAAAAATTATGTTAAAAAGTTACGTTGGGGGGGGGGGGGCCTGGACATCATGGCGTCTGGACGTGCCCCGTATGAGCTCCGAGCTCAATCTACTCACCAAGCCTGATCAGGTGCACACCAGCCAGCCAGGACCATCACAAAAGCCTGTAACCAGGATATACCTACCTCGGGAGCCAGCCGAGGTGCCTTGGGTCTGCCGCCCAGACCCACCAGGGCAAACTCCGCACAGCACCATCCCAAACATTCTGCAGGGGCTGGATGACATCCTCCAGGCCTTTTGGCGCAAACTGCAGGACCGCACCACAGCCCATCCACCTCACCCGCATGAGAAGGGGCAGAGCAGACTCCCACGGGAGAAACCAAAGCTACAAGCGATGACTCGCTATGTGATCACCCTACCTGGGCTGAGAGCACTCCAAGGCATAGCCCTCACGCATCGACCATGCAGGCTATTCTGGCGCAAGCTGGAAAGCAGAGCGCACCCACCTGCCTCACAAGTGCCAAGCAGCCATCTACTTAAAAAGCAGCCTCAACAAGGGAGAAGGAACTTAAAAGCCCCAACTGAGAACCGGTCCGTAAAATGGCGGCGGACACAGCGGCGCACACAATCCTAGTGCAAGAAGACAAACGTCCACATGAAACACCGCCAGGAACATAAAGCACAAATGCAGAACAAGAACACGCAAACTTACCTGGCAACTCCGGGGTCCAGAGGACTACAACGCCACGCTCCAGTCCAGCCTCGGACAATGCAAGTAAGCCTGCTATTATTATCAACATATGGGCACGGAGACCCATATGTGATTTACAAGCAGCCTCAGCGGCTATGCAGATCGGGGGTCGGTTGACTTTGAACTACTCTGAGGACAGAAGCAAAAATTTCAGCCGAGCATGGGAGATGACTTCTGCATGGACTCTCAGTATCTTTAATTACCGTTGACCTGTTGTCACTTTTTTATATAATTTTGAACAATCACACACTTCAGGTTAGATCCCAAGCAACTTCATATTAACATGCAAGTGTGTTAAAGTACTGACGGCAAGGCTTAATCTATCTTATAGCGACAGTACCATGTTCATAAATCCCCACGTTTGGCCAGCCTGTCTGTCCCACCGCACACATGTGTCCCAGCCTAGACAGGTCGAACCAGTCAGCTCTTGCTCACTGTATCCCTTACTATACCATGACTAAGTACACTGAGCACCCACCTCATAGCAGTAAGAGGATATGCCATATGCTATGCTTGACAATTACTTTACCAATGCTACTCTAATGTCTCACCAGTGTTCTTGCAAATATATATTATAAAATTGAAACAGGACTGATCTTGCTAAATCTCAGATTAATATAAAATAGTGCAAGATTTAACATGTACCCTACTGTTACAAATGTCCTTGAAAAGCATGTGGATTACCGTCGGGGTACCACATGCGTGTTGTGTTATCTATATGCACTGCAAAAATAGAATTGAAAAAAAAAAAGTTATGTTGGATGATACAATAAAACAAGATATACATGGTTGTAACATAACAAAGATAACATCAAATAAATGGATGATATAGATTACATCAATGTGTTTCCTTATTATTACTGTTTGGTAACATTAATTTAGCATACATATATGTGGCTGAAAAACGTAAAGGTAATTTTTTATTATTATTGATTTGGTTTGTTCTAAGTAAATTCATGGATAGTGCCAATAGGTAGGATGTGCATATTGACAGAGTCCATTAATTCATAATAGAGTACATAAAGAGTCAAAAGCAATCTATGAATAGTACTAAAAAGAACAGATATTAGACATTGCATTCCCGGTTTTTAAATTCTAGTTTAGCTTGTATGGTGGACATATTCATAATCCGTTCTAGAAAAGAAATAGTAAGATTAGAACTGTTATTACAGATAAATGAAGAAAGAGGGATTGACTGGGATCTGTGATTAACATTATAATGCAATACTAGATAGTGTTATAAATATTTGTAGTCCATGAACAAATTGAAAAGGTTTCAGAGTTTGTGAGTATAGATACAAATAGTGTTATGTGTAATATGACATTGTCAGAGATACAGGTGTGATGGCGTGAAATAAATTGTGAGAAACAAGTGAGATGTGGTTAGAGTTAGTGTTCTCCTTTCCAGGTTTGTTTTCTATATCACATACTTCCCCAGCTCAAAAAAAAAGATGCACTGTCCCAATTATCATCCTCCTGCGAACTGAAATCTAAATCAGAAAAAAATATATTACAGAACCATGAAACATACATTCGATGTTACACAACTTATTTACAGTCTGATGGTAATAATCTTTTGGTTGCTGTCTAGTTTGCCTACAGTACATGCATAACTCGATCCGAACATCTTACTTACTGCTCAATTATGGTTTCCAACCCACCGTCCTTCTTGGGTTGCTTAAGGCTAGCTCAGTCCCTGATGTCACAACTCACATACAGACCCTCACCGAAGGATTCAAAAAAGCACATCAAATTCTTGAAAACATCCAACTGCTATACAAACTCCATGAGGATAGTAAAAGCAAACAGGCCCCAAACGATAAAATCAGTAAACAGGTGTGGTTGTCAATCAAATACCTCAAGCTAATTTGGCCATCCAAAAGGCATATCGGCCCTTTTTAAATCACCAAGCTCATTTCCCCAGTTACAATTTAATTTGATCTCCCTATAACTTACTGCATACATCCTACTTCCCATGGATGGAGAACAAGAATGAGAAGTACAACAGATACTGGATTTAAGAATGGGAAAGGAACATTCAAATATTTATTACACTGGAAGGGCTGTGGATCTGAAGACTGATCCTTGGAACCGTTACTAGATTATGCAGAGAGCCATACCAAACAAGTGTTTTCTTCTTAGTATCGTGTTTATTCATTCATTTCAATCATATTCTGTCAAGGTTAATACACCCCAACACACAAACCAGAGAACAATAAAGGCAAGCATAGGCAGACGTATTACCGGACCTTAAAGTGGCCGGACTTAACGTAGGAATAAGAGATAAGAATAGTCAAACACGCCAAGGTCAGGGATATAGAGATACGGGAAAGCGAATAGAAAGAGCCAAGTTCAGGGAGCCAGAAACGAGAATAACCGAATAACAAGCCGAAGTCAGAAACCAAAGAAAAGACAACTACTCAGAACGCACTCTCGGGCTATAATAAACCACGAAAGGGCAAGGAAGTGATGTCAGAAGGAGGTTAATATAAGGTAAGGTGTATTCTGATAGGCAGGGACAGAAATGAGGGAGTATATAAATAGATAGTAGCAATAGGCTACTATCACTTTAAAAGTTAATGTCACGTCACCCCTGCCGGCTACCGTGTGCACGCGCGCACGTCCTCGGATGCCCTCCCAGATGCGCGTGCGCCCCTAGAGGCGCGCACGTACGACGCCAGCCAGCGATCCGCACCGCCCGACAGGAGAGGATGGATGGCGGGACCAGGACGGCGCAGGACACATGGTATGACATATTCTAAATTAATGAGAATATGCAAGTATGGTTAACAGTGGGTTACATGGAATATTCAAGTACAGTTAGCGATATTCTACCTAACACAATATCTTGTTTCTTTTGTATCAATTAAACAATATCACGATCAATTTTATGTAAGTGTCTAAAGACTGCAATGATCACATCTTGGTAGAGCATCTATGTATCACTTCAGTGTCATGAGTTAAACTTGTTTCTGCCAAATCACACCTTAGATGCTAAGGTCCAGGTCATTAACAATGGTTTTACACCATGTACCTTGTTAACATTTCCAGTGCATTGTTTTAAATCACTTACTATGAAATACTTGCTCTGAATCTTTAGAAAGATCTTAGAACACCTGTTCCACACAAAACCTCATATTAACTCATAAAGAACCATGGCAAGACACAGCCATCACAAGATACATGCTATATAAAATGGGAGCAAGTACTCAAAATAGGTTCTAATATTTAATATCATTTTCTTCATCAGGAACCAGTATCTTAATATCCAGGCACCTGTTTGAGTACATGCCTTTTACAGGGACACCCCAACTACTACCTGTGATCCTGCTATTTGCTTATTGTTCAGATTCCACTTAGTAACTCTTGCTTGTGACATACCTATTACTTTTGTGGCCTGGACTGAGCCATTTTCTTGGATTCTGACTTCAAATTCCTGGATTTCCCTTGCCTATACTTAATTTATAGTTTTCTTCTGCATACTTGGTGTAACGGATCGATGGGCACCCTGACTGGATACCTCCATTGAAGGATGCTCCTAGCGCTTCCTGAGGACTCCAAGCACTGCAGCAGACACCACAACCACCGTATACTCCTCCAGAGAGCAAGGCAGGAACAAGCTCTTACAAGAGCTTAGTAGTGATTTAGCAAGGGAGTATAACAAGCATAGCAATCCCTTGTAGCAGATTCCCCCAATAAGAGACGGCACTCCAAATTGAGGGTGAAGTAAAACTGAACTTTTATTCAAACACTCTGCTTTTATGCCCATTCTACAAACATAGTACCGCCCACAGGGTTTTGAAGTACAATCAATCAATACATACAATACACTCAGACACTCCCACACAAAATCCTCCCCTCTGCCTGTGATATAATTACTGAACACAATGGGCTAACGTAATTATCATAGGCAGGAAAATACACAGTTTTGCACAATATTCATAACTCCAAAAGTATACATCACATTCACATAAAACTTACATTCTCAGTATACTCCAAATACAAACATACGTCAAAATCATACAAATTGGTCCAGTGGGTCAAACGTTAGCTGGAAGTCCCTTTGTGACTGCCTGCAAGCATGGCTTGGGTGTGGTAAGCCAATTATCTCCAGCACAGAAAATAGTTCTATTCACAACAACAGTAAAAACACATGAAAATAGATAATTCCTATCATACTGAACAGAAGCCCCACATTCAACCTATCCCCAGATAGCTTGGATCTGAGCGCTCACTATATCCGAACAGCGCTCAGATCCCACGAATACAGTCAAATCGCCATGGGGTTAAACCATAGAAAGGGCTGGTGAGAGACAGAGGAGCGGCAAAACAGCAAGTTCCAACTGGTCTGGCAGTGTCCCTGGGACAACGCCCTGCTGGAGAACAATAAACAGGAAACGGGGGAGGGGCACACCTTCCCATGTATTCAAATGGGCAGAAAAAGTATTTCAAAATGCAATAAGCCCAAATAAGTTTCTTAAAGGGCAATACATCCCAGGGGCCATAGTAACATGGCAGGAGGCTGACAATTAGTCTTCTCCAATGCCCAGTGGCGAGGCTGGTTTCGCCACACTTGGCACCTACTCTCCACATCCTAACACTGTGACACGCATACACAAACATATATACACATACAGAAACTGCACACTGACAAACACACAAATATATAGAAGTCATAATTAAAATGTATCTGCCACAGTCCTATTTACCTTTTGGGTGCAGAAGGATGACTTCCCTGTGATAGGAGTCTGGGGTTGTCCCTCTCTCTGCTTCCTCTTAGCACATTTAATTCTCTGGGAGGAAATTACCTAAACTAAATTCTCTCCAGCACTGCCAATCTGACAGGGGCCCGGTCGGCTTTTAAAGGGCTAAGTTGCCCAACTGTGACTGTAATCAGAAATGCCCATCAGGTGGCCCCAAGTGTGAAGGTCACCTGATGGGCCCCAGCTTGCAGGCCTCAGTGTGGCTGCGCTGATGGTAGTTCTTCTGCTGTTTTAGATATACTTTAATCAACCAGTAAAATTCCTATATAGAGTTTTATATAGAGCCCTAGTAGAAGGTGCATGCTCATAGCATTGGCAAAAAATGTATTTGCTAAGCAAATATTTGTACAGTCAAATAAGAAAGTCAAGCTTCCTTAATTACATGAATAGCCAGAAGGTATTGTTACGACTCCCTTAAAATTCTACAAGGGTTAGATCTACATCTGTCTCTTCTTGCCTTTAAAAATTTACATTTTGATTTAGGTGGACACTCATGAATCACGAAAGAATCCTGTACATTTTCAGCAGCGATTAAGTGATTTTACATAAATCCTGCATTTGCCAGTTAGCGCTATTGAGCTTTGAATTACAGAATGCAGAGTTAAAAAATATCCTGCTTAAAAACATGGAGATCTGGTAACCTGAATATAATCAACCAGCTATTGTGTATTTAGAGATTCATGAAACTGTATTTCACTTTATGGCCTCTTTGTATTACATTCTGTTGCAAATCTAGAAAGCATTCGGTACTTATCGTATGACCTGGCCGTTACCAGTGTTTGTGGATCCAAATATTTGATAGTAAGGAAACAATGTTGTAGAGTCCCATTCCAATTCAGTTATCTTGTTGGCTCCAGATCAAGGAATTAAGAGCTGTAATCATGTAGGTGGATTTGCGGTTAAATCTTTTTCTATTTTTTTAAATTTCCTGATGAACATAAAACAAGGTCTTCCAACCATTACTTTAAAGCACATAATGATATCTCTGCTGGATGTCTGCAGCAAAGTGTACAAAGCTTTAATGGTCTTACCTTTATTCAAAGCATCTCATGTGAATTGTTTATTCCGCATTCCTGGGAAGTCTGTAGCATTTCAGAAGAATATCAGGAACTGCTTTACAACACATTTGCTGTGCAGATTATGGCTCTCCAAATCTCATTCAGGAAATGATGTTAATATATTATTAGAAGAGGGAGACAACAATGGTTTAGAAAGAAACATTCACGTCTTGTTGAAAAAAAAGTGCATTTTGTTTTTTTGGATTTATTGGCTGTAATGTCTAGACAGGTTTCTGGCACATATCAGATTACAGGGCAGTTGGAGAAATTGTGGTAACATGTTCTATAGAATGATACTATGTAATATTATTGGCACATTTCATTGGAAAACTGAGTTAGATCGTGCTTAAAGTCCAGACTTGTTCATGTTATATCCATGTATCCAAAAAGCAGCTCAGATATAAAAAGCAATCTGTTTCACAATGAAAAAAAACGTATAGCAGCACACTGAAACAGTGGCAAAAGAAATGACAGATGAATAGAGAATTACAATTTTAACATGTGGTTGTTGTAGTAGATGTGTATATCACCAGGGGAGATTTTCACAACTCAGCTTTGCAGCCTGAGCAGGAGGGGCTCAAAAATTCAGGTGGGTGGGTAGTGGTTGGTGGGTAGAGGGTAAGAGAAGGATTGAGGTATGCATAGTTGTTACCTTGTAGGACAATAATGCTTTAAACTGATCTGTGGCAGTCGTAGTGGGACCATATCCCAATGTAGGTTTGTATATGGTCAGTAGCACTAAAGACCATGGAGTTGAGTTCCTACGTCTTTGTGATTCAAACAATTAAAATTATAATTATTTGTAAAGTGTCAACATATTCTACAGTGCTGTGCACAAGGTAAAACAAGACAAACAAGTAACAAAACACATTTACCTCTATGTATTAGTATTGCAAAACCACTAGTTTTTAATTTTTTTCAAATTGATTTAAACACAGCCGCTATCTTTGTTTCAAGGCGCACAGGTGTTTACAGTAACTTCAGTATGGCAACTCAGGATGGTCTTAGTTCTTGGTCCAAAAACTGATCTCTAGTGCACATTACAAGGTACATATACAAACATTATGCACATGATTGTTCCTTAAACTTAGAATTTAAGTCCTGAAGTAATGCTGAAGTTTTTAGGGTCAATTTATAATGCGATTTATAATGCTCAATCCAAACTGTCACATATTAATGATACTTAATCTATTTTACAAGAATATACCAACATTGAATGGAAGGAAGCCTATAGATGGGGCACTCTGGATGTCTCATCATTATCCACTTAAGCAGAGTTTGGAGACAGTAAACCAGGTCATGGTAAGGGACCATGATACTCAGGCTAAGCTTAGAACTTTCATTTTAGACTCCCATCACATTACTTTTCAAATATATTTACTTCTTTTCAGATGACCATTTTTATTTACAACTTGTAGTGATTGCCATTGGCACTAGGTTTGCCCCCAGCTATGCCAACATTTATGTAGGCAATTTTGTGGACCATTATGTTTGGTGCCATCATGGCTGGAGGGAAAACCTGGTGCTTTGGCATAGGTATTTTGACGATATAATTTTTTATCTGGAGTGGTAACCAAAGCATGTTAAGGAATTTGTACATTATCTTAATAATAACTTACATTCTACCTCCAATTTCCATAAAATAACATATTCATTTATTGGTATTAACATTACATGTCAAAGGTCTAACTGTTATTTTAAACCTATAGACAGAAATGGTTACGTACATTTCAAAAGTTGTCATCACAAACCCTAGCTCAATAGTATTCCAAAAAGCCAGATAGTCAGACTTTGCAGCAATTGTTTAAAGTATTTAGATTTTAAAGAACAGTTGAAAATAATAAAAAAAAAAAAAAGAAATAGTGAATAAGAAGTGTATTACGAGTACGGTAGAGAGGATTATTAAGGATATTTAAAGGATCACTATAGGGTCAGGAACACAAACATGTTTTCCTGAACCTGTAGTGTTAAACCACCATCTAGCCACCCTGTCCCCTTCATGCCTCCCTAAAAATAGTAAAATCTTACTTGTATTCAAGCTTGAATCTGTTGCTCTGCATGCTGTTTGACTCAGAAAAACAAGCTGTCTGCTGACATCATCAGAAGTGGTGGCCTGATCCAATCACAATGCTCCCTTATAGGATTGGCTGAGACTGACAAAGAGGCAGATTAGGGACAGAGCCAGCACAATTCAAACACAGCCCTGGCCAATCAGCATCTCCTCATAGAGATGAATTGAATCAATTAATCTCTATGAGGAAAGTTCAGTGTCTGCATGCAGAGGGAGGAGACACTGAATGTTTGGATGCATTTGACCCAGGAAGGATCTCTAACAGCCATCTGAGGAGTGGCCAGTGAAGTTCTCACTAGGCTGTAATGTAAACACTGCATTGTCTCTGAAAAGACAGTGTTTACAGCAAAAAGCCTGAAGGTAATGATTCTACTCACCAGAACAAATTCAATAAGCTGTAGTTGTTCTGATGACTATAGTGTCCCTTTAATGACTCAAAGAAAAGAAAACCAAGATAAGCTTTTTGTCTAGTTCTGTTGTATCACTAAAATTAAAGGACAGCATGCCAAAAATAAAAACATTTTGAGAAAGCATTCTACTTATTCTACTCATGTTATATATTTGTTGCGATGTCCTTGTGACTGGCAAAACTTTGGTAAGACAATGTGTAAATTAAATAATAGAATCCATAAACATCAGAACAACATCATGAAAGTCAAATAAACATTCAGTAACTATATATTGATATTCCTGTCCCAGTTTTAGTTTCCTAATTTGAAACTTCAGATTCCAGCGTCCAGTGAAGCAGGATTTCGGTGGACGTGGTAAAAGGGTGGGCCACTAATGTGAATCACATAACCAAGACCGCCCAAAGGGACAAACATGCCCAAAAAGGGGACTTGTCTGCACGAAGAATTGGAAGGCCAGTCTGGCATGAATGCATGTCAATCATGCAGGCTGGCCAACAAAGGATATACTTTGCAGACAGCACCCTGAGCTTGACATAAATGCATCTAATTATGCGCTCGCTCTACTCTTCCTAAGCACTGTCCTCTACTACTCACTTGTCCACTCCTCTCCTAACCTTTTTACTAGCAGACAGAAACTCCTGTCATACAGTCTGGGACAGAAAAAAAGTGTATGTAGTGGGTGTAGAATAAAGGGAACATGCCACAGTGTTAGAGAGACCAAAGCAACAAGAGAATTTGCATAGTGCGCAAAGTCAGCTTTACCTTAACTAATTTCATTGTTAAGTCCACACAAGTTTTGTTCCTCTATATCCCTCTTAAGTTATCCAGTTGGGCCTATCCATGGACACTAGAGTTAGTGTAAGCATAAGGTTAGGGATAGAGTTTGTATAGCATCAGGGAGGGTTAGTGTTAACTGCCCAAAACACAACACAACTCCAGGGTTTTGGCTCAGAACTGCCTCTGTCCTGAATATTAGTTTATTTTTATATTCATACTCATTCTTTTTGCAATTTTATTTTTAAAGGGACACTATAGTCACCAAAACAGCTTTATCTTAATGAAGCAGTTTGGTGTATTGATCATGCCTCTGAAAGTTCACTGCTCAACTGACACACATTGACTGACACAGCCTGATGAAAAAAAAAATGTTTTTTTCTTTCAATTGAAAGTTACTTACTTTTAAATGTTTTTATCTCCTGCTCTGTAAATTGAACTTTAATCACACACAGGATGATTTTGCAAGGTGTAGCAAGCTATTAAAAGTACATGAGATAAGATAATCTAAATTAAACAGAATTTGCAATAAAGGAAGTGCAAACATTAGACTACTCTTTACAGGAAAAGATTAGTAAGGCTATGTAAGTCACATGCAGGGAGGTATGACCAGGGCTGCATAATTTAACTCCTAAATGGCAGGGAATTGAGCAGTGAGACTGCAGGGGCATGATCTATACACCAAAACTGCTTCATTAAACTAAAGTTGTTTTTGTGACTATAGTGCCCCTTTTATTATTTTTTTCTACTTTTTTATATTCATATTTATTCTTTTTGTAATTTTATTTTTAATTATGTTTCCACTATATATATATATATATATATATATATATAGTGGAAACATATACCGTTTTCCCCCAACATTTTTGTTAGCAATAATTAGACCTAGTTGCTGATATATGAAGAATGCTCTATTCTTCTGTAGCTATGATATTAGTTTGTCTTACCTGTCAGAGAGAAACTCGACACCAGAGCCTCCTCTACATGAAATAGAAGACCAGACACAGGTCAGATGCCCTTTCTTATCCCCCTGTCAGGATGTTACAAGGTGAAGATATCATGTGTAAATCTGTCAGGCATGCAATTTCCCAGTATTCCTAGGGATAGGGCACTGATTGCTTACATCAGAGTCTTCCCTTCCCATTAAAAATAATAATCATATTTACCTGTTTTTTAGTCTGCAAACTGAGGCATCCGTACAATGTAAAGCTAAAACTTTTGAATCAGACAGTTGTTTAAAAAATAAGCCAGTCCCCTTAAAATAAGTTTGTTTGTATAATTACATCATTGGTTCTTAAGGGGTTAAAAGCCTTGTCTCAGAAACTTGGCCAGCTGACCAGTTCTTAAGCCACAAGGCCAAATTGCTAGACAGAATTTCTGGCAGAAAGCCTCAGAATAATTTTACTAGTGTCCAGCCAAAGCAACCTTGATAAACAGCATTTTTTTTAGGAGTTACTCAGACTACATTACGAACAGCTTCTGCTGCCAACGTCACAGCACAGGGAACAAGTGATAAAAAGGACCATAAAGGAAAGATTTGTATATCACACCTTCCAAACATTTGTCCATAAGATACTTAACCCCTTAAGGACGGAGCCAAATGTACACGTTGTGAACGAAACAAAATATAAACAAAACCTGGCATTTGCGCTACATGTCTGTCCAACCGTAATTCACCTCTTTCATAGTTAAATGCACCCACCCTTATTATATATCATTTTATTCAGGGGAAACAGGGCTTTCATTTAATAGCAAATATTTAGCTATGAAACATAATTTAATATGAAAAGAATGGGAGAAAATAAGATTTATTTTTTATTTTTTAGTTCTACATGACATTTTAACTGTCAATGTCATAATACTGTTTGCTTTTACTGCAATAAAATACACATATTTGTATTCAGCAAAGTCTCACGTGTAAAACAGTACCCCCTATGTACAGGTTTTATGGCGTTTTGGGAAGTTACAGGGTCAAATATAGCACGTTACATTTGAAATTGAAATTCGCCAGATTGGTTACGTTGCCTTTGGGGCTTTATAGTAGCCCAGGAATGAAATTTACACCCATAATGGCATACCATTTGCAATAGTAGACAACCCAAGGTATTGCAAATGGGGTATGTCCAGTCTTTTTTAGTAGCCATTTGGTCACAAACACTGGCCAAAGTTAGCGTTAGTATTTGTGTGTGAAAAATGCAAAAAGCGCCAATTTTGGCCAGTGTTTGTGACTAAGTGGCTACTAAAAAAGACTGGACATACCCCGTTTGCAATACCTTGGGTTGTCTACTATTGCAAATGGTATGCCATCATGGGGGTAATTTTCATTCTTGGGCTACCATAGGGTCTCAAAGGCAACGTAACCAATCTGGCGAATTTTAATGTGAAAAAATTAAACACAAGCCTTATATTTGACGCTGTAACTTTTAAAAACACCATAAAACCTGTACATGAGGGGTACTGTTGTACTCAGGAGACTTCGCTGAACACAAATATTTGTGTTTCAAAACAGTAAAAAGTATTGCAGCAATAATATTGTCCGTGTAAGTGCTGTTTGTGCGTGAAAAATGCAAAAAACTTCACTTTTACTGGCGATATCATCGTTGTAATACATTTTACTGTTTTGAAACACTAATATTTGTGTTCAGCGAAGTCCCCCGAGTAGAACAGTAACCCCCATGTACAGGTTTTATGGTGTCTTGGAAAGTTATAGGGTTAAATATAGTGCTAGCAAATTAAATTCCCTTTACTTTCGGCATGGGTTGTCAGGCAGGTCCCGCTAATTGTAATTAATTAAGATACCCAATTATGTAAAAATATTACATAAATATATATGTAGAATTAATATATGTATATATATATATATATATATATACGTATGTGAATATATATATATATATATATATATATATAATTTTTTTTAAATATTTTTATTTATATATAGGTATATATATAGTGATATATACGTATATATTTATGTATATAGATATATATATTATTTCGTTCTACGTGTATTTTGATATAAATATATATATATATTAATATCACAATACAGTTAGAATGAAATAACACACATCTATATATTTTTAAATTATTTTTTTTAATTATTTTTTAATTTTTTAACGTATTTACATATTTAATTTTTTAATATTATATATAAATATATAACAATAATTATATATATATATTTAATCAGTATCAGTCTACGTGTAATTTGATAATATATAATTATATATATATATATATATATATATATATTAATAGTAAAATACACCTATACAGTGTATGTGTGTGTATGTATATGTGTATATTTATACTTAGATCATATATATATAATATATATATATGATCTAAGTATATTATTTTTTTTTTTACACTTATTTTAACATTTATTTATTTTATTTTCAGCCAGCAGGGGGACCACCTGTCATTACAGGCAGCCCCCCTGCTGGCAGTGCAGGAGGCAGCCTACCCGGCCATGTGATTGTGAGGTCCTCGCAAGGACCTCACTCTCACATGGCCGGGGGGCACCGGAGGAGGAGGATCTGCCACGGGGGGGCTCCCTGGGAGTCCCCCCAACCGCGATTGCCGGCGACCGGGTAAGTATGGAAAGACCGGAGGGCGTACTATTACGCCCGGCGGCGTTTAGAGCCGCCTAAAATAGGGCGTAATAGTACGCCCTCCGGTCTTAAGGGGTTAAAGGGACACTCAACAAAACAAATAAATCACAGTTTAGTAGATATACTCCAAATTAAAATATGCATGCATATAATTATGCACTTTCCCATAAGGGGCATATGTAAAAAAGCTTACAAAAGCTGCAGATCTCTTGCCTGTAGCTTTGGCAGGCCTGCTCCTTCTAACCCCGCCCAGACTTTCTGTGACTGTCACAGATTTACCAATGAGAAGTTTTTACAAGGTAGGTGCTTTGAGCAATGCTCAGAGCCCGCTTCTTGAGTTTAGGACCATTAAATTAAATAGGGAATCTCATTGAAAGAATTTATGAAGGAGATTCCAAGCTACTCGGGAATATCACTTTATAAATTAAATATTGAAAAATGCCAAGTGTTATCTGTAAATATAAAGATGGAAATGAAAAATACTCTTCAAGAAATGTTAAAATCTAATTGGAAAGAAAATATTATGGAATACTTAGGGATAAAAATTGCTTTTGAAAATAATCAAATTATTGAATTTAATTACAAATCCTTATTAAATAAATTCAAAAACAAACTAAACAAGTGGATTTTTTTTAAATTAATTGTTAGGTTAAATTGACAAAATTAAATATTATATACTTCTAAAGCTAACTTTTCTTTTGAGATCCATCCCTTGGGCTGTTTTAAAAAAAAATAAAAAAAATAAAAGTTTTTAAAATCAATTTATATGGAATTATTGAAAACTTTGGCTTTCAAAATATTATCTATTATATGGAATTATTGAAAACTTTGGCTTTCAAAATATTATCTAGGTCCAGGCAAGATGGAGGACTAGGGTTGCCTAATGTAAATAAAATCCATGATTTTATTTTGTTAGCACATATAGCTAAATGGTGTAATAAAATTCCATCATCACAATGGCTAGATCTAGAAAATTATTCTCTTAATAAAAAGGATGTGAGAAGTATTCTGTGGTCTAAAGAAGTTAAATTTGTATTAGAGAATCCAATTTTGAAAGATCTAAGCCTCATGTGGAAAAATATAAAACTAAGATACCTATCATCATATGAGTTGAGGTTTTATATCCCTTTAGAAGTGTTGGAACTCCTGATAGTTGACATAAAATTTAAAATTTGGTTAGATAAAGAAATTACACATATATATCAAATAATTAAAGGGACACTATAGTCACCTGAACAAATTCAGCTATAGCTCCCTGCAGGCTTTCTCATGTAAACACTGTATTTTCTCAGAAAATACAGTGTTTACATTGAAAGCTAGGAACACCTCCAGTTGCAGCCACTCAGAGTGAACCAGAGGGACTTCGGAGTTGATGGAGGCATAATATGCCTCCTTCCACTCAGATCTGCTGTCAGCAGAGCACAGGGTAGCACTGTGCACAGCATCCTGTGATTCAGTGTCTCCTCCCTCTGCATGCAGACACTGAACTTTCCTCATAGAGATTCATTGATTCAATTCATCTCTATGAAGAGATGCTGATTGGCCAGGGCTGTGTTTGAATCATGCTGGCTCTGCCCCTGATCTGCCTCTTTGTCAGTCTCAGCCAATCCTATGGGGTAGCACTGTGATTGGATCAGGCTACCACATGTCAGCAGACCGCTTGTTTTTCTGAGTCTAACAGCATGCAGATTTACAGCTTCTGGCTTGAATACAGTAAGATGTTTACTATATTTATGGAGGCATGAGGGGCCCAGGGGGGCTAGATGGTGGGGTTAACACTATAGTGATCCTTTAAGGAACAAGAAGTGCTATCATTAAATGAAATATCTAAAAATTGTAATTTGCCTTCAAAATAATTTTACAATTACTTAAGATTAAAAAAAATGTGTGGAAAAGGAGATATTGAAACTTAAAAAGAGCACAAAAAAATGTGAAACTATATTTGTTGGTAAAATAAAAAAGAAGATGGGGAAGGTCATGTACAATATAATTAATCAGCAAGAATTATTCTCGGTATTGCCACAGATAAGGAGATGGCAAGATGAGGGGGTAGTGACATTAAATAAACAAATTTGGATAACAGCAATAAACTACACAAAACATGTTATTCATAATGTCAACCTTCTAGAAATATATTATAAACTGCCCATAGTAATTGGCAAGGGGCTCCCAGTGCCAGGACTGCCACCACAACCACTTACACATCTGTAGGGCTCCCAGTGCCAGGATTGCCACCACAACCACTTACACATCTATAGGGCTTCCAGTGCCAGGGCTGCCACCATAACCACTTACACATCTATAGGGCTCCCATTGCCCGGACTGCCACCACAACCACTTACACATCTATAGGGCTCCCAGTGCCCAAAATGCCACCACAACCACTTATACATCTGTAGGGCTCCCAATACCAAGACTGCCACAACAACCACTTACACATCTATAGGGCTCCCAGTGCCAGGAATTAGTTTATTGGTCAAAATTCCTGTCATCATTCATGTAATTTTCAGACATTCGTAAGCATCCGATTGTCCGAATTTCACGAAATTCGTCCGAATGTACATTCAGAACTAAACAAATTGCATATGTCTAAAATTAAACATCTGGAAAGTAAGAGGACTGGTTGTCTGACAAATGGTAACTGAAGAGAGTTGATAGAATTAAGAATTTTAGGCTCTGAAATAATTCCCTGTTAAACTGCTTGAACATGAATAAACTGCTAAATTGAGACATAAAGGCCTTAGCAATCAACAGCAATAATGGGCTGCAGAAAGACTGAATGACTAATGTGGAGCCAGCAGGCAAGTAATGGCCAATAGAAATAATTAAACAGAACACTTAATTGAAATAGACTGTGCCAATAACAAATATCTGAGCCGAGGAACCTAAAGTTACCAGAGGGACATATAAACACACATATAGTGGGTAACACAACATTTTAGGATTCTGGAGGACACACAGAGCTGACACAGGAGCTGGTATTGGTACAATACAACACCAGGTCAAAACCAATGCAGCCGCTTAATGGGCATTGCACTGCAGAGTACACTCTAAGATTGGTTCTCCTTCCCTTGCACATCTTGTAAGAAATTGATATGCAAAACTGCAATATTGTATAAAACATTCTGTGTATGTGACTGGTTTCACAACTTGGGGTCATCTATTTGATAACAGTGTGATAATGATAAAAGCTTTCAGTTGCATTTTACAACACCCAACTAAAACAACAGCTTACATCCCTCCAACAGTTCTCCTGCCAACCAGTTTTACATGCATGTTACCAGAAGATCAGAGTAATGAACATCTAGGTTTAACCATTGAAGTGTGTTTTCCCAAGCTATTCTTCCTCTAAAAGAAGTCCAGACCTGCTCCCAACCTACCCAAAAACCAGCCCTAACTGGTCACATCTTACACAATGTTACAGTGTAGCTGGAGAGAAGAGATCAAAGGGAAAGACTTGTGTAAAGACGGAACTCTCTGGAAAAAGGGGTCTGGATAAACCACTTTTGGGAGGGAAAAGGAATTCTGGGACTTGTAGTTTATGATTGCAAGAATCCTCCTCTCCTCTCATTCTCTCTTTGCCTCTTTTGGGGAGCACAGTGCAGCAAGTAGTGGTGCCATGGTGAACTGAGAGAGATTGTCCCAGACTACCCAAGATGAAGGCTCAAGGTGCAGATCTTCATTTAAATGTCTAGGTATTGCCCCTTTCTATGTATCTTTTGGTTTTGGACTATATTGGTTATATTGTGTAATGTGTATATCCTTCTAAAATCTGTAACAGTATCCTAAATCAATATTGACAATACATTTTATTATACACTTGTGTTTGTGTCTTATTTGTCACAAATTCCCTAAAAGAATATCCTTGTAAGAGGGTCATAATTTCTTACAATCTATAAGGGTGAACCCAGGGCTAGCACAACCGTAAGGAGTCACAGATGGCCGCCTTGGGGTGCACTGGCCAGGAAGGTGCAATTTTAAGGGTGATCAGAATGAAGCAAGTGCATACCACAGAGCTCCCCCTCCTGACAGTCACTTCATGTACAGTAGGTGAGTGCACAGTGGTAGAGGATTTTCTGTATCATCCTCTACCCTGTCTGACAGGAAGTGCTCGCTGGGAGCAGATAACAACTTCATGTCAAATACAGAAGATCATCCACTGTGGACCTCGTATCCATGCTATAAAATAAAGGTAAGCAGGAGGGAAAGAGGAAGAGACAACGAAGTGGTGGGGCACACCATGGAGTGCGGGACATACAAAAGGGGCTGGGTAAGGAGAGAAAGAGACACATAGAGCGGCTGTTGGGGGAAAGAGAAACACATATGGGATGGAGGGAAGAGACACATGCAGAGGCTGGGGAAGGGGAGAGGCACACAAAAAGGACTGCGGGAGAGACATATGAAAAGGGATTGTGGGGGGGAGACACAAAAGGGTCTGGAAGGAAGAAGCATACAAAAGGGACTGTGTGGGATCTGAGACATACAAAAGGGATTGGAAGGGAAGAGACACACACAATTGGCTGGGGAGAAGAGACATCCAAAAGAAAGTGTGGGGGGGTGGGGGTAAGAGACACAAATGGGTCTGGAAGGAAGAGGAATACAAAAGGGACTGTGGGGAGAAAAAACATAACAGGGGCCGTGGGAGGAAAAAGAGACACCCAAAAAGGGTTTGGGAAGATACATGTAAAAGGGGCTGTGGGGGGTAGAAAGTAACACACAACAATGGTTGCGGAAGAGACATACAAAAGGGCTTTGGGGGGGAGACAGAGACACACAAAGGGGCTGATGAAGTGGTGAATGAGACATTAAGGAGCTGGGAAAAGGGAAAAAAGAGATACACAAATGTGCTGGGGAGAAGAGGCAGACAGAGAGGCTGTGGAGGAAACTAAGAGACACACAAGGAGAGTGAAACACACACAAAGAGGAAAAAAGATACACGAGGGGGGTCTAAGACACATAATAGGGTATAAGAAACACAAAAAGGATTAAATATTGAAGAGGGGGGGCCTGACAGCCGACCAAGATGGTCGCTTAGAACCGGAGCTTCTCAAGAGAAACTACTTTCAATGCTGCTAACGGACCATACAAGACTCCAAATTGAGCCAAACCCTGCATCTCAGCCCGGGGAGCACCCTCACCGCCCTCCAGAGCAGGGCAAGCCTGCAGCTTACAGCTCCCGCCAGGACTTGACCTACATGATGCCTGCTGCAACGCACGAGGTAGGGGAGACGGCCGATCCCCAGCCTCGAAGTGGGACCAGCCGGTCGGCTTGGGGCTCCAAACCCCCCCTCTGGGCCGGCGGGGGATATCCCGGCCCCCACTGGAAAGCTGAGAGGCTCCCCTGGACAAGCGACACAGCCTGTTGCTCACTTGCATTATATGACCAAGCCCAGCAATCCTATCTCAAGCTAAAGTTTTTTAGGCAGCATGTATAACCTGTCAGTTTCTTTTATTTTGCCATGCCTGTATCTGTTTACTCTTGATTTCCTTTACCAAAAAAAAAAAAGTGCAGCACATCTTGAATCTTTGACCCAAATGTTACCAATTATCTACTAATTGTAATATCATTTGGCATTACTGACCTATGTATTTAACACTGCACTTTCAAAAATAAAGAATTAAAATAAAATATTGAAGAAGTTCGGAGACCCACAGATGAAGATTCATTTTCTATTTTGGGGTGATGGGGAAAGGGGGCAGCAAAATGCATCCTTGCACTGGCCCTGGGTGGATCCACAGAGGGATTGCACAATTATATATTTAGAAACTCGAGGATGGAAGTCCATGAATGGGGATGAAAGCTGGAAGGGCATAGCTGGAAACATCTGAAAGTTCTTTGTTGTTTCCTCAGTCTCTATCCTTCCCACACTGATTTTGATACTCGCAGGTCAGAAGGTCCATTTAATGGAGACCTTGTTTGAAGAAAAAAATAGTAAAACTCATTGAGCACCATAATGGACAACCATCTTCAAAAGAGGCAGAACCATACCTGTGGAATTTCCCAAGGGAGGAGTAGGAAGGAAGAGGTCTTCATGAATCTACCTCTCCAGTTTGGGGGAAAGAATATCCCATGAGTAAAATTCCTCACTGCAATAGAAGCATCTTAAATGGGCACCAATTTGAATAATATTTTTGCCATCTTTAAGTAGTGTTTAATTATATAAAAGGACTTCATTTTCAGATAAGTGACAGGTCCTATTCAATACTCGGGAGAGTAAAAGGCCATGTGTGTTGGAAGAAACTCTTCACTGACTCTTGCTAATTCCTCACAGCAAATTATTTGTCTTTTTAAAAATTGTTTAGTATTTTAGGATTCAGAAAGAATGGGAGAATATTAGCATTAATAAGCATGTACACATTTTTTTTTACCCTTATGAACTAGACTATCACAGTTACTTCACCCATATGCCCTGACTTTCATCTGCTGGACCAGGGCAACCTTTTCTTGTCCAGTCTTATTGACTCACCAGTAGAAGCTTTAATCCTGAAACCAAATAGAACACTATACTCAGTCTACTTGTAGAGTGTTTTTTTCCCCTAAACTCTAAATTGTAGCAGATTAAAATGTGAATGGCACATTTTAGGCTAAGAAAATCAAAATGTGACTATAAGCGAGTTGGAGATTTTTTTCTAGATTAGCTACTTTTGATATAGTTTAGCCATTTGGATTTGAATTTAGTACAAGAAGTAGTTAAAGGGAAACTATCGTGGCAGGAACACAAACTAGTTTTCCTGGCACTATAGCTTCCCTCTCCGGCAAGGTCCCCTCACGCGGTGCTGAAGGGGTAAATAACACCTGGGTCCAGCGCTGGCTCAGCTCTGCCCACGCTCCTCCCCCGCCAACAGGGGAGACCTAATGTGCATAGGATCTCCCCATAGAAAAGCATTGTTCAAATGCTTTCCTATTGGGATGTCGGCGGCGCTGGAAGTCCTCATGCACAGCGCGAGGACGTCCAGCGTCGTTTAGATGACCAAAAGTCGTCTAAGAAGCCGGAAGTGCCTCTAGTGGCTGTCTGGTAAACAGCCATTAGAACAGGAATTAACCCTAGCAGGTAATTATTGCAGTTTATAAAAACTGTAATAATTACAACTCTAGGGTTAAGGGTGATGGGAGTTGGCACCCAGACCACTTCAATGAGCTGAAGTGGTCTGGGTGCCTACAGTGTTCCTTAAAGTGCATCCAACAGCCATGATGCCATTTTTATTTGAAATAAAATGGTATTAGATAGTCACTTAAAGGGACACTGTAGGCACCCAGACCACTTCAGCTCATTAAAGTGGTCTGGGTGCCAACTCCCATCACTCTTAACCCTAGAGTGGTAATTTTTACAGTTTTTATAAACAATGTTTGCCCTTTAATCCGGATGAAATTCAGATTTAATCTAAGCATTGTGTCCACCATAAAGCAAGCAAATGTACAAATTATAATTTTATTAAAAATATTTAGCTCTTTTAGCATGCAAATACAAAACCTCAGACTGCATTGTCCAGAATAATTGCATTATGAAGATAAGGATCATATTTGCTCTGCAATATGAAAAAAAAAATCAAAAATAAATAACGATCTGAAGGTAGCAAATGAAACAGCAGAATCCTTCTTTAATTCCTCAATTCGTTACAGAAGACACTAGATTACTCACTTTGTTGAAGGGCCCATTGTACAGCTTCCAACATATAACACATCTTTTAGGAAGGTCTGTTATAGCCATCTACGCTTTTCTTTCCACCCATCAGGTAGAAGAATCTTGGTTGCAGTGACCAGCATTCCAGCACGTTTAAGTGATGGCAAACTCCTTTTTCAGGCCAGTAACCTCGTGATGATTGATGATACTTCAGGTCGACAGTAGCGGATAGGGAAGCTTGGCTGCAGTTCAGTGTTATTGTAAGAAATCTCAAATATTTATTCCATCTCCTGCACTCACTGTGATCACATTTTCACCATGTTACCAGGAAGGGAGCTTTGACATGTAGCCATAAATTGACACAGGCTACCATTGTTGTACTTATGCAATTACATACACTGAAATAATATTAGATAGTTTTATATTTTCCTACCTGCAAAAAGAACACGACTAAAATGACATTTTAAATACAAGACTCTTAACAACATCCTTTTATTATTGCATTTAATTTGTTTATTTCAAACAGATTTCAGAAAATTGTTTCCACAGACTGATTTCATACAGATCAAACCACAGAGATGTCTTGAGATTGTACGGTGTACAAACATTTGTTCTTTGTATTTTTTTAAGGCAGAATTACACACAAAAAAAAAAAATCTAACCAAAAAAGAAATATCTTAAAATAGCTCTTTAAACTCCGGGTGTGGAGAAGCTCCAAGAGAAAGGCAAGCATAAATCGTGAAATTTACATTAGGATGTCAATTTTTATGTATTTTTCATTTTTTACACATATGTTATATATATCTCTTCACTTTAAATCAAATAGTTTTGCCCCTTAATTACATATGCTTCTTCAGTTTTTAACCACTGCTTTTACGGATTTGCAATATGCACAAAACCATGTTTACAAGGGTTATATGTTACATACAGACTTGGAACCTTGTGGATTTATAAGATTAATACAGTCTGTTGGTTTAGCTAAGATTCCTGTGCTTAAGGTGTACATATCACAGAGTACACAAAACTAGAGGAGCATTAAATTTCATCTTCTAGCAAATGTACATATTTAAATTTAATGATCTCTCCCCGACCTGTCAAACGATACTTGTCATTAAGATATACATGCCGGTGGCACAGAGGGTCTCTAGGCCAAGGTTTAAGTGACAGGGAAGAGCAAAAGCAGCTGTCTGCTTCGAACTTATCAGTGAGATCAAAGAAAGCATTTCCACATTCAGCTGAAAGGCCCAAAGCCAAAAAGCTCACACTCTCTACTGGTTTTACACCTTCATTTTGTTAGTGTATTATGAAAAGCATATACAACATAGTTGTAAATTATTCCTGCGTTCACACTCACTTTTGCAGGTTTACACATTTTTTTACATTTTGTTTAGTTTCATTAGTTTCATAAAGGCCTTTATCTCAACTTGTCTTCAAAACGACTAGAGGTTTTAAGAATTTAAAGGGAATTGTCACTTGCCAGGATTTTAAAAATACTGTTCATGTATCCATCATTGTGAGGTTTGAAAACTAAATGTAAAAATCCAGTGTTGCATGTATCACAATCCTGGAATGGTTTGCCTTTATCTTGGCTCGTTGTCAATCATTGATGCAACTATTGTCCTTTTCTGCCATTGAAAATTGTACATGGAAGAGGAGAATCAAGCATTGAGGGAGTGGTGTGTACTGAAAAGTGGTGCAAAAGTACTATAAATCACTTTTAAAACCAGTGTAAACAGCAGGCACATTGCATTGGTGACTTGTCCCAATTTACATATTTGATCCTCTTTTCAGACACTTTGATAAATCTCCCTTAATGTTTTTGTTGAGCTCTACATTCACAATTTGCTCTCATTTCTCATTTGCTAAATCATAACTATAAATTTAAAAGAAAATGGGCTATCACAGTAAAACATGTAAGGTAAAGGTGATTTATAATGTTTTATTCCATGGTGTGATTTCCAGAGATGTAAGCGTTCTTCTTTAAAACCCCTTAATCATCTTAAAACAAACTAAACCAGCCTGACTTCATTGTGACCTACTCAGCCAGCAATTGTGTTTAATGTGAGCATGTCCGCTTCCGTGACTCTTTATAGCGCATGCATGGACTGTGATGTATCAACATACTATGGGGTAATGTGCAATAATGCATACTTAATGAACACAGATCTACATTTTTTTAGTAGTATTTCTCATTGGGCTTGCCAGGAGCAAACCCCAATAGTAGCACTCTTTACATGTTGTTGTTTTTTTATTCAGCCACACCAATCACTGCTATTTGTGTATATGTACTTCTTAAATTGTGTTACTGGTTAAAATATATTGAAATATACTTGAATCCAAACCAATTTTATATCGCTTTATACTCTATTCACAAATATTTAAAGACAACGTTGTATGTGTCAGATCAGAAAAAATAATAGATCTATATGTTCCGACTCCTTTTGTGTCAGTAAATGTATTCACTTGAACTCAGCTTTGTAACAGGGACAGTAGGAAAAGCTAGAAAACCACGAAAGTTAAACAAGAAAAAGTTTAGATGACAAACTCATTGTCACAGAAAATTATTGTATTGCTCTGCTACATTAAGAGGCATAGTATTAGATATGTATTGCCTGAGGAAAAAAAAATAACTATTACAAACAGGCACCTATTGACTGTAGAGGGCCAAAACAACAATATAAATAGCAGATGTTGCAAACATCTACTAAAGGGTTTATATAACACAAACCACAGTACTTTACTTTGGAAGACCTTTATTACTACCCACACATTTGAACTGGGTTTTAGTAGGCTTCATCCTGTCCCATCTCACCTTATCAGATCTCTATCCCCTTGTCTTGTGCCTTCCTTAACACACATCTTCAACTGCGCTCTCTCTTCTGGCATTGTCCCTGCTGACATTAAACATGCTACTGTAGTACCTATCCTGAAAAAACATCCAACCACCCATCCACCCCCTTTATCTATTGGCCCATATCCCTGCTCCCTTTCTCCTCAAAGCTTCTGGAAAGACTTGTCTTTACCTGTATGTCTCACTTCCTCAATTCCAACTCTCTCCTTGACCCTCTTCAATCTGGCTTCCACCTCCTCCACTCTACTGAGACTGCTCTTATCAAAGTTACTAATGACCTAATTGCAGTTAAATCCAAAGGCCACTACTCCATATTAATACTTCTTGACCTCTCTGCTGCCTTTGACACCATTGATCAGGCTTTCCTTCTTCAAACTTTTCAATCACTTGGTGTCTGTGACACTGTCCTCCCTTGGTTTTCCTCCTATCTCTCCCACCGCTCATTCAGTGTCTCCTTTTCTAATGATACCTCCTCCATTCATCTTGTCTCTGTTGGAGTCCCCCAAGGCTCTGTCCTTGGTCACCTATTTTCTCTCTATACTGCCACTCTTGGCAAACTTATTGGCTCATTTGGATTCCACTATCACCTGTACGCTGATGACACCCAGCAATCTCTCTCCTCCCCAGACCTCTCCCCTGCCGTCCTGCAATGTGTCACTGCTTGCATTTCCTCCATTTCTGACTGGATGTCCTCCCGCTTTCAAAAAAACTGAACTCCTTGTCTTTCCACCTCCTAATACTGATCCTCTTCTTTCGCTCTCCCTTCAAGTCAGTGGTATCCACATCAGTCCATCCTTGCAAGCGCGCTGTCTTGGTGTCATATTTGATTCTAATCTCACCTTCGAGCCTCAAATCCAGCATGTTATCAAATCCTGTAGATTCCACCTTAAAAACATAGCTCGCATCTGCCCCTTTCTTACGCAAGATGGTACCTAAAAGCTTGCCCATGCTCTAGTAATTTCCTGCATTAATTATTTTAGCCCTCTACTAATTTGTCTTCCCAAAAAACGTATTGCCCCGCTACAGTCTGTAAAGAATGCTGCCGCCAGACTGATTTTCCTCTCTAGTCAGTCCTCTCACACTTCACCCCTTTGTCAGTCCTTACATTGGCTTCCTGTATCCTATAGGAGTCAATTCAAAGTGCTAACCCATACTCATAAAGCACTGAACAATTCTAGCCCCTCTTCTCTTGTCCGCTGCTCGCACGCGTACGGCCAACTCACGCTTGCAGGACTTCTCGCGGGCGGCTCTCTTTCTATGGAATAGCCTGCCTTCCGCCATCAGACTCTCCCCTAGTCCTCAATCGTTTAAGAATGGCCTTAAAACCGATCTCTTTAGGAAAGCTTATGGCCTCCCACAGTAACCTCTACCTCACATACCTGTCTCTTGCTCTCTCCTGAAGGGCAGCACTCTACTTTCTCCTCCAGCTCTACTTCACTCCCTTTCACTCCTATTTTGATTGCAATTTCCTGTCCTATTGTGTTTTACATCCCACCTTCTATAGACTGTAAGCTGGTTTGAGCAGAGTCCTCTTCAACCTATCATTCCTGTAAGTTTTCTTGTAATTGTCCTATTTATAGCTAAATCCCCCCCTTTTATAATATTGTAAAGCGCTACAAAATCTGTTGGCGCTATATAAATGGCAATAATAATAATCTTTCTGGAACCATTTATTTATGTAGCTGCAGTCTGCAGATATTTATCATTGAGGAATTATATATATATACATATTCTTTTGTATCATTATTTCTACATCAGTTGCATAAAGCACCAAAAAAAAAAAAAAAAGTAATTCCCAGCCCGGAGTAACACTTAAAGTAATGTTGACATAATTCCTTAGAAGGATACAGTAGTTATTATAGCCACTTCAAATGATTAAAGTGGCTTTTGTGCCTGGAGTCTGCGGGCACAAGGGCCTAACATCACAGATTAATAATGGTTTACTTGCCATGTAGCAGAGATTTTCTGTCCTCAGTAGCATACCGCCTGGCCCAAAATGGTGAAATAGAGGTGGAACACTGATCAGCTTATCACTGCCTCAATCCCTGCTATGAACTGGCATGGCGCAAGGCAGAACCACATATTTAGGCACTTAAATTGAGGTAATGAATGTAAGTTGTTTTTTTTCTTAGATGTTTCAGATCTTTGCACAAGCAATACTAAAAACAAACAAACAGTTGATTATGTTGACAGAACCTTTCTTAAAGCAAAGCAATTTTAGAGAGATCTTTGCCCATCTCGTTGTACTGTTCTTTTAAACGCAGCACTGCTTTTCTGTGCTCTTCATCTACAGCCAATCGCTTTTGTTCTTGTTCTTTCATGAATATTTCCCAGTGGGTGCGCAGTTTCTCATTTTCAGTGCCCTTTTTTGTAACACTGTCCTATAAAATATAAAATGTTTTGTTTTGATAATGTATTTCTGCACAATGATCACAATTGAACATAAAGCAAACTTAAAAATATTGAACTCTCAACCACAAGTTAGAGGAAGGTTTCTTAGCACTGCAAACACATGTTAACATGTGAAACAGATATTAAAATCTATATTCAGAAACCTTGCTTAGATTTCTCATTATTTCATACTGGAGCTACTAAACCCAGAACACAACTGCCATTTGGGGACGGCATGTCTGGGAGCATAATCTGGTCTCCTATTTTAGATACATTGACGATTTGTTTTTTATATGGAAGGGCTCAGAAGATTGTCTGAATTCTTTTATATCACACCTCAACTCTAATAGTAGAGGTATCATTCTGACCTGTGAATATAGTACAAATTCAATTAATTTTTTAGATTTAAATATTTTTATCAAAGATGGCAAAATACATACGAAAACATTTTTTAAGAAAGTATGTACTAACACTGCAATTGACCAAACTAGTTGCCACTATAAACCATGGCTTGAAAGCGCTCCCAAAAGCCAATTTTTGAGAATACGTCGCAATTGCTCTCAAATAAATGATTTCAATGAGCAATCACTGGTTTTAAAGAAACAATTTATCGAAAAGAACTATTCCTGTATACTTCTTGATAGTACTATAGATACAGTCAGAAACAAACCTAGAGAAAGCCTTCTAATGTACAAGAATAAAAATACTCTAGAACCCCCACTCTCCCTATAATTTTTAACTATAACAATAAAAGTGGTTTTATCAAAAAAACTATTAAAAAAAACATTGATTTATTTTTGGGTAATGACGGTCTGGCCAATTGCACTAAAAAAGTTCTTATAGATGAAGTTACAAGGTCCGACCATAATGCTATAATTTTGGAGTTGGACACAAAGAATAATAGTGCTAGAAGAACAAATTGGAGATTAAATGATAATATTCTTTCTAATAAAGAGAACAGAGAATATATTGAGGAAATGACAGACAGGTTTTTTCAAGAAAATGAGGGGGGAGAAGTTTCACTTCCAATCGTATGGAATGCATACAAATGCGTTACAAGAGGCTATTTAATTAAACTGGGCACAATAGATTAAAAAAAAGAAGGGGAAATCCCTTAGAGATCTTTATGTAGATTATTACAAACTATCTAAAGAAAATAAAGCCTCACTAACTCAGGATACAAGTAAAAAAATGTTACTAACGCAAAACAGTATAAATCAACTATTAATGGAGGAGAAAAATAGAAATTTACAATCATTAAAGATAAATTGGTATTATAAGAGCAATAGGGCAGATAGGTTGCTTTCAAATAAATTGAAAAACAAAAAACAATTAAGGAGGATTCATAGAATCGATACTGAAAAGGAACGGTTACTGTGCCCAAAGAAAATTGGGGCAGCCTTTAACGATTATTATAGTCGATTATATAATTTGGAATCAGTAGGACAACAACTTTCCTCATCAGAATATTTTAAAAATAAAAAAACACCAAAAATAACTAGAGAACAACTTATGGAGATAAATAAACCAATAACCTCTGATGATATTAAAGCAGCTATGCATAAGTTACAGATAAGCAAAGCTCCCGGCCCAGATGGCTACTCAAATAAATTTTATAAGATTTTTAGGGATACTCTCTCTGAGCGCCTTGCCAGGATATTCAATCAGATAGTGGGGAATCGTACATTTCCTAAAGAGATGCTTCAAGCAAATATTGTCCCAATTTTGAAACTGGACAAAGATCCAGCTAAATTGGCGAATTATCGTCCAATATCTCTCCTTAATGGAGACGTAAAAATCTATGCTTCAATTTTAGCAGATCGCTTAAAAACTTGTATTCCCGCTTTGATACATCAAGATCAAGCAGGATTTATACCTGGTAGAGTAGCCTCTGGAGGTAAAATTTCTTTGAGCAGATCATCTTGTCTTAGGAGATGCCAATGTTTTTTTTTCTCTTTTTTTAATATCTTTTTATTTCTTCAAAAAAAAATTTTTTTTTTTCCATATAAAAATTACATAAACATGCATACAATTCCTCTATCGACATCTCAAAAAATTACCCCTAGAATGTTTTCAATTAAAACAGAATACAAGAGTTAATAAGAGAAAAACATTAATTCAATCAATGCATATACATTTCTTACATACTTATATCCGTAAGTATCCTTCTATGGCATTACCAGGGTATCTCAATACAAAATAACCATATCTATAGAAAACATGGATATCAAAATAGAGGAAACATTAAAACCCAAAATTCAAACCTGTCACACATTCCATCCCGTGGGACTAGGATATTATCATCCCCTTATTACTTTCCCAAATTAATAAGTACATTTTTACTAATGTCCCTCCAGGATCAGACGCACAATGGGGGCCACACCAACTATATTATAAGCTATAATTACTAGCAATAAACTTATCCACCAGTTTTTCCCAAGTACAGAATTTCCTCAAACCGACAGAATTTCCTTGGATTATTCCGCTTTCCATTTTACATTGATATATTGCTTGTTTTTTAATTTCAATTCTATCTGGAACTTTATTACTTGGAACATACAAGAGGCATCAGGGCAGTTGGGGTTGTTGACTAGGATATTAAAGTCCCAAAGAATGAGGGAAGAACTGCTAGAGGAGAGGAAATGGAGTAGCCAGGAAGCAAAGTGTTTAATGAAAAGCCTAGATTGGGAGGGGAGGGGGCGATAAATGATGGCAATTCTTAGAGGAGTGGATTAAAAAAGTCGGACAGTGTGATCTTCAAAGGAAGGAAACGATTGAGGAGGGGCAGGGAAGATTGATTGGAAGGTACATTGAAGGGAGAGAAAGAGGCCTACACCACCTCTTTTGCAGTTGTTTGGTCTGGGAGTGTGGGAGAATTATAGCACACCGAAACATAAGGAAGCAGGATTAGTGCTATCAGAGGGGGACAGCCAAATAGTTTGAAAGAATTTGAGATGAAGAAGTTGTGTATGGCTGTTGATTTTATATTGCTGCAGATGGAGCAGGCATTCCAGAGTGCACACTGAATATTGGTAGATGGGGATAGATGGCATTGTATTGGGATGACATTTGTGTGGTTTCTGGTTGTCTTAGTGTGAGCAGAGGAGGTGAGGCCCTGGGTTGGGAGAGACATCACCAGCTGATAGAAGCAGGAGGAGAAATAGAGGCAGAAGGTGTGAGTGTGTTTTAAATGGATGGTGTCACATCCTGTTCTGTGGAGATGTTTGGCCTTGGCTTCTGGTATCCAGTACTCTTTTTTTCAATTCTTGTTTATTTTTTTCTTGATTTTTCTGGTTTTCTTTATGCTGGGTTTTCTGGGTTCATTCCTTTATTCCGTTCCTGGAAATCCCAGTCACCTGACTTCCTTTAAATGTTTGTTTTTTTGTTGCCACACCCATTCCTTTGCCATTTAATCCTTTTTGTTTCAGGCTGTCCCTGCAGGCAGTGGTTTCATTCCTCTGCACATTTCCCTGCAGGTAAGTACTGTGTGTGTTTTATTGTTGTTCATTTAGTCATGCATATTTAGGCAGTTAGGACCCACCATAATTGGAGTACTTTGGCGCAGTGGTGGGCTGCATACATCTTGGCCATTTAGATATGTCTAAATTTCCAATGTTTTACATATATAGTACTTCGTTATGTCTCCTCTTGTTTTGCCTTGTATCTCTTGTCTTGTTTTATTTTGTCTTGTATTCCCAGTTCATGCATAGTCCTGTCCTGCCCTGTTCATGTTTCCCTCATGTCTTGTGTACATGTTCTGGGTTCAGCTTCCTGTCCTGCAAAGGTTCCTTGGTTCTTCTAGTCTTGTCATCTTGTTTGGTGCCTGTTCTAGTCTTGCCTTGTTTCTAGTACTGGATACATTTCTGCTGCAGAGCATCCCTATCCAGTTCCTGGGAGGTCTGCATATCCTCAAGCACCTGGTATCCGCAGAAGCTGCATCAGGGCCCTGGTATGTGGCCGCACAAACGCTGGTGCACAACACCAGGGGCGTGTAGTTACCCTGCACCAGACCCTGATAGTCCTTTCCATGCTGAGACTCCCATCATTATCAGGCACTCAGGGGTTCTGGTCTTCGGACCACCACCTGTGAGAGATGGAGTCTGGAATGAGATTGTGTGGGAGAAGGATGGAGAAAATAGAGAAAAGAGTGCAGGGCATGAGATGAAAATAGTGTGGAGTGTAGTAGAGAGGGGTAAATTTGGAGGTTGTTGGGATGTTTAGGGAAGTGGGGGCAAGGAGAGATTTTGATATTGAGAGAGAAATAAAAAAAAATAAGAGGATGGGTATGCATTATTCAGATGGGTATGCACTTGCAGAAAAAAAACTTTTAGGTGGGGGAGTAGGCCGAGGCGACACAGAGAGAAGATGCAGTGACATAGAAAGCTGGGCTAGAGTGTAACAAGCAGAAATGAGGAAGATAACGATTGAGTGTTAGGGATTAAGAGAATATAGAAGAGTGCTCATTAGAGACTATGTTTGCAGCTGTTATTTTTGATTATGTGTGAGAATCTATTTATAAATTGAATGATGAGCTTGGGGTGGGTTGGGAGGGCAAATGTGCAGCACTAAATGTTAATAAAGTTCTCCAGAAGACTACCTTACTTGTTGCAACTGGATCAGGTGAAGGTGGATCGAGTACTGTTCTGACGTGAGGCAGGGCAGTTTTAAAATCAGACTGTGGACGAGATGGATAAGAGGGTCAAATAGGCCTGCAATAAAGCTAGGGAATAGGAAGATTCACAGATGAGGTGAGTGTTATTAAAAAAAAAATATTTGGCTATGTACCAATAAAGGAAGGGGGGCAGATATCACAGAGGAAAGTATTTTTAGACATACATACACACACATACATACATATATAGGGTGTGTGTGCGTCTCTCTCTCTCTCTCCATCTCTCTCTCTCTCTCTCTCTCTATATATATATATATATATATATATATCCCAAAATTATACACGCAACCCTTTTGTTTTTGCCCCCATTTTTCATGAGCTGAACTCAAAGATCTAAGACTTTCTATGTACACAAGAGGCCTATTTCTCTCAAATATTGTTCACAAATCTGTCTAAATCTGTGTTAGTGAGCACTTCTCCTTTGTCGATATAATCCATCCACCTTACAGGTGTGGTATATCAAGATGCCGATTAGACAGCATGATTATTGCACAGGTGTGCCTTAGGCTGGCCACAATAAAAGGCCACTCTAAAATATGCAGTTTTACTGTATTGGGGAGGTGGTGGGGTACTAAAACCAGTCAGTATCTGGTGTGACCACCATTTGCCTCACACAGTGCAACACATCCCCTTCGCATAGAGTTGATCAGGTTGTTGATTGTGGCCTGTGGAATGTTGGTCCACTCCTCTTCAATGGCTGTGCGAAGTTGCTGGATATTGGTGGGACCTGGAACACACGGTCGTATACGCCGATCCATAGCAAACATGCTCAATGGGTAACATGTCTGGTGAATATGCGTGCCATGCAGGAACTGGGATGTTTTCAGCTTTCAGGAATTGTGTACAGATCCTTGCAACATGGGGCCGTGCATTTTCATGCTGCAACATGAGGTGATGGTTGTGGATGAATGGCACAACAATGGGTCTCAGGATTTCGTCACATTATCTCTGTGAATTCAAAATGCCATCAATAAATTGCACCTGTGTTAGTTGTCCATAACATACGCCTGCCCATACCATAACCCTACAGCCACCACTCAAATTGGTTATGATGATGAACTGCAGTCAGGGCCAGTCCATGATGAGGACAACGAGAATGCATAGGAGTTTCCCTGAGATGTTTTCTGACAGTTTGTGCAGAAATTCTTTGGTTATGCAAACCGATTGTTGTTGCAGCAACTGTCCGGGTGGCTGGTCTCAGACGATCTTGAAGGTGAAGATGCTGGATGTGGAGGTCCTGGGCTGGTGTGGTTACATGTGGTCTGCGGTTGTGAGGCCGGTTGGATGTACTGACAAATTCTCTGAAACGCCTTGGAGACTCCTTGTGGTAGAGAAATGAACATTCAATTGCTCTGGTGGACATTACTGCAGTCAGCATGCCAATTGTACTCTCCCTCAAAACTTGCGACATCTATGGCATTGTGCTGTGTAATAAAACTGCACATTTTAGAGTGGCCTTTTATTGTGGCCAGCCTAAGGCACACATTTGCAATAATCATGCGGTCTAATCAGCATTTTGATATGCCACACCTGTGAACAATATTTGAGAGAAATAGGCCTTTTGTGTACATATAAAAAGTCTTAGATCTTTGAGTTCAGCTCATGAAAAATGGAGGCAAAAACTAAAGGGTTGCATTTATAATTTTGTTCAATATTATTATATATATATATATATAAATGGAGACCACTAGTGATGGTTTGGCCTAAAGAGGGACAAACCCACTGTGGAGTCCACAGAAGCACCTGCGTGGACACTCCAGGGGTGTCCTGGGGCTTAACCCCTAATTTCTAGACAAAAAAGAAAGAGAGCTCGAATCACTGGATATACCTATCCAGTGGTTCAAACATGTGCTGGAATTATAAAGATAAATAATAATAATTAATATGCTTGAAATACTTAAAGGACCCTTCCCTGACTATAAGGTCATCCAAATGTTAAGTAATGTGACCAGCCGAATAGGCTAAACCTCACGAATACTAAACCGTGACTTCAGTACACCTCAGACTCCTGACTTTATTATAACTTTGTGGGTCACAGTCTATGTATAATGGCAACTAAATATCATAACAATAAGGTCACAGATAAGAAGTCCTAATCCCTAAAAGCCTGTCAATAGATCTGAATAGTGGTATTCTGACAGTCAAAAAGAAGAAATGATGTATTAAGCTCACAGTTCGAGGATATATAAAACTCCACTTTATCCAGAAATCACTTAATTGTAGCACTGTTCTAAATTGATACCATATAGAAACAGTAACCATAGGTTTCTAAGAGGGAATATATCACTCAAACTGTTATTATGATCCTGTGAAGAGACTAATAGTATCAATCCTACATGAAAATTCTAATAATAATAAATCACCTTCAAAGGATACTAAATAAAGGTAGGGTATTAGGACTAAAAAGGAGGTTTAAAAAGTTATATAGTGCTAGTGTGCAGTACCATACTTAGGATGTTGGTTACCTGCATATAGTGAAAAGTGCCCAGTGTGATAGTGAAATAGAAAGTAAAGTGAAAAAACCCGACGCGCGTTTCGGTGCTTAGAACATGCACCTTTGTCAGGGGCCAGAATTGGAATCTATAGGGTCTAGTTTATATACCTATTACTTCCTCCAGAGAGATTCTTAGTGAACCAATCAAAAACAAGTAACCTTACCGTGGTTTTCGTGCCGAAAATATCAGCATCTCACTATGTAAATGAGGCTATTCAAATGCCCCAATCAAATTCAATCACAAGGCAGAACAACCATTTGCCCAAATTGTTAACTCCTTAGTGCCCTCAGTATGAGGTCCAGAATATGTTAAGCGTGATGCATCGGCATTGATGGGAATTTTTTCATGATACCTATAACTATCCACCCAGATGATTATCCCTGTGTTTTATATGTAATAACTATTACCACTCAGGTAATTCACATTGAACGGTTAATCTTTTATTTTATAGTTTTATTTCGGTAAATGAGTTACTAATCCTAGAAAAATTCAAACTCCAAATCCCAACAAAACTTGTTTCCACTGTTAATGAACAGACTGGCGCCTACCGGGCGAGCGGGTCGGCACAAATTCTACAACATAATATAATGGGATGAAAATTGCATCAATATCCTTTGAACCAGTGATTTTAAAAAATGTGTCTAAAGCCTCTAGTAACTTAATTTAGAGACTAACGTTTTCAATCCACGAAATAACATTATTCTGACATTGCATATGTTTATACGGAATATGCTAAGTTGATAATCATAATAAGCCTATTCCGGCATTGCGATCTTTAGGGTCAGATCAAAAGTGGGTAGGTAGTCCCTTAAGTGTTTCAATTGTTAGAATAATATATCTAGTTCGGGCTACAGAAGTCCCTTAGAAATATTTATAATAATGATAAAAATAGTATGATGTGATATTCCTCAAAGAATGGGAAGAGGCAGCAGGGACTTGCTCTCGCAAATTTATGGATATACTCTGTAGATTTGAAAAGAAGAGATTAGAAAAGGTCAATAAGGAGGTGGATGAGGAAATAGAAAGAATTGAAACATATAAGAAGGAGGCCAATTTTGAACAACTGGAAATTAAATTAAAAACACAATTAGACAGGTTTCAAACGTCTATCAAAACACACAAACATTTTAAGTTTATGAGTTTATCAGTTAGTTAGTTACATGTAGCTAAGATACTGTCATCAATGTACTGAGCATGTGCAGGAATGCAGGAACTGAAATCACATTCCTTTCTCCTTTGTTTTGGATGAGCCATGTGGTCTGCCCATATAAGGAAATCCAAATCCTGTCCACTGATTGGTTAAGGGTATGTGCGGGTGGAGCTATTAATGGGAGTTATAGTTCTATAAAAAGCATGTACTCCATGTGTTCGGCCCTCAGACCTGTTTTGGAACGTTAGTTCATCTGAGACCCGATCGGTATGTTAATAAAGACCTCTTACTTCCTGAAAACCTGCATCCATCTCTCTGTGTCTGGCTTCTGCATGTTTACTAGGTTACAATAAAACTAATAATAAACCTAATATTTATTCTAAACCTAATCTTAATCCATAATATTAATCCCCAATTTAATACTAATCCCAAAGGCTTCCCTGTGCTCATATTAGTACTAATATCAACAAAGGAAAATGTAACAAAAAAAATTGGTATGGTGCTGCCACCTTCTGGCTAATTTCAGTGTGACCACTTCCTATGTTTTTTATGCCCAATGCACTGAGATCGGTGCTGCGTAACCGACAAGCAGCTCATCAAAAAGTCTGGGGCCACTAATAATGGCTCCAGCTGATAGAGAAGAGTCCCAGGTATCTATTAATAGGTTTTTAATGTGGGATGGCATAGAACACCCCAACGGCACATATATGAATATGTAGAGAAACACAATTATGAAAAATATATTATGGGAACATAATTCAAAGTGTTCTGGTGACATCATAAAGCACATAACTGTATATACTGAATGTTCATTCCACAGCTGATGGTGAATGTTTCCTGCCATTCTAGCTGTGGAATGCACAATACACACCAACACACAAATTTCTGGGGCTCAGTCTGTTTAGCTGCTATAGCTTTCCTTAGGCTCCAGTGTTTCAGCTGCTGACATTCTAACTATCATGGGAGTGGGGTTAAACAGAAGTGTGGCTCATCAATCTAGGTACTACATTAAGATCTAGGAATTCTACAATGTACACTTTAATACAGTATCTGCTAATAATTCACAAAATGACATCACATCATGAAGTACAGGGTTTGAAAATATGATGTAACTTAAAATAACAAGCACATCGTATATTTCATAGACGACCAGGTGTCTTGTGGTGTTTTATGATGTCCCTAGAATCAGTCTCCCATAATACATTGTTCACATTTATACAACAGTGAACCTTGTGTGTATTTGATACATAATACACACAATCTCTGCAGGCAATTCCAGGATTGTCATATACTGAATATATAAAACTGGTCTTGGAATAAGATACAGCCACAAGTCTTCATAAATAAATTTCTTTACTAAAGATCATTAATGCAAAATTTTAAAAAATAAACATTTTTGTTTTAGTCCATCTCAACACCTCTGGAGAATAAGTATTGATAACCCAGTAAAAATATCAGATCCTTAGGTTTGATACAGAATGGCAAACACCTGTAAAGATATTTATTTCTACATAAAAAGTAACATTTTGTTAGAAGGTAGTCACACCAAAGCTCCAAAATATAATAAACTGAAAGCCTGATTTAGCTTTCTAAAGATATAGATGGCATACTTGTTCGCCTGAGTTATTTTGTGCATTGACCTTTCTACGCATTTTCCGGTAAACAGAGAGGCACTGTAACGTACTAGTCCTGTGGGCTTTCACCACTCTAGCCTTGGCCACAGCCTACAGACCACTGTTGATTTTGAATAGGAGTGTATAGGTCACTGCGGTTTCCCGCTCTTGATGTTAATACAAACAAAGTACGGTTTAATCTTCTTAGTTTAAAGAATTAAAATATACCCATCATTTAAGGAATGCGTTTTTTGGCAGATTTATAATGGTTTGAAAATTTACAAACGTTAATGTAATACAAAAGCAGTTTTAAAAGTAAATGTTGTGTGTCAAAACTTTTCCAGAGAGTAAAGTGTCTAAAATATATGAAGTAGGTAGAACATTTTTGGGTTATAGTGAGAAGCATTCTATGTATCTCAACCACCACGTCACATTCTCGCTTATTGCAACATCTGCAGGCTTTTATGAAGCTTAAAGGAACACTATAGGGTCAGGAACACAAACATGTATTCCTGACCCTATAGTGTTAAAACCACCATCTAGCCCCCCTGTCCTGCCTTGCCTCCCTAAATATAGTAACAGCTTACTTGTATTCAAGTCTGTAGTTCCTGCCTCTGATCAGGGGCAGAGCCATCACAAGTCTAACACAGCCCTGGCCAATCTGCATCTCCTCATAAAGATGAATTGAATCAATGCATCTCTATGAGAAAAGTTCAGTGGCTGCATGCACTGAATGGCAGTGCTGCTTACTCTGCAGCACTGCCCAAGGAAGCAGCCGTAGCAGCCATCTAAAGAGTGGCCAGTGTAGTTATTACTAGTCTGTAATCTAAACACTGAATTTTCTCTGAAAATACATTGTTTACAGCAAGCATGTCAAACAAAGTCTTGCATGGGCCGCAAAAAAAAAAAAACAACAACCTTACATTTTCATAGAAACATAGGTTTATTTTGAAAATTACAGTAAAAAAAAAAACAAAAAAAAAAACAGCATCCCCCTCTACTAAACCACAGCCCCCCCTCTACTAAATCCCAGCCCCCCATATACTAAATCCCATATACTAAATCCCAGTCCCCACCCCCTCCATATACTAAATCTCAGTCCTCCCCCTCTACTAAATCCCAGCACCCCGCTCTAGCCAACAAGCAGTCTCCACTCACATTGCCGCTGCCAGTATGCGACTCCAGAGTGCAGCCTCTGGTATACCTCTAATGGCGCCGTCCGCACCCTGTGCCAAATCTGATCCTCCGATACTTCTTGAAACCCTGTGAAGGTGGAGCACGTTGATGTCACGTCGGAATGTGACGTGGCGTGCCTCCATGCACCTCCAGGTACTCCACTGTTCAGACGCAGCCAATGCAACACTGACCAACACACACTGAGACACAGACACTCACTGACAGATACACACACACTCACTGACAGACACACACACACTCACTGACAGACACACACACACACACACACTTGCACACACACACTTTTCTTTATTGCTCCCTACCTTTTGGAGCTGATGTGGGGCATCTCCCTGGGGTACTTCTTTCTGATCCTCACTGCTCCCTCGCGCGGTGATGCCAGGTGCCGGAATATGAGGTCATATTTCTGCGCCCGGCTTAACAACAGATGGAGAGGGAGCAGTGAGGAGCAGAAACACTGAGCTCCCTCGCTGGCCCTCCTCCCCGGCCGGGTAAGTTTTAGCAGAGTGGGCACCTGCAATGTGGGTAAAGCAGGTGCCTACTCTGCTTGGAACACTAGGCATGTATTCGCGGCTCGCTGGGCGGCAAATATGTCCCTTGTAGGCCGCGAGTTTGACATGCTTGGTTTACAGGTTTACAGCAAGAAGCCTAAAGGGAATGATTCTACTCACCAGAACAAATACAATAAGCTGTAGTTGTTCTGGCGACTATATTGTCCGTTTAACCCCTTCGTGACCATGGAAATATCAGGTACGTCAGACAAAAAACAGTCTTTAAAGGACCGCGGACGTATCAGGTACGTCTGCGGGAAATTTGAGCACTGGAAGCAATCGCTCTATGGGTAATTACAATGCCTCGATGTCGAGGCATCGTACAATACCCCCCCCCCTCACTGTCAGTTGTTTAAACAATTAACCTCTGCCCTCCCTCCCCATGTACTTACAGATTGCCGCCATTCCCCCACCGGGCGATTGGTCTTCTTCTGAGGGGGGACTGTCTGGGCGGAGCGCAGACAGTCCCCCCCCTCTGCAAACTAGGACCCCCAGGGGCCATATGACCGCTCTAAAAGAGCGGTCACATAGCCGCAATAGGTGTCAATAGTGCTGCCAACAGGGGGTGTATATGATATATATATATATATATATATATATATACACATACATACACACACACACACACACACACACACACACACACACATATATATATACATACACACACACACACATATATAATCTTATATACAACATCATACTATTAATTAATATAAAAATACATTTAGAGTAAAAAATAAATATAAAAAACAATGAATTAGAAATAAATAAAAAGCTGTAAAAATAAAAAAAATAAAAAATTATGTATTTATGTAGTTTTATTCTAACTGTATTTTGATATTAAAATATATATATTTATATAAAAACACACTTAGATATATATATAATTTTATTCTATGTATATCCCCTTAACGACCGTGGACGTACTAGGTACGTCTGACAAAAACGGTCGTTAAGGACCACGCACATACCTGGAATATCTGCGGCAAATAGGAGCCCTGGACTCATCTGGACCGGCGATCTGCGGTGATCACGGTCAGGTAGGACTCCCAGAGATCCCAGCAGTCCCCCTGCAGCCTCTCCCACAAACCCGGCCCTCCAGGGCCATGTGAGCACCATGATCACATCGACAAAAAAGGACTCTATGAGCAGCCAGCAGGTGGACAGCTATTATAATTAAAGCATTTTAAAATATATTATACATCTATAATGCATATATATGATTTCATTATAAGTGTATTTTGAGATATGTGTATATATCTCAAAGTACACTTATAATGAAATCATATATATGCATTTAGATGTATAATATATTTTAAAATGCTTTATTAATATATTTGACATATATAGGAAATAAAAGTGTGTGTGTGTGTATATATATATATATATATATATATATATATATAAAAAACAAGGGGGGGTTGGCTGCACTCACCTGAACATGCATAAATGGGGGTGCTGCTGGGGGCCAAATAATACAAAACACAAGATCCAGCGCACTCACCTATCCACTAAACGGCAATGTAAACATTGAAGTTGCCGTTTAGTGGATAGGTGAGTGCGCTGGATCTTGTGTTTATATATATATATATATATATATATATATATACACACACACACACACGTATTATAGGCATATGTGTGTACATATTTATATACATACATAAACATGTAATGTGTGTGTGAAATTATATATATATATATATATATAAATATAATAAATTGGGGAAAAAACATTTATAAAAAAGAAATATTAATTTGGGAGAGAGGGCAGTGTATTCATTTGGGAGAGGGAAGGGGCCAGTGCATTAAATTGGGGGAGGGAGTGGGGCAGTGTAGTGGTGGGAAAGGGGGCAGTGTGTTAAATTTGGGGGAGGGCAATGTATTAATTTGGGGGATGTGGCAGTGTATTACAGTGGGGAGTGAGTGGGGCAGTGTATTAGAGTGATGGGAGGGGGAGGCAGTGTATTGAATTTGTGGGCAATGTATTAGAGTGGGAGGAAGGGCAGTGTATTAGATTGGGTCTGCATGGAGGCGCTGAACACTCCCATGGAGATGCTGATTGGCCGCGCAGCTTTTTGCCACACATGCACAATAGCCTCACAATTATTTCATATGGGAAAGCATTGGATTGGCTGAGATCATCATGTTTGATGATCTCAGCCAAAGTGAAGAACACACTCCTAGGACTTTAAAATAAACAATATAACATTATTTGGTTTTTTACAGCTGTGCAACAGCATACTTTCACCATTTCAGTCCCATTACCAAACTTTTCTTAATATGTCAAGGTAGTTGGACTGAAACATTAGTTATATGCAAATGCATGTCTCAAAATAAATTTGCCCTTTTGTTTACTTTGAAGTCCTACGAGCGTGATGACGTCCAGTGTCAGTAAGGCAACTTTTTTTTATACTGTACTTTTCTAAATAAGCCTAAGTTTCTATGAAAACAAAAGTTTTGTGTTTTTTTTGCGGCCCACATGAACTTAAACCTTGTTTATTTGGCTGTGTTAGCCTTTGAGTTTGACATGCTTGATGTACAGGTATTACTTCCCTTCCAAAGCAGGAAAAGAGAGATGGAAGGACCATATACATATGCTTTGGGATATAAAATTCAAGTTAATTTACTTTGGCACTTATGGGCTTCATTCCTTTTGTATGAAAACTATAAGCAGAGAGATCATAATAATGAAACTCGTTCTAAGAGATGTAACATCATTTGGAGGAATGATTATTAACCCCTTAAGGACACATGACATGTGTGACATGTCATGATTCCCTTTTATTCCAGAAGTTTGGTCCTTAAGGGGTTAAAGGACATGCCCCTAATCCTAACATTGTAAGGCAGATATTATTCAGGCATCAAAATACTTTTTTTCCCCACAAACACTGTAATTAAATGCAAGCCATATGGTCTGTAATGAGAACGCCACAATGCTTTGCCAGAAGTAGGGGTGGCAAAGTATCACATTAGTTATAGTTCTCTAAAAAGTGGGATCTGCCATTTAGTCACTCTTGCCTTATATGTTTTGTTCATATTTCTAGCTGTTCACATACATTTTTAGGTTGGTTGTATTGCTAATGCATACATTAGAACATTACAACTGTGTACATTACTAAGGTGTAGTCTTTGCAATCACTAATTTTTGGAGGCAATTAAGTACTAGTCGTTTTTGGGTGGTGGGAATTCCATTTAATCAGAAACCTCTTCTCAAAGAATATTGAATGAAGCGGACTGCATCACGTTTTCCATGCAAGAAGCACAGTGAATATGGAGATGAGGGAGATTTAGCAGACCACTGCTCCGTGTCCAGATGCCTTCACACCTTCCACAACTAAATTGCTTTCACCTGATATCAATTATTTTGTCATCCATAAAGAGCTACATTCCATGTGACTATGACGGAAAAAAATAAAACTGCACATAGGTATACATCAACAAGCATGCATACGCACACCTGTTAACCACTTGTGAGATTCTTAAGAATAGTCAAGGAAATAATAAATTTCAATCCAAAATAGCTTAGCTGGTTAAAGTTTGAGAATTCGACTATTTTTTCCTAAAATTTGTAATCCACTGGGCAATTCTCCACAAAACACATCTGGATTTTAACAAGATGGTGATTATCGCTATATCAATTATCTTAATTAAAGCAACACTGTCTCTTTTGTCTCTTTCATTATTAGATTTCTCCTTGTCCAGTAACTATTTCATTATCTTTGTTGCACAGGATATTGATCTCTTGGCACCTTCAGCATTCATATTTTCTCCTCTCACAATTGGACTTCTGTGAGCATGCGCTTGAACTTGTAAATGCACATATCCAGACCACGGAAAACTCATGCAAGTTGGTTCAGGACACACTTATACATGATAACCAAAGACATTTGACAAACAGATGTTGGGAAAAATCTATTGCTAGCAGCATGACAGCTCACCAGGGGTCCATTGGGCGCAGGTCGAAACTCCCTTAATTGAACAAATACTTGTTATGCAGGGCTTAGCTCATTGTCAGAGAGTGAGCAGCTGATGCGCTTAGCCACATTGGGTGAGAGGGGGGAGCAATTTCACTCTATGCACAATATCCACAACAGTGAATTGTAGTGGTTATGGTGCTTGAAGTGCTCCTTTAAGCTCCTCCATTGCTAGAAATTGCCAAAAATAAATGGTATACATAAGAAGTAGTACCTACATTTAGTACCACTTTTTCCCAGACTCCATGAATGTACATGTTTCTCTTTACTGGAGGTGGTGGGGAATATTGAAAATATTTTTTACATTTTTCATTTTTGACTTATTCTAAAGCAGATTGTATGCACTGAACATGTAATCACATTAACAGATCCAAAGAAAATCACAGTGTAATGCAAGAAAATAAGATCCAGCAAGGGTTTTTCCTTAATTTAAAACATAAAAAAAAAAAAACCTTTAGTGAACCAGCAGGAACAAGGGTTTTTGTTTATTTAAGACATTTAAAAAAACAAACTAAAAACCTTCAGTGTTTACCTTCAGTTGTTCCTGTTCTCTATGCTGGAGCCTATGGATAGCATGGTTGGCACTTTCCACTGAAGAAGAAAAATAGAAATGAAATTACCTGACTGATCAACAATTCCGTCAGACATTCATATGCGTAATCTGATTGTGTAAAAGGCATCAGAAATGGCTGCAGCCATAGTGAAAACAGTGTGTAGGAAGTGCCCCGGGATAGATCATTGTGACAGTTATTATGCAGGAAAGTATGTCAAGGCTTCACCATGTTACTCTGCTCACAAGAAAGGGCAAACTGTACTTCTCGGCACACAGGAAAGGAAAAGCAAATCAGATCTGAGATTGCTAACAGATGGGCAGAAGTTACAAATCTTTCCTTTATTTGCATTTTTGACAGCAACCATATAAGCATTTAAGGATTTTAAATTGTGCTACAAATATACCACACAGAAACAAGAGAGTAAGTGAACAGCCCCACAACATTTTCTTAAAGTAAAAAAATAGTAACGCTAAAAGTTTTTTGCGCTCCTAAAGCACGACAATTTTGTAATTTTCCCACCTGAGGAAGACGCTAGTTAAAACGTTGAAACGCTTAATTTTGGACTAATGAACTGTGGGATAGAGGCACTTTATATGTAAGCTTTTAAACTTTTCTTTTGTGTAATAAATACCATTTGATTTTAAATTGAAAGTTGGTGTACTTCATCTATCTCCACTGTGAGGGCCTACCATTCCTGATCTTACTGAATGAGGATCCCTCTGATATCTGGAGCTGTACTACCTGAGCCATTTTTTTTATAGACTCATTAAAATGTGAGTTGATCGCTTATAGATTTTATTGTGGAAAATACCTTGAGTTACTACTATATTACTCTATGAGAGTGTATACTTTTGTTTATGTTGCAGGGAAAATCTATATACTGTATATACTCGAGTATAAGTCGACCCAAATATAGCCGAGGCCCCTAATTTTACCCCAAAAAACTGGGAAAACTTATTGACTCGAGTATAAGACTAGGGTGGGAAATGCAGCAGCTGCTGGTAAATTTCTAAATAAAATTAGTTTCCAATAAAATTACATTAATTGAATATTTATTTACAGTGTTTATTTAAAATATTTATTTATAATGAATACAGAGTGTTTGTGTGTAGTGTGTGTATATAATGAATGCAGTGTGTTTGTATGAATGCAGTGTGTGCGCGTGTTTGTGTAGTGTGTGTGTATGTGTAAACTGGGTGGGGGGAGGGCATTCGTATTATTTTTAATATTTATTTTAATATTTTGTTTTAATTTTAATATAATTACTTTCATTTTTTTAAAATTTATTTTATTATTTAATTGTTTAATTTTTTTGTCCCCCCTCCCTGCTTGTTACCTGGCCAAGGAGGGGTGCTCTCTCATTCCTTGGTTGTCCAGTGGCATGGGCTGAGCAGGGGGGGCCAACAGCAAGCTGTTACTTATCTTTGTAGCAGCTCCGGTCAGCTCCCTTCACCTAAGTTCCCTTCCGCTCACGGTCAGCTCCCTTCACTTCCACTCCATTCAGCTGTCTAAATCTCGCGGTCTGTGTGCCGCGTGGTGTGTTGCCACGGTAACCCGTGGCAACGCTCTGATGGCCGCAGGACTCGCGAGATTTAGACAGTGAGCTGAACGGAGTGGAAGTGAAGGGAGCTGACAGTGAGCGGAAGGAACGGAGGTGAAGGGAGCTGACCGGAGCTGCTACAAAAGGTAAGTAACAGCTCGCTGCCAGCCCCCAACAGGACCGCCGGGCTTGTATTAAGCCCAGCGGTCCTGGTCTGTATTATGGCAATGTAAGTTGCCATAATACAGACACTGACTCGAGTATAAGCAGAGTGGGGCTTTTTCTGCACAAAAAATGTGCAGAAAAATTCGGCTTATACTCCAGTATATACGGTACATTATCCTCTCTAGGTATTTGTCATTTATTTAATTTTTTTTGTCTCACAATTACATTATTGGGACCGGGTGTATTGTGGGGTCATGTTTTTAGGTCATTGCACTGCACACCACCTGTTTATCTTATCACAATTTTGTAAGCATAAAAATACAAACACACACACAAACACATCACGTGATAGGTTATATATACATACATGCAAAACTCACTTTGTTAGTATTAATGAGAAGGCGTATCTACCAAACAGTCAAATGACTGTTACTTTACCCTATAAAGACCAAGCTTTGTTTATTTTTCACTTAAAGAAACACTGTACTAACTAGAACAACTTTATCTAGATAAAGTTGTTATAGTGCCTTGTACCCAAATGTAAACATTTTACTAATTATAAGGCTTGTAAGTGTGGTATCAAGCCACAACTCCAAGTCCTCTGGGGTAAGAGAACTGGGACTGTTACTTCCTGACTCTCATACCTGATCATAATTTATGGCAGAATCACAGGCACATCATGGCCTATGATTTATTTTGATTTCATTTATTTCTTTATTTTTTTTAAATTTGCAGTTGAGGGGCTAAAACTAAATAGGGACATTAATACTGTAGTGGTAGGAATATAGATTTGTAACCCTAACACTACACTGTACCTTTAAGGGCCAAATGTTTTTTTGCATTTTTACTTTGTGTGTGTGTTCAACCGCAGTTTCCATCATTCTCATTTATTGCACCAACACATATTATGTACAGTTGTTAAAAGGACAAAAGAGGCTTTAATTTGACGTGACATATACTGTACAGAAATTCTCATTAATTATAACAACAATACACAAAAATGCAATACAAATTAACCTTTTTTTCAGTTATGGCAATAATTAATTGCCAGTGCAGCTTAAGAAAAAGAAATAAAAAGTAAATTACATTTAATTTGTAATAATTTAAAGAGTACATCACATATGTCCAAGATTTCAGTTTATTCTTGGTAGTTACAGATCACAAAATACAAGGGGTAAAAATAACATTTCAATGTGTATGTTTGTACTCTAAGTTTATTAGCCATCACAGAAATCAAAACTGCCGCATAAAAGTATATTAGGTAGACATATCTACCAACATTTACTGGAGGGTAATTTGTCACTTTTTATGTAGCCATTTAACTGCTACTCTCTTGTAGTAAAATGTAGTTTGTTTTTTTAACACACACATTTATAAGAAGTTTTTTTTAAAATATGTACTGTATTTCATGAACCTGATGTGTGCTAGTACTATGCAAAATCCCACAATGTGTTCAGCAACAGCTTCTGAGTACAAAAATACCCCTAGTTATATCTATCCTGTGAAGCTACAGCACCATATAATAGATCTGACCATTTCAGATTTTAAACTTTTATTTTGAGTTTTAAAGCAGAGATAGGCAAGGGCTATAGAAATAGAGAGGGGAAGAGGGAGGGGAGGGAATGCATATTTGGTACATTGTAATACATTGACAATTGTGCTGCAACACCCTTTTAATCTTCAACAGTCAAGTAATGCATGGAGGTTCTACTGTTGTTCATCACCGACCCGGTATTAGGCAAGTGAGGTCGAGGTCAGGCCTGTAGTACATACATGAAATGACATTCAGTAACAATCCCCTTAGGGTACCTGAACTCCATGTGTGCCAGGAGTTCCCACATTTCAGGTAGAGTGTGGAAGGAGGGAAGAGGAATGAATAGGAAGTCTCGTATATCCATTGTTTGTTCAATTCCTCAACTAGGTCTTTCTTAGGGGATACAGGAGACTTCCACCGCCTTGCTGTTAGTTGCTGTGCTGTCCAAGCAATATGTAAGAACATCTTTCTTTTGTACTGGGGCATCCTCATTGGGAGATCCAGCAACAGGTATGTTTTAGGGGTAAAGGGGAGGGTGCTGTTCGTTATGTCTCGGGACAGCTCATGGACTTGCGTACGGTAGTGACCCAACTGCGCACACTGCCACCACGTATGGTGGAACGTGCCCTCGGCCCCATGACATCTCCAACAATCTGAGGGGGTGGAAGGGAAAATTTTATGTAATCTGGTCGGTATTAAATACCACTGGCTTGTAGCAGCTTAAGGGGCACCCGGGCCTTTCCCCATGCCCACACAAATCTCCCCACGTCTGACTGGATCGCTTTAAAATGGAATGGGCTAGGCGGAGAGGGAGAGTACGGAACAGATACAACAAGCTTGGCAATATGGACATGTTAAGTAATACTACGTAGTCTGTCCTGGACAGGTACAGTGGTGCCCATTGTTTCAATAACTGGTTACATTTGTTCCAGACAGCTATGTAGTTCGCCATCAGGTTCGCAGGAGTTTTCATAATCGTTAACCCTAAATATTTTATGGAGTCTGTTCTCCAATCAAAGTTGTAGGTGGGGGTAAGGGTTGTGAGGAGGGGTGCTGGGATGCCTAAAGGCATGGCCTGTGTTTTGGCCGCATTCACAGAGTAGTAGGAGACACACCCATAGGCCTTAATTAGATTCAACAAAGTGGGAAGGGATTCCTTTGGATTAGTAACATATAACAGTACATCATCAGCAAAGGTGCTGATTTTTATCTGTTTCTCTCCCAGTCGTACTCCTTGTATGTTCTGGTCCTGTCTAATGAGTTGTAATAGGGACTCCAATGCCAGGACATGGAGAAGTGGGGAGAGGTGGCACCCCTGCCGCGTTCCATTTGTAATTCGAAATGCAGGGGAGAGGAATCCAGACTGGATCACCTGTGCTGAGGGGGAAGAATACAGTGCAAATATTTGTCGAATCACTTGTGGTGGGAATCCATATCTGACCAGCACCTGTTGTAGGAAGGCCCAGTTGAGACGGTCAAAACCTTTTTCAGCATCTAATGCAAGTAGAAGTCCTCCTCAGCTCGACCTTCCAAGTTCTTGCAGTATCAACGTAAGCTTCTGGGTATTATCTAGGCCCTGGTGGCCCAGCACAAAATCCCGGTCTAGTCATCGTGAATTAGATGTGGTATGATTGGGCTCAGCCTATTGGCAATTATCTTAGCATAAATTTTTGCGTCTGTGTTAAGAAGGGAGATACCTCTATAGTTTTTGCATATATCTGGTGCTTTGTCTGGTTTGGGGATTGTGACTATCGTGGCTAGGAGCATTTTGAGTGGTAATATGCCTGATTCTGCAGTCGCCTGGTAAACCCTTAGAAGCTGTGGTGCCAATATAGCGCTAAACGTTTTATAATAGAGATTGGAGAGCCCATACGCTCCCAGGGATTTTCCTGGAGGTAAGTGTTTGATGGTTTGTGTGACTTCCTCCATGGTGATAGGTTGCTGGAGAGAGTGCACCTGCTCCTCAGTGAGTCTAGGTAATGAGATATTGGTTAGGTATTGGTTGATGTCTGATGGCATAGGGTGGGGTATGTTGTTGTCACTCGGTAGATTGTACAATTTGGAATTAAAGTTTGTAAATATGCAACGTATTGCTTGGGGGTCAATGTGCTTATTTCCCTCTTCATCTATGATGTGGGATATCTTAGTTTGTGCCATTTTAGCATAGAGCCTGGCCGCTAGGCATTTAGTGGCTTTACCAGAGGTGTAGTAGGTATTGGCTTTTAGTTTATGTAGGAGGCGGTTCGTCTTTTATGCATGTAATATGGCTAGTGTTAAATGTAGTGCATTCATTTTGGCTAGTAGTGTTTATGAAGGTTGTGACTTGTTTTTTGCGGACAGCATCGCAAGTTCCTTATAGGCTTCCAGGAGTTTGGATTACCTCTGTTTCTTAAGGTAGGAGGATCTCCTGATAAATAACCCTCTGACCACTGCCTTATGGGCATTTCATACTATGTTGTCTGTCACTTCGCCAGACCTGTTGTCCCTAAAGTATTCTGTCAGTTCAGACTGAACGGAAGCCCGAAACGAACTATAGCTCAGTAGCGACTCGTTGAGGCGCCAATGCCCCTTGCTTTTAAATTGAAACGTGTCATCTCTTGGATCTTGTCTGCCAGGCCATTTTGTCCAGTTGCAAAATCATCCTTTTGTTCCACTTGGGATGTTCTGTGCCCAATATCCAGCAGTTCCCTGCAGAGGTCTGTGTTCAGGGTATGTATCTGTTTTGTGATATTGGCCTGCATTTTGTCTGTGAGTTCAGACATTAGGGATCTATCTCATCCCTGTTGCAGTGAGTGGTCCCTCCTTTAAAACAGAGCTTGGGGAGGCCGGGGGAGGGTAATGCATCCCTCGAGCGGTAATCACCGCCATCTAGGATCGGGCCTTCCCTGCCAGAGCTCGTGCCAGAAAGAAGGAGGCTTTGCCCGCCTTGGAAAGCTTGCCTTTGCTTCTCTGGGACATTAGGTAGGTGGGTATCTGCTTTCCTAGCCCAAATCTGCTCGTAACACCAAATATTTGTAGCTCCTTAGTCCGTGAGCCGCAGGAACTTTACATGCGTGTGGCGGTCCAAGCCACGCCCGCACACTTAGAATTTTGATGGGCTCGTGTTTCACATTAGGGCACTACAGCCATTTCACTGTTCAAATTACCAAAGTAGTACACACTTTGAAATACCTGCTTGGATCAAGAGACAGTACAAATCCTTAAGCAGGGATTGTACCACTCAAGTGCACCAACTAGAGCTAATTGACAGCTCCATGTTCTGTAAGTGCATCTCTTCTTTTCATACTTACTTACCTTTCTGCAGTGCAGAGACTCCTTCAGAGCTACTCACCTCTCCCCCTTCTGCAATGTAATGAAGGAAGCATATCCTCCATCGATGGTTGAATACTATGATCCTTATAGAGAAGCACTGTGGATCTGATGCGCGGCAAACTCCGTATGTGCAGTTAAGCTTTCCCATATGAAAGCAATAAATCAATGTTTTTCTCATAGAAACATAGAATGTGACGGCACTGAATATGGGGGCTTCTGTGTCACATGACCAGATTTTACATATTCAGTGCCTCGTAATTTCCTCTAGTGGCGGTCAGTGTGACAGCTTCTAAAAGTGGATTTAATTGCTAAAAAAAAACCTGCAAAGTTTTACATAGCAGGGTTATATCAAAAGGACCACCACACCTAGGTCATTTCATCTGGATGAAGTGGCCTGGACGACTTTAGTGGTCCTTTAAGTACATTTGGTTTCTTTGATTTTGGATTCTGAATATGAAGCTGAGCTTTCTGCAATGATTGCATCTTTGCAGTTCAGCTAATCAAACTGATGGTTTCATAACAGTGAGTCATGCAAAAACTTCTCCTGTTTAAACAGAGTCTTATGTAACATGAAATAAAACTCTTAGGACTATACACTACAACCAGTGTTTCGGAGTTAATATAAGAGCTTAAACCATTTATTTAGCTTCTATTCCTACTGCCAGTGTCAATGTACAATTAGCCTCATTTGCACTATTTCATACAGATGGTTTTTGACCAGTTATGTGTTTGAGAATCTTGTGTTTATTTTTTTAAGTGATACCACATTTGGTTTTATAGAGCTACTTAAACATGTTAAAAGTGATAACATCCCTCTAAGATGATACTGTGATGGAAAAAAACTGCAACGGATAAGAAAACCAAAAAGGGCGGGTTTTTTTATTTTTTATTAAGGAGGCGGGGGCAGGAGTGTGCAGGTTTTTTTTTTTTTAATTAAGGGGGTGTGCAGGTTTTTTTTTATTAAGGGGGGAGTGCAGGTTGTTTTTTTTATTAAGGGGAGGTGTGCACAGGTTTTTTTCTTATTAAGGGGGGGTGCAGGGTTTTTTGTGTAGGGTGTGTATGAACTTTATGTGATGGGGTGCAGGGTTTTTATACGAAGGGAGAGTATGAATTTGATGTGTAGGGTGGGTGCAGGGTTTGTATGTGTGGAGGGTGCACAATTATTATGTGCAATAAATATTCTTGAAAACATTGAAAAACAAAATTGTGGGTGGGGGTTGGGGGGAGCAAATACAGGGTCTGCCCTGGGTGCCAAATGGTCTAGGTACGCCCCTGTCAGTATGTGCAGGCTTTTTGCAATAAACACTGTCTTTTCTGAGAAAAAGCAGTGTTTACATTCAGAGGCGTAACTAGAAACCACGGGGCCCCGGTGCGAAAATTGCCCTGGGGCCCCCCATACATCAACCTCCTTCCCCACACGTCCCAGCCACCCCTTCGCCTCCCCCAAATGCAGACAAACAGATACACATGCAGACACATACATACAGACACATGTAAAGACACACACACACACATATACACTTACAGACACACACAAATTATTAATATTAAAATGTCCACCCAGCCTCCCTACCTGGAGAGCTGGCGTGGATCTGTCCCTGGGGTCCAGTGGGGCTTCAATGTGGCGGGCGGCAGAGTTCCTTTCAGACGCGGTGAGGGAGCTGTGTTCTCTCTGCTCTGCTTCCTCGTGGGCTGTCTACTGATGCCAGGAGCCGGAATATGACGTCATATTCCGGCTCCCGGCATCAGTAAACGGCGTGCGAGGGAGCAGAGCAGAGACATCACAGCTCCCTCGCCACATCTGACAGGAACTCTGCCGCCTGCCGTGGGAGTCCATTAGGTGGCCAGTGGGCCACCTCTTGAGCCCCCCATGACAGGGGGAACACGGAGGGGACGGCATATAGGCGGCCCACGGTCGTGGCTGCGGCCCCTGCGACCATGGTAGGTACACCACTGTTTACATTACAGGCTAATGATACCTCCACTGGCCACTCCTCAGATGGCTACAAAAGATGCTTCCTGGTGCAGTGCTGCACAGTGTGGAGCACTGACATTCAATGTATCCACCCTCTGCATGGAGACACTGAAGACACTGAACTTCCCTCATAGAGATGCATTTATGTAGGGTAATTCAAGCATTATCATATCTACTTACATGTCTTAAGAATTGATGCCAGCTGATCTTGCATTAAATCAGAACATTCTGTAAGAGTGTTTTCTTTGGTTTCAGATATGCTGTTATTGAAATTACCAAGAAAACTCATTTCACGATGTCCACGTTTTTCCTATAAGAAATATTATGAATGTTAAGATGCTTTTCATTACCCCGATGTGTCACGGATAAAATACATATCAACCTAGTTATGTGAATCATCACATTCACAAACAGGAAAACAAAAGGAAATGTGCACCCTAAACAAAAATTTCTCAAACATATACTCCATTGGCACATCAGTATGTCACATCTTGGCAATTCATACCACAATTAAACCAAGATCTATCTCTACAGTGAACAGGAATCTGGACAAGCATTGTGGAGCAACAGAGTTGAATACTCTACGCACACATCTCTTTCACCTGTGTGGTCTAGTACATACATGGATTATACAGGGCACAGTATTAAGATACCATATTATAAGGCATTATAATGCTCTGCATTTAAAATAAAATCTTAATTTATTTTCTCTGTATGCTTTCTTTATGCTGACTGTCAAGTGGGAAAGTAAATTTAGAACTTGGGATGCACCGAAATGAAAATTCTGAGCCGAAACCGAAAATTCAGGATGCCCTTGATCGAAAACCAAAAATGACTTTTTTCCCCCAAATGATTTTAAAATGTTTTTTTTTCTATGTTAATTTGCCCCGTCAATTTTAAATAGGTGGATGAAGATAAAGATGAAGCAATTATATTTTATGATTACATTCTGCAGGCAAAGTTTGTAGGAAATACAAGATTTGAAATTATACTGTCTGTCTGTAATACTCACTGGCTGTATATACTACTGTAAGATTTAGATATCAATAGCACATAAACTGCAATCTTTAAAAAAATAAATAAAATCTACACAGTGTTGGTGATGCATTTATTGAGATACACTGACAGACACTGATAAACACGCTGAAACACGCGTACACACACTGATGCATGCATACACACACACACACACACACTCGCCAAGATACAGGTACACAACTGCAGGATGAAGTGGTGCGAATTTCTCCATTACATTTTTTTTCTTTTTTTTAGTAGTGCATAGAAAGGAACAAAAGCAGATAATGATATGGCATTAATAGTTAGGGAACAAAGAAAATTGCAGGTACAGAACAGGTCATGTTGAGAGACTTGCACTTTAAAAAAAAAAAAAAATATTATAAATCAGTCAAGAGAAGAGAAATCCTGACATGAGCAAGACATTGAATAACGATAGTAGCAAACAGGTGTTATGTATGTCAAAAAGAATACACACCTTGTCAGTATTATAAACAAGGCTAAGTTTCCGCTTAGACTGAGGCCATTGTAAGGAAACTACAAGATGATCTGCTGCAAGATATATAGTGACATTTACTTAAACTTATGCTAGGCCTGCATTTCAGACAAAATAATAATGGATGAAAACTGAGGCAATCACATCATGAACAAAATAGAGTGGGTAATAACCGACAGTAAACAGTATAGCAGCTGTTAATAGGAGCTAAGGATCTAATGTGGGCTTGAATACATGAGATAATAAAATATCAGCATATGCCTAGACAGGGTATACTGAGTGGATTGCAGCACTTGACCAGATACAGACAAGAAAAGCCGATCAGTGTAGAAAGTTGGGATCCTCCAGTCTCGCACTTCTAGCCCCAAATATGATCAGGAAACAGCACACCAGATTCAGCAGCCCCTCCACTCTGTTTGCGCGAGGCGATAACCGTTGTGTCTGTATGGGTCAGTGTGTGTCTGTATATGTGTGTCTGCATGGGTCAGAGTGTGTATATGGGTCAGTGCATGTGCGTTAGTTTGCATGGATCAGTGTGTGTTTATACTTGAGCCAGCGTGTGTTAGTCTGTATGAGTGAGGGCGGCAAAATATTTTTTGCCAGGGGAGGCAAAAATGCTTGCACCAGTCCTGGAAAGGAGTATATGGAAAGGAGAGACAGTGCTAATTAATAAACAGGCAGCAACCTTAAAAAGGGAAACCCTCCAAGCCCTTTTAAAACAAGACAGTAAAAACAATAATAAAAGGCTGCGCCAATAAGAGAGTAAAAATAGAGTGACTAAGAAAAAATGTCCAACGTAATAAATAAAAATAAAAAATAAAAGTTCAACTTAAGTGTCCTTGCGGATAGTCTTTATAGTAAGTGTTGCAGCAGTGAAGTCTTCATAAGCTGTATAGGTTCCACTCATATAAAAGACAAAAGGGGAGAGAGAAGGGACGACCAGTAGTGCAGTATTGTATAATTCCAAAAGTGACGTATGGAAAGATAATATTAAACAACTCACATTTAATAGAGCTTATGTCCAGCTCTAGGATAGAAGCGCATACAGCGGTATAATCCCCGCTTGTGGGATATGCTGTGGGTTTTTTCTCCGTCAGTGGTGTCCACTTTGGAAACAAAGGTTAACTAGTGAAACATTCAAGTTTTATATACTCCAAAACAGATATTCTGTCAACAATGCCAGCAAAACTATGAATGTGCATCACACAAGAAACAGTAATTAAAGGGACACTCCAGATTTTAAAGCACTTAAGCTTGCTATTGACGCGGACAGCGCGAACACACCCCCAGCTGTCAATTGGTCCAGTGTCCTCATAAATTTGACTCCGTTAGGTAAGCCCCACTGTTTAGCCTCAGATGAATGAAGGCGCTTTAGCAGCGCTGAAACACGCGTTAGGCAGCTATAAACAAACAGACAGGAATTTATTTATTTTTCCGTAATCTAGTGGTGTTTCACAGTTGGCTTCACGGGGATCTTAGAGGGAGGAAGGGAGTTGATACAGGGTTAGGAGATATCACGGTTTATTTGTAGAATCAGTACTTCCCCTCCCCACAGTCATCCCCTTAGACTCTTATTTCCTCTTTAGGCAGTATTAGGTGCCCTTCTCTTCAGACAGCCAGGATTGTATTATTGCTGTGACTCAGAGAAGTGGAAGGATTATAATATTATTACAATATGTTACAAGGACATAAGGACCTCCTGTTCATCATGTAATGTTTTGCTATTTGTATCTATCGGTTGCTACTTTTTGTTTGGTGACTTTTAGCAATTCACTTAAAGGACCACTCTAGGCACCCAGACCACTTCAGCTTAATGAAGTGGTCTGGGTGCCAGGTCCAGCTAGGGTTAACCCATTTTTTAATAAACATAGCAGTTTCAGAGAAACTGCTATGTTTATGAATGGGTTAAGCCTTCCCCTATTTCCTCTAGTGGCTGTCTCATTGACAGCCACTAGAGGCGCTATGCGTGCTTCTCACCGTGATTTTCACAGTGAGAGCACACTAGCCCACATAGGAGCATTGTAAATGCTTTTTGCATCATTGAATGCGCCAAGCTACTTGCGCAAGCATTTCCGGGCAGGAAACGGAGGAGGAGAGAAGGAGGAGCCCCGCTGGAAAAAGGTAAGTTTTAACCCCTTTCCCCTTTCCAGAGCCGGGCGGGAGGGGGACCCTGAGGGTGGGGGCATCCTCAGGGCACTATAGTGCCAGGAAAACGAGTATGTTTTCCTGGCACTATAGTGGTCCTTTAAACCACATTTAGTAGGATACACGACCTCTGACAATCTAAGGACATAGGATCCTAGTGAAGGCATTTGGGTAGCTGTAGATTTTTATCTACATGCGTTATTAATATAGGTTATATACCCCCAATGCACGTTAGTTTGTCCTACTATATCTTATTACGGCACCTGTATATAGGATAAGAGTTATTTTCCATGATGGTATTGGTTCCTTTAGTAACTATAGTTTTAAGGTAACTCTCCTATGTATAAGTGATTTTTTTCATCATTATATTTCCTGTCTGTATTCACTTTATTTATTTCTTGGTTCTTTCATTATTTATAACTTTATTTATAGTGGTCAATAAAAGTTATGTTTTAACTACACATATGTGGACTTTTGAGGGACTTCCTACCTGTGACTTCAGGGGTGGTGTTTCCCCCTGGAATCCTTTCTTTTATAATTAAATGTATGCATGATTTCATTGGAGGTATACCTACTAAACTGTGATTTTTTTTATTTTGGCTGAGTAGTGTCCCTTTAACAGTATGATCAGTTGGAAGTATTTGGAAAAGCATCGGTTTCCTATATAGGACAGGATTGTCTTTATACATATTCTTTAGGGTGTTTGAGGGGTGTTTATATCACCCTCATCTTTAAAGAACAAGGATGCAGGTTAATCCTCTCATATTCTTCATAAACAAAAGAAGATCAAACTCACACATTGAAGCTCTGTGATGGAGAATTTGAGAGGAGGTGGTCTGCACTCTTGGAATTTTTTTCACAGAACCTCTACAACAAAGAGGATGACATCTGAGCAGTTTAATATAAACTTGTTTGGATAAAACATGAATACAGCTGTGTACTGGAAGATATTAGTTCACAAATGCAGTTACACCAGTCTTATTAAAAAGACGTCTGCATGAAATGTGTTTTTGGGTCTGTTTTGTATAAACTGTGTCTGTTGAGTGATCTGCTCTGAAAGCCACAATTATTATTTTATGGCTCCATCTAGTGGTTCTATGAGATCACTCCATCAATATGCAGAATAACCCACTATGAATTGTGAATGTCAAATACTGAGAAACAAAATAAATACTTAACAAAAATTAAAAAATAAATAACCTAAACTAGCACTTCCAGCATGTAGTGACCTAAATGTGCAATGAGGTGAGAATCGTTGTGCAGTTATTTATTGTCTATACTTTATCAAGATATTCCAAATAAGATTTTCATTATGGTTACAGACAAATGAAGCAAACAGTATGTAACAAATCAGATTAAGAGAACAAGTACAGGTATATAAACCTACAGCATTAAAGTATAGCAGTATAGGTAAAGAGCAGCATGCTAACAGGGGAAGGTAGATCCAACTAAACAAACATGTAAAAGTTGTGAGATATGTTCAATAGCCATGGGGTTCAAAAGTGAAATAAGATTACATTCAAGTTGTGTGAAACAAAAGAGGGGCAGACATATGTAGACATTATATGGTAAACATAAGCATTACTAAAGATATTTTTAAAGAATGTCTTGCATACTACAAACCAGGGCCGTCTTTAACACGGGGCAAATGGATCAGCTGCCCCAGGCCCAGTTATATCAGGGAGGCCCAAAGCAGCTGCCCTGCACACAAATTTTCTTTGCCAACCGGTCAGCCAGTGCTAAAGGGGCCAGGTTGGGCACTGTGGCCTTTTTTACAGCGCCAACCGAGCTGCTTTCTTTTTGGCAGCATGTGAGGAATTGACAGCCATGAACCAGTTCCTCTAAGATAGACTTGTGCCATGGCCCATGAGAGAGAGGAGGAGAGGGCAGAGAATAGGAGAGCTAGCCTGGGAATACATATACACACACACATATACACACACGTGTATTTTTATATTAATATATGTATATATTAAGAAAAAAAATACACTTAGTATGACGTTATACACTGCTCAAAAAAATAAAGGGAACACAAAAAAATAACACATCCTAGATCTGAATGAATTAAATATTCTTCTGAAATACTTTGTTCTTTACATAGCTGAATGTGCTGACAACAAAAATGACACAAAAATTAAAAAATGGAAATCAAATTTTTCAACCCATGGAGGTCTGGATTTGGAGTCACACTCAAAATTAAAGTGGAAAAACACACTACAGGCTAATCCAATTTTGATGTAATGTCCTTAAAACAAGTCAAAATGAGGCTCAGTATTGTGTGTGGCCTCCACGTGCCTGTATGACCTCCCTACAACGCCTGTGCATGCTCCTGATGAGGTGGCGGATGGTCTCCTGAGGGATCTCCTCCCAGACCTGGACTAACGCATCTGCCAACCCCTTGACAGTCTGTGGTGCAACGTGACGTTGGTGGATGGAGCGAGACATGATGTCCCAGATGTGCTCAATTGGATTCAGGTCTGGGGAACGAGCGGGCCAGTCCATAGCATCAATACCTTCGTCTTGCAGGAACTGCTGACACACTCCAGCCACATGAGGTCTAGCATTGTCTTGCATTAGGAGGAACCCAGGGCCAACCGCACCAGCATATGGTCTCACAAGGGGTCTGAGGATCTCATCTCGGTACCTAATGGCAGTCAGGCTACCTCTGACGAGCACATGGAGGGCTGTGCGGCCCCCCAAAGAAATGCCACCCCACACCATTACTGACCCACTGCCAAACCGGTCATGCTGGAGGATGTTGCAGGCAGCAGAACATTCTCCACGGCGTCTCCAGACTCTGTCACGTCTGTCACATGTGCTCAGTTTGAACCTGCTTTCATCTGTGAAGAGCACAGGGCGCCAGTGGCGAATTTGCCAATCTTCGTGTTCTCTGGCAAATGCCAAACAACCTGCACGGTGTTGGGCTGTAAGCACAACCCCACCTGTGGATGTCGGGCCCTCATACCAGCCTCATGGAGTCTGTTTCTGACCGTTTGAGCAGACACATGCACATTTGTGGCCTGCTGGAGGTCATTTTGCAGGGCTCTGGCAGTGCTCTTCCTGTTCCTCCTTGCACAAAGGCGGAGGTAGCGGTCCTGCTGCTGGGTTGTTGCCCTCCTACGGCCTCCTCCACGTCTCCTGATGTACTGGCCTGTCTCCTGGTAGGGCCTCCATGCTCTGGACACTATGCTGACAGACACAGTAAACCTTCTTGCCACAGCTCGCATTGATGTGCCATCCTGGATGAGCTGCACTACCTGAGCCACTTGTGGGGGTTGTAGGCTCCGTCTCATGCTACCACTAGAGTGAAAGCACCGCCAGCATTTAAAAGCACACCAAAACATCAGCCAGCAAGCATAGGAACGGAGTAGTGGTCTATGGTCACCACCTGCAGAACCACTCCTTTATTGGGGGTGTCTTGCTAATTGCCTATAATTTCCACCTGTTGTCTATCCCATTTGCACAAGAGAATGTGAAATTGATTGTCACTCTTCCTAAGTGTTTGATTTCACAGAAGTGTGATTGACTTGGAGTTACATTGTGTTGTTTAAGTGTTCCCTTTATTTTTTTTGGGCAGTGTATATAAGATATCGGTATCGAGGAATCATGTAATATCCTTAGAGCGGCTTGCTTCCAGCCCTCATTTTGGCCGCGGACGTTAACCGTTTTTTGGCTGACGTACCCTGTACGTCCACGGTAACTAAGGGGTTAAAAAGTTCACACCATGTTGTTTTATTATTCTGTTTTAAGTATCTTTTAAAATCTCAGTGTCTACAATTGATATGGTTGTATAATTCATGTTTTATATCAATATTTTCCATCACTGGGAGTTGTGTGTACACTGATATTTACAGTATAATTTACATCACTATTTGATATTTGTGGTGGTAAGTGGGACTTTAACTTGTGGCTTGGTGAATGGTGTCCGAAGCAAGGATTTGGCTTCATATCTCATGTTAGCTCTGTTTGGAATGGAAATAAACTGTACAAAAAAGATGGTTTGCGTCTTTCTCAAAAGGGAACAATTCAGTTCAGAGGTTTTGCTAGGATTTATTTAAACTAGGAGTGGGGTGGAGGGGAAGAGTAAAAGGGTGATAAAACAAGGACAGGAGGTGCCTGTAGCAAGTGTGTTAAAAAATGATAAGCTTAGAGTCATGTCCACAAATGCTTGCAATTTAGGGAATAAGATCCATGAACTTGTGGAGAGCAAAAAAATGGGTCACAAGAGTATTCTGAGAACGGACAGCAACTGAAATAGCCTGCACTTCGGTAGGTCCCCGCTCAGAACTCAAGCTGGTTTTTGCTCATCTTATGCCATTACAGAGAGAACATATCTGAAACATATCAGACTGGTCCCACCCATACAGGCAGACCAGATCCGAAATGCCAGCAAGTTCCCTCTGCACGGGAGACACAGCAACCCCAGACGATCATTTCACTGAACTTGTGGCAATAATGGCAACTGAGAATGTAGATTTAGTCGCCGTTACTAAGACATGGTATAATGAGAAAAATGACTGGGACATAGCAATACCAGGGTACACTTTACATAGAAAAGACGGGTGATCCTCCGCCTGCGTAGTAGATGCTTTGATGTTGATCCCCTGATGGCCCTCAGCCCAGGTGGGTGTACCTTAGGTGTAACTGGTGCTTGAGGAACAGCTATGCCCAGAGTGGCCTTGATCTTCCCATGTCCGACGCCTCCACAGACTGCCTCAGAAGTCAGGATTGTGGTATGTCTCACAGCCAGGGTGTCCTAAAATCGCTGGTAGATTGCATCCAATTTCTGCAGGGATCGCTCCATGGAGCACTTGCACAGACTGCGTGGGAATATGCTTCCAGTAGTATAGCGTATCCGCCATTTTGATGCGTGTCGCTGCGGTTGAGGGGCGAGCTGTGTGCAGCTGCAGTGTATATCTTGTGTTAGAACAGGGCAGTGGGGATAACAACCACGGGCCCAAAAGGGGTGGTATCGGTGCAGCTTTAGCCCACTGAGTGGAAATCATTGACATGCAAATACTCTCGTTCAGGAAAACCATGAATAAAGTTATTACCAGGTTAATACTAGCCACCTAGCTGAAAGCTGGACTACTTATTCAATAAACCTCTCCCGTAGAGGGTTTATCAGATATGCACAGTAATTGCATAGAAAATAACGAGAGGAATTTTCAACATTTACAACAAACCAGTAAAAAAGGATGGTTATCCTTTGTTTTATTTTTCAGGTGGACTGGTCATTACATACAATATTAAATTGCTCTTCTATAACATGCCTTCCTAAGTATTTTATTAACACACAAGCCAACCCTCCCGGCTTCATGATCAGTCCTGCTTGTGTGCAATTTCCCACGTAGTAGTTAACCATTATGCTTTAAAATGATGTCCAATTTAAAAAAAAATCCCTATCTATGCAATTTTAGTTATTTACTGTAGAATATTCAAAAATCACCAATATTGAAACAAACTAGATTTACCTCAAACTCCTTAATGAAGTACCGTGTTTCACCCTGAATAAAGGGACGGTGATCCAATAATCTGGAATGAATTTCTCCAACATCTGTACAAGAAACAAAATATATTTACAAATAGTCTATTTCCCTAAAACATATAGGCAAGTAAACCAGTCATACATAGACAGAGATAGAAAAAAAACTTTTATGGCAGGACAAGTGGAAGTGCTAAAGCAACAGGTTTTGGTTAGTGATGTCCCGAACGGTTCGCCGCGGACTCCAGTCAGCAGACACATTCCAGCCAATCAGCAGCAGACCCTCCCTCCCACCTCCTGGACAGCATCCATTTTGAAGCTGCATTCTTAGTGAGCTGTCCAGGAGGTGGGAGGATCTGCTGCTGATTGGCTGGAATGTGTCTGCTGACTGGAGTCCGCAGGGAACCGTTCACGGCGAACCGTTCGGGACATCACTAGTTTTGGTCCATATTTTGAAGTGCATGACGCTAGATTGTACGTAGAAAGCTGCAGTCACAAATGCACAACCACAGGTGTAAACAACCGTGTCTGTGTATAGCTGGGGGGGACACCATGAGCCTGGGCCAACACTCACCAGGTCTGAATTCTCAGCTATGGAAGCAAATACTCCCCTGCCCAGGCTCAATGTAACTAAAAACCACAGGGCCCTGATGCAAGAATAATAGGAGGGGCCCCTCATCATCTCTCCTTGATGATATTTAACACTACACTATTATAACTGTGCCCAACCACTCCAATGATATCTAACGCTACTCCATTATTACTGTGCCCCACCACTCTAATGATATCTAAAACTACACCATTTGTAACTGTGCCCCACCACTCCAATGATATCTAACGCTACTCCATTGTAACTGTGCCCACCACTCCAATGATATCCAACACTACACCATTGTAACTGTGCCCCACCACTCCAATGATATCTAGCACTACACCATTATAACTGTGCCCAATGACTCCAATGATATCTAACGTTACTTAATTATAACTGTGCCCCACCACTCCAATGATATCCAACACTACACCATTATAACTGTGCCCCACCACTCCAATGATATCCAACACTACACCATTATAACTGTGCCCCACCACTCTAATGATAGCTAACACTACACCATTAAAACTGTGCCCCACCACTCCAATGATAGCTAATACTACACCATTAAAACTGTGCCCCACCACTCCAATGATATCTAGCACTACACCATTATAACTGTGCCCAATGACTCCAATGATATCTAACGCTACTTAATTATAACTGTGCCCCACCACTCCAATGATATCCAACACTACACCATTATAACTGTGCCCCACCACTCCAATGATAGCTAACACTACACCATTAAAACTGTGCCCCACCACTCCAATGATAGCTAACACTACACCATTAAAACTGTGCCCCACCACTCCAATGATAGCTAACACTACACCATTATAACTGTGCCCCACGACTCCAATTATATCTAACTCTACTCCATTATAACTGTGCTCACCACTCCAATGATATCTAACTCTACTCCATTATAACTGTGCTCACCACTCCAATGATATCCAACACTACACCATTATAACTGTGCCCAACCACTCCAATGAGAGCTAACACTATACAATTAAAAATGTGCCCCACCACTGCAATATCTAGCACTACTTCATAATGTTCTTACACTCCACATATCTGTGCACTATGCCCTCAATCACACTCACCTGACACTGTTATGTGACCACACTCACACTCTGCTTGCTCTCAGACAGTCACATAGCTGCCATACCTTTTATAATGTGCTGAGTGGCTGCTGCCATGGCAGTGCTGTTATCCCGTGCTTTTAGGCTCTGTGTTAGGGGAGACCCTGCAGATCTGGACGGCGAGGGGCTGCTCATCTTTTCACACTTAGTTCAAGCGACCAATAATGCGTCGACTGGCACTATAGACAGCTAGCCCACCCAGTAACTAGTCACTACAGACTGCTAGCCCTCCCACTAACTAGTCACAACTGACAGCTAGCCCACCCAGTAACTACACAGTAACTAGTAACTACAGGCAGCCAGCCCTCCCAGTAACTAGTAACTACACACTGCTAGCCCTCCCAGTAACTAGTCACTACAGACAGCTAGCCCTCCCAGTAACTAACTAGTCACTACAGACAGCTAGCCCTCCTACAGACAGCTAGCACCACCCAGCTAGCTAGCCCTCCCACTAACTAGTCACAACTGACAGCTAGCCCACCCAGTAACTACACACTGCTAGCCCTCCCAGTAACTAGTAACTACAGCTAGCCCTCCCAGTAACTACACACTGTTAGCCCTCCCAGTAACTAGTAACTACAGACAGCTAGCCCTCCCAGTAACTAGTAACTACACACTGCTAGCCCTCCCTGTAACTAACTAGTCACTACAGACAGCTAGCCCACCCAGTAACTAGTCACTACACACTGCTATCCCTCCCAGTAACTAGTAACTACACACTGCCAGCCCTCCCAGTAACCAACCAGTCACTGCTGCACAGCTAGCCCTCCCTGGTGCACCAACTAGTAACTACAGACAGCTAGCCCTCCCAGTAACTACACACTGCTAGCCCTCCCAGTAACTACACACTGCTAGCCCTCCCAGTAACTAACTAGTCACTACAGACTGCTATCCCTCCCAGTAACTAACTAGTCACTACAGACTGCTATCTCTCCCAGTAACTAGTCACTACAGACAGCTAGCCCACCCAGTAACTAGTCACTACAGACAGCTAGCCCACCCAGTAACTAGTCACTACAGACAGCTAGCCCACCCAGTAACTAGTCACTACACACAGCTAGCCCTCCCAGTAACTAGTCACTACACACTGCTAGCCCTCCCAGTAACTAGTCACTACACACTGCTAGCCCTCCCAGTAACTAGTCACTACACACTGCTAGCCCTCCCAGTAACTAGTCACTACACACAGCCAGCCCTCCCAGTAACTAGTCACTACACACAGCTAGCCCTCCCAGTAACTAACTAGTCACTACACACAGCTAGCCCTCCCAGTAACTAGTCACTACACACTGCTAGCCCTCCCAGTAACTAGTCACTACACACTGCTAGCCCTCCCAGTAACTAGTCACTACACACTGCTAGCCCACCCAGTAATAATCATGGCCCCAGGTCCCGCTCCCGATGTGCCAGCTAACAGGACCCTATTGCTCAGCTGATGAGCTCCGAGCAGCGCGGAGCAATAAGATAAACATGTAACGGAGCTCGCTATTGGCCAGAGCTGGAGTCGCCGGTCGCCGCTCCCTGTAAGGCCGCCTGCTATTGGCTGGATGTGCAGCTATCCCGTCCGGACTCTGTGTTTCAGGAAGTGCAGTGTGAGCCCTGTGATGGCATGCTGTCAGCTGATGGGAGCTGCACTATGAGCTGCGCTGCCCGTGTCACTATTAAGGCTTTATGTATCTGCTAACCGAGCTGCCTTTCATTCTACTTTCTTTGTATAAAGCCCCCCATCCAGCCTGTGTGTGGGGAGACAGAGCCCCCGGTTAGCAGCTCCTGCAGGGGGGGCAGGGGGTGCTCGGTTACCGTTTGATATCTCCGGGGCAGGCTGTACCCGGGCCGTGCTGGGGAAGTCATTGCAGGTTACTTCTTTCAAGCGGGGAAGGGAGAGGGACCTCTAAGCCTGGAGTTTCAGACTCCCATTAGCCTCAGCCAGCCTGCTCCCGCAGCCATCTCTTACTAAACTATGTGTGTATCTGAGTGGCTGTGCAGACACCCCAGGTTTCAATCACCAACCCAGGACACAAATATGGCCCTACATTCAGTAACTAGAAACCACTGGGTCCGCCATGTTTCTCATTCCCAACCTCTCTCCACTCCAAGTGTCTCATTCTCCCCCCAGCTATTTGTCCCCCCCACTCCTGTATCTGCTCACCTCCAGGTAACATTGCTGAGCAGATTGCGCTACCCGGTCTGACAGGATGTGCGCGTTGCTCTCAGTGAGCACTTCCTGTCATACCATGGGCTGCTTGTCCACACTACATGCAGTGACTAGCAGGACGGGGAGCGCTGTGCCCTCCTCCCCTGCCAGTCACCCAGCAACTGCACCCCGGGCCCCTGCGGCCGTGCACCGACCCTGAAGTTATGCTGGTTTGTTACCGGAAGAATAACAGGAACAAACCGCAGAAGCCACACATAGAGATATGGACACAAATCTTAAGGAAGTAACAGGTCTTTTATTTAAACACCGATCGGGTCTCAGATGAACTCCTGTTCCAAAAATATCTGAGAGAGGGAAAGCATGGTGTAGAGGCCTTTTGTTAGCAGCATATCCCCTCCCATACAGTATAACCCCTCCTATATTCCTCAGACCAATCAGCACACAGGATATTCAGGATCACCTTATATGGACAGACCACATGGCTTGTTAAAGACAAAGGAATATACTATCCACTTCCGTACATGCTCAGTATACTGATAACTCATCCAACTGTTTGTAATCAGATACTAATTAGCATATGCCATGTGGAGATTTCGGCCTACTAAACTTTGACAATGCTGGAATCCCATAACATTTCCCCCTTTGATGCCTCTGATACAAAGTTATTCCAGATGCATCACTAACCATAATTTGCCATCAACACTCAAGTAGCCATGGACCAGAACAGACCTTGTAATCATTCTAACTGAACTTCGTGCTCTCTCAACATTCCTCATCCTGATTACTCTCTCTCTGGGCTAGAGGTTCATACTTCCAGACAGCCATTACATGAGCAGCTGTCTTTCTTTCTATAGTACTCTCTATGATACTACGTATAGATCTGACCACTAATTGAATTAGGCAGGGCAGAAAGAGACATAAGAATATAATGAATATTACTCTCCTACTAACGCCTTAATCCCTCCAAGCTGCTCATACCAACTTCCAAACCAACTACTAGGATTATACCCATTCCAGACCTGAGTAGGTACATGCGTCAGTTTAACCATGTGGCTTGTAAGTTCAGCCACTGCCCGCCCTTCATCATCTATGTGCAAACAACAGTTGCTAAGATTAAACTTTCCACATACACCTCCCTCTACTGCTAATAAGTAGTCCAGAGCTAATCTATTTTGATAGATGGCTGATCTCATCCGAGTATTTTGCTTAGCTAGAAGATTAAGTGCTTGCGCTGTTTCATTGGTGATAATCTCAACCACCGCCTGTAGTCTTATAATACGGTTGAGCATATATATTGGGGTTCTATATCCATAAGTACCATCTTCTGCCCAAGTAGCCGGTCCATAATAATTAATAATACGTTGGGGAGGCCACTCATAATCTTCCCAGCTACCTATATTCAAAGATGCTCGCTTCTTTTTATGATTCACATCATAAACCTTAAAGGACCACTCTAGGCACCCAGACCACTTAGCTTAATGAAGTAGTCTGGGTGCCAGGTCCAGCTAGGGTTAACCCATTTTTTTTTTTATAAACATAGCAGTTTCAGAGAAACTGCTATGTTTATAAATGGGTTAAGCCTTCCCCCAAAGCCTCTAGCGGCTGTCTCATTGACAGCCGCTAGAGGCGCTTGCGTGATTCTCACTGTGAAAATCACAGTAAGAGCACGCAAGCGTCCATAGGAAAGCATTGATAATGCTTTCCTATGCGACCGACTGAATGCGCACACAGCTCTTGCCGCTTGTGCGCATTCAGCCGACGGGGCGGATCGGAGGAGGATCGGAGGCAGAGAGCTCCCCGCCCAGCGCTGGAAAAAGGTAAGTTTTACCCCTTTTCCCCTTTCCAGAGTCGGGCGGGAGGGGGACCCTGAGGGTGGGGGCACTATAGTGGTCCTTTAACTCCCAAGGTCTCTCCTGTTTCAATTGGCAACAAGAAGAAGGATGGTTTGAACATACCCAATACACATACCCCTTCCCAGTCTTGGGAACTCCGAATATGCCTTCTTACCACAAATCCAGTACAGATTTGCTGGGGTTCTCCAATTGGATGTAGCAGATAAATCAAACCATACCTCTTTCAAATTAGTGTAATTGACAAATGGATTAGTAGGCATTTGACATTTGAAGCTGACCACCAAGTAGTATCTTTTGTATTATCATTATAAGCCTTTTGTCCCAAACATGTTAACTCACCTACAGATGTGTTATACATTGTCCCTTTCCTAGCTATACAAACATGACCTATAATGGAGGTTTTCAACCGCCATTCTGATTTACCTCTAGTACTCACTTGATGATCAGACTGAGAAAGTATCTGTTGTTCATCTGTCTCAGAACCAGGGTACCATGCTTCCTTTGCTTCCCATGGCCACTGGTCTCCCATATTAGTACCTCCACATACAAAGCAGTTAGTTATATTAAGACTACCTGCAATACTCTCAGCCAAATCAATAAATAGGTTCTTAACATTATGGGGAATTTTATCCTCAACACTCATCTCCTCATAGAAGGAATGAAAAACCTGATGAGTTTGAGAAGCTGTCGTCTCAGTTTCAAGTCCTACATATATTATGGTCCCTGGATCTACTTCTGTACCATGTATTTTGAACCCAAATAGATTTCCAAACTTATCAATAAAATGTTGTGGATTAGAGATAGTCAAATGGACAGGATTACATTCCATAGACTTACAGTGTGGTTTAGTGGGCAACCTTTGGATAATCATATCTTGATCTACTGTCTTTCCCAAGGTCGCACAACCTACACATGACCAATAGGGGCAGAAGTTAAAGTCTCTATTTTGGCAGTCAGGATCAGTAGATCTTTTACTGGGACATAAATATTTATCATTAAACCCATAAGTTCGTTCCCATTTAAGATTACCACATACATTCCAAGGTTTTCCACTACCAGAGATCGCCTTGCATGCATCAAATAGTAGAATGCCCATATAATGTATGGTATTTATCACAGTCCTATTTATCAAGGTTCCCCCGGGAGTTACTGTTCCGAATTACCAACCAAATTGTACGGGGTTGGAATTGGGGATCGAAACTTGGGCTCACCTGATATCGGTTGACACACACTATAATCAGTATCTAAGTACCTACACCTAGACACAGATCCTTTACATTCATATTGTGAGTGCCAAATTAGGGTCTGGGATATCTGGTTACCTGTTTTCGTAGTCTTAATACAACTAACACAGCTTGGAATATCCTCACCTATACCCTATATATTTTTATATATTTTTATAAATTATAAAAATACTAAAGCACATAATTAAACACATTATTCTTGTGGTCCTCATCTTTATTCTTCGACCGTGCGACGGCACCTCAGCTTCCCGCTTGTGAGGGCTGCAAGGATTGTTGTACTTCTGATCCTCACCTTCACAGAGGTCCCTTCGAGACACTCTGGCTATGAAACGTAGGCAAGTGGTCAGGCTTTATTATGGCCGTCAAAACACCTACTTGCTGATCTCTGATTTTACTTTCAACCAAAATTCTTCAAAAATCACCCCATACTTCTCAAGTCACGGTCAAATCGACTGGGTCATGCGCTTCAACCGGATCTTGCAAGGATTCTCACGATCTGGAGTAGCTTGCCAGGAATCTGCCACTGGTTTAACCCTAGAGTGATGAATCCAAGGAGTCACTTCCACCACCTTTACAGCTGTTGGGGTAGATAAAAGAACAACATACGAAGGCTAACAGGATACACACCAAGCTTTAACTCAATATGTATCAGTGGGAAGTTACGAGCAAGTCCTGGAGGATTATTTTCTGCCCATACTCCTGGAATGTCAAATACAGATCCATCACTCTTTGGGTTTGCTTTTATTATTACAGAATAGAAACGCCATTCTTCTTTTTGCACCAATACCGCTATTATGCCAGGTGATTTATTAAACTTCAGAGACGTTGATCCATTAAGTAGAAAAGTTATCTGAGCTTGAAGCTTTGATAATAGATCTCGTCCTAGAAGTTAAACTGGACACTTCAACATGTATAGGAAATGGTGCTTAACAAAATGGCCTCCTAAAATGCATGTACGACTCCTGAGAATCGGTCTAGCAGTGCTTTTCCTAGTAGCTCCTATCACAGTTATAGTCTTCTCAGAAGGAGAAGCTACCAACTTGGTCACCACAGAATGTTTTGTACCTGTGTCAATCATGAAAGGACTTCTCTTTCCCCCTATTGCTACATCGACCATAGGCTCCGCTCGGCCAAGGGGGATGGAGCCCAGTCGGTATCAATAGTCTTCCATGACAGTGTCAGCCAGACCTACAAAAATCTCTATCTTCCCTATCCCTAGGTCTCTGGGTAGGGGGATAATATCTACCTCCCTGAACACTCCCTCTGCTATTCCTATTATTCTCTCCAAAACTTCCTCTACCTCGTCCTCTATAGCTACTACCATAACCACCTTGCCTTCTTCTCTCTTCTTGTCTACCACCTGTAATATATCCCCTCTGAGGACAGTCAGTCTTCCAATGCCCTTCCTCTCTACAATATGCACTTTGATCTCTACCTAGTGGTACCCTGCTCATCCTATTCTCAACTTCTCTATTCATCTCCCCTCCTTCTCTAGCTACGCCTGAAATAGCTACCACTAACATGTCTATTTTCTTCCTCATCTTACGTTCCTCCTCACGCTTTGTCTCAATTTCCCTATTCATATACACCTTATTTGCAACCTCCATTAGCTGTGATATGGATATCCCTGCAAATCCCTCTAATTTTTGTAGCTTTCTCTTAATATCGCTCAGGGCCTGGCTGACAAATGCTGAGTCTATCATTTGGAAGTTTTCAGGGGCTTCAGGATTGAAAGGAGTGTACAATCTATTTGACTCAAGCAGTCTCTCATAAAAAGCACTGGGTGATTCATTAGCTTTTTGTAAGACTTCAGCCGTCCTGGTCATGTTAATTGCCTTTTTCCCTCCTGCCTTCATGCCAGCAATAATGGCTTGTTGATAGGCCTTTAGATGGATCATGTCAGCGCCATTCACATTCCAATTTGGGTCAACATTTGGATAATGGGCTGCAGCCCATACAGCTGGATTGGCCTGATTTTGAGTTTCCTCCACTTTAATAGCCACTTGATTAATCCGGGTCATTTCCTCACAAGTAAATAAAGTTAATAATAATTGCTGGCAATCGGCCCAGGTGGGATTGTGTGTTTGTATAATAGAGGTAACCAAATCTGTCATGACTTGAGGTTTGTCGGTATACGAAGAGTTATGAGTCTTCCAATTGAATAGATCAGTTGTGGTGAAGGGGACATAGACAAACATTGGATCTGCATGTTGTATTTGGCCATTTTCATCAACGTGTGTTGGGCCCAGTGTAAGTCAGAGGGGCATTTGGCAATGTCGGGATGGAAGGGTGCCAGTCAATTGTTGGGTTAGTATGAGGCTTCGGTAAGGCTGGTTAGTAATAGGTTCCGGTCTGGGAGTAGTAAGATAGGTGGAAGGGGGTGAGCTAATTTTACTAGTCAGCATTTGGTGGATGAAAAAAATAAAAAAAGTGTTAAACCAAAAACCTACCAGTAGGTGTCACCAGAGGGTAAGTAATTGTATCAAAATAATCTTTATGGGTCTAATAATAAAACTTAACTTTTAATATATTTATACATAAAATAAAACCTTATAGCAATAAATATATTAAAATAGGGTAAGCAATCCTACTTCTGTCTGTTGTATGCCAGTATAGAATTAAAGATGATTAAACAATGTAATAGCAATGTAACTCCAGAAAATGGCCAGTAGGTGGCCCTAGAGTGCCTCCCTAAAGTCTAATGAAGCCAATAGACTTTAATTATGTGCTTATTTTATTATTGCTTATTTTAATCACTGTTCACCCTGATATCTAGGCTTGAGTAAAGCTTTAGTTCTATGGTAAATTAAACATCTCAGTTTGTATTTTAGTAAAGGGGATATTTTGGACAAAGTTGGGAGGGGCCCATCCAGTAACTAAAAAAGGATAAAAGTGTACTCTAGCATCTTATACCATTGCTCATTTCTTCCAGTTGTATTTTATACTGTCACTGAATGCACACAGTGTTCAGTAGTTTTAGTGCTATTTCAATGATTATGGTACAATGTCATTGCTGAGAATTATCTGATCCAATAGACTCAGTTACTGTTATTAAGAATTCTCCTCACAATTTAACTGTTAATAAAATTCAATGCCAAAATACACTCCTACCAAAAAGGAAGTCAGTTCAAATTACAAAGAGCCAGTTGGTACAGAAATACAAGAGTTTGAAACAAAAGAACAGATAGGTATGTGGGCAGGCGGGGACAATAGAGCAGGGGGAGTGCAAATACCAGCTATACCAGTTTTAGCTTGGGAGGAAGAGTGGTGGGAGTAATCTGGCTCTGGAGGATGAATAAAGGGGTTGGTAATCAGATGCAAGAGGGGGGAGGTGTCCAAACTAGGTGGAATTAAAGGACCACACCCTCAGGGTCCCCATCCAGCGCCGGGCGGGGGACTCTCCTCCTCCTCTCCGCCTCCTACTGAATGCGCATGCACGGCAGGAGCCACGTGCGCATTTAGCCAATCCATAGGAAAGCATTCACAATGCTTTCCTATGGACGCTGGTGTCTTCTCACTGTGATTTTCACAGTGAGAAGCGCGGAAGCTCCTCTAGCGGCTGTCAATGAGACAGCCACTAGAGACTGGATTAATGTAACGAGAATATACCCCTACACGCAGGATCCAGCTAAACAGAGGCAAATACAGAGGAGAGATACGTCTACCGGACCTTAGAATGGCCGGACTCGACGTATATGAGAGGAGACAGAGCCAGGAACAAACCGAGGTCAAGGGCACAGAGAGACAGCGTAAACTAGGACAAGCCGGGGTCTGGTACACGGAAAACAGCAAGCCGGCAAACAGTACAGATAAGGATAAAGCGAAAACGAAGTCAGAATACGAAGCCAAAGTCAATACGAGAAAACACAACTGAACACCACAAGCGCTAAAGGAACTGAAACAGAAACCACGATAGGGCAACGAGCTAAGGGAAAAAGGTAAGTTTAAATAGCTTTTAAACCAAAGTGATTGGCTCCTGTCACTTCCACACCCCCAAATAGGTAATTGTATAGGGAGTGTGGTATGACAGGAGCCAATGGGAGCCTTTTGGCAATTAGGCTCCCACTGTCTCTTTAAGAGCGCGCCCGAGACTCGCGGCGCGCTCTTAGTTTCAGGCGGGACACGTGACCGCTTCACGCGGTCATTGCCCGCCTTCCATCTGAAGCAGTCGGATGAGCCGCGCGCGGCTCGTGCAGCCACAGGACCGCGCGCGGCTTGAAGAGAGGACCGCGACCGGCCCCCGGTTAAGGTAAGTAACGCTACAATTAACCGTATTATAAACATAGCAGTTTCTCTGAAACTGCTATGTTTATAGAAAAAATGGTTAATCCTAGCGGAACCTGGCACCCAGACCACTTCATTAAGCTGAAGTGGTCTGGGTGCCTATAGTGGTCCTTTAAGGCCTTAGTTCTGACCACCATATGGCTCCATTGTTCCTCATGACACAGTTTAATTCACCAAGGCAGTTTTTCAACAATCGGTTTCCAACAGTCAATATATGGAAACTGATCAAAGAATTCCGGCCTACTAGTTACAGCCACATGTACACCCTGCACTAAATTTAAGTCAAGACTGCCACATGGAGGCCATGCGGCCACCAGGACAGGCCACTCCCTACTACACAGGTTTTTTTATTTTTTTTATTTAACATACAAGACAAAGGACCAAAAGCCTTGTGAATCAGAAGATGATTTCAACAGAACGTCTGATTCAAAAGCTGTACAAATATACACACAGTTTCAACAGTCACACCAATCTCCTTATCACCAGCACCACATCGCACAGTTACAAGGCCCAAACACAAACGTGCACGCACACAGGATCCTCACATGCTCAACAATATCACGACGTTGCACACACAAGTAAAATCAAGACTCACCAAACACTATATGCCAATCAATGCAACTATTAAGCAAGTCATACAATTGTCCACACAATCAATCAACATTAACTAACCGATAGCATAACATTTCAACAATTTCGTCTCTACAGTCAGTGGTTATGGTACGGTTAGTAACTATTATACAGTTTAGACAATTATGACTTTAAAATTACAATATCAGTTAGTACACATGCAAGGTTAAACAGTAATTTTAGTATTTTTCACGTAATATTAGTAGTTATGGTACAAGTCAGTGGTTATGGTACATGTCAGTGGTTATGGTACCGTGCACTATTTTATACTATACACACAATTTACACGTCTGCTAAACGGTAGAGCTCAAGCTTTCTAGCAGGACATACATTTCACCAATTACAGCGTATTTTACAACATTTACAGCAAACCCAACTACTCTAATTGTCCATCACCTCGAGAACTATCGAACTATTTACACCAGGATTCGGTTTGTCTACGCTGCCCAAGCACCACATATAGCGAACTAGTGGGTGGAATTTACAACAGTACCCATTTAGTTTATCTACTCTATCAATAGTCTAGTGGCTGAATTTACAACCGGGCACACTTAGCCAAGATAGGTTGAGAACTAGCAGACGGAATGTAAACCAGAATCTGCTTAGTCTCGCCGGCCTCCCCGACCTAGCAACCAAAATTTACACCTAGACACGCTAGTCAAGACAGGACACCGGTGTCCGGCATAAACTATTTACACCAAGATTTAGCCTGACCCAAACCGCCTATATTAGACGGGCTGACTACAGAGCGTCTAATTTCCAGATAAGCAGTGCTCCTTCGCTTCTTTCCTCCAGAGGGAGGGGGCAATCCAATAATCGGTTCCAAATATAAAACCCCTTGTGGGCCTACCGCTCTAACGGTATCAGTCTTACCTTTTAGTTCCCGTACCTGGGTTCACATCGACGGGGCACCCCGGTACTCACTGCGCAGAAGCCGATGATCTCCTGGACAAAAGACCAGTGGCGCCGAGACGAAAGGAGGTCCACGCAGAAGTTCAGGGGTGCTGCCGTGGAGAACGTTGGTAAAAGTTTACCGTCTCAAATCTCTGCGCCAGCTTCCGTGCGATGAGGTTCCCGGACCCAATGCACCAAAAATGTTAGCGGAGGAATAACAGGAACAAACCGCAGAAGCCACACATAGAGATATGGACACAAGTCTTCAGGAAATAACAGGTCTTTTATTTACACAACGATCGGGTCTCAGATGAACTCCTGTTCCAAAAATATCTGAGAGGCAGAAAGCATGGTTCAAAGGCCTTTTGTTAGCAGCATATCCCCTCCCATACAGTATAACCCCTCCTATATTCCTCAGACCAATCAGCATACAGGATATTCAGGATCACCTTATATGGACAGACCACATGGCTTGTTAAAGACAAAGGAATGTACTATCCACTTCCACACATGCTCAGTATACTGATGACTCATCCAACTGTTTGTAATCAGATACTAATTAGCAAATGTCATGTGGAAATTTTGGCCTACTAAATTTTGAACATGCTGGAATCCCATCTCAGGTCTTCTGCCTCAGCAGGGCAGCCTGAAGTGACAGGCCTGGTCGCAGCTGTGAGCTCTGCAACTGTGGTAGTTACGCCACTGCCTGCATGTAAATGCGCACATTGCATAGAAACACACAACTGCATTCAAACACCAATACTACACACATATGCAACCTTACATTTAAACGTCAACACTACACACAAATACACCACTGCATTTAACCCTTTAAGGACGACGGGCATTCCGTGGCGTCCTTTTTAAGGCGATCCTAAATGCAGGCGGGCGGCATAGAACGTTCCCGCCGTTTCCCCGACAGCAGTCACGATCCTGGGATCTGCCTTGGAACTCAGGCAGACCCTGTCTGCCTGATCCAGCCTCCCCACCCGGCCATGTGATTGCGGGGTCGTCGTGATCACATGGCCGGAATAGCCAGCTTATGCAGTGCCTGCAGGGGGACTGCATGAGCTCTCAGGCTGTCCCCCTCATGCCTGTAAAAAAGTTTGTTTAAGTTAATAAACATTATAAAACAGTGTTTAAATTAAATAAAAAGTACTTAGATCATATATTATTATTATTTTATTATTTATATAGCGCCAGCAAATGTACAATTTATATATATATATATGATCTAAGTACTTTTATATACACATACATACATCATTAATAAAAGTGTATTTTAATATATAAATAAATATATTTATATATATATTAATATTAAAATACACTTAGAATTCCTGATGTAGCTCAACACACACATATATGCCAGGGCACACTCCACTCACCTTGATTTTACCACTCAGCGCATATATGATATCTCATGTACTAAGTAGGGAACAATCTTGCTTGTAATCAGACACATATTAGACCCTCCTGATACTTAGCTTAGAATAAACCTGTTTTAAAAAAAAAAAAAATGTGCAATGTTTCTCTCCTGTAACGCATGTATACTACACTTAACTAAATTGTCAATGTACAACGTTTGACTTAAGAAATGCACGGAAAAATAAAGAATTAAAAAAAAAAAATACACTTAGAATGACGTTAATATAAAATTATAATTATATATATATATAAAAAATAAAAATAATCAATAAATAAATTGAAAAAAATAAAAAAAATATATATACCAGTTTTAATTTATTCTAAATGTATTTTGATATTAACATACATATCTATATTAAATTAAAAATATATTTAGAATGACGTTATAAATACATATATGTATCTATATATGTATCTATCTATCTATCTATCTATCTATCTATCTATCTACTAGAACAAATCATTCCTGGACGCAGAGAGAACCTAGACCTGCTTGAATACTACTACAACAGCAGACCCAATGAGAGAGGCTACATGAAACGTATGTGGGAGCTATGAATAAATAAGAGACCATTATCTACTCTAACACCAAAACATCTGGTTACACAATGTTTGAACATCTTCAAGAGAAATCTAGTGTCACAACTGGAAATAAATGGACTACAGAATAAATCAACCATACACCATGAGGAGGAAGAAATTCCCATACCCACATTCTTACCTGCAGAGAATTGTCAACCTGAATCCATACCGCAAGATGGCATAACAAAAGATACAAGGGAAATGATCCTAGAAAAACTAGCAGTCGTTAACCTGCGGACAAGACAACCGAAGATAACTGGAAAGCAACCACCAGACAGCATACTAGCTGCAGTTAATGAAGCATTGTCCACAATCCCATCCTGCACCATCACAGAAATGCACAGGCTCATGTATGCTACTGCATTAGTGGTCCTCCAGCTCAAAGAGAAGCTATGCCCACCATGGAGACTACGACTGGAAGCCAAGATAAAGACAGCACAGAAGAAAGTTAGTAAGCTGGACCAGCTTAACAGAGGTGGAAAGATCAAATATAGATCCTGGCTGCTGCGAAAGTACAAGGATATTCCCATACCAGAGGCGCTGGAAATAGCTAAGCAAAGACTGACAGCACTGGTAACCAGACTGAGCAGATACACCAGAGAAGCAATGCCCTCTTTACCAAAGAACCATCCAAGGTGTATGCACAGCTACAGGGTAACCACCACATCTCCTCGTTAAAAAAAAAAAACCTTTTATCACTTACCTGATTCCAGCACTGATGTCCCTCGGCTCTGGGTCAGGCTCCGCCTCTGCTACTCTTTTGCCAATGTCAGCCGACGGGGGTGGGGGGCCTATTGCGCATGTGAGGTGTGCACCACAAGCGCATTAGGACTTTCTTATTGACTCAGTGCTTTCCTATTGTGTTTTAGCTGACACTGGATGTCCCCATGCAGAGAATAAACTCCGCTAAGGACCCCAAAGCACTTCTGGTGGCTGTCTGGTAGACAGCCACTAGAGGTGGTGTTAACCCTGCAAGGTAATTATTTCAGTTTCTCAACAACTGCAATAATTACAATTGCAAGATTAATAGGGGACACTGCACCTAGACCACTTCAATGAGATGACGTTGTCTGGGTCCCTTTAAACTGATGTGTGACTTCATAGACTTTACTCACTACTCCATGATAGTTTTGCGCCCAACGCTGTCACATTCCTCTCAACATTAAGAGGTATAAAATAGAGACAGGTTAAGCTGTCCTGTGGGAGTGTGCTATTGATGCCAAGGGGTGGTTTGGCCTCGAAATGGAAGAGCTTCACTCAAAGAAGGAAGTGCACACTACATAAACCTACAGTTTGTCTTGCCTGGCCCTTTTAGGGCAGCACATGCGCAAAGCACTTTTGAAGCACTGTCAGCATGGAGTTAAGGCTCTGACATATTTTGCATAGTGTGAAGACCTCTTTGGTGCACTCACACTTTGCTGATTGTTTAATTAGCTCAGGATGGCAAGACAAGCTCAAATTCGGCACATGCCTGCTGGGCTTTGCTGCATAGATTGAGCAATAATCAGTTTGAGCCTCTTTCTCTGACATCATGGAGACCAACATTTTTATATAGAATGGGTAAAGAGGATAGCATGCCCCCCAGCTGTGCCAAATCCATCAGCACTGTCTTGATTTCCTTACCTGGTGTTTGTGTGGGGATGCCCATTTTGGCCATCACCAGTGATGCAAGCGTCAGTATGTCCCTTTAGATATGCCCATCTCCTGTCCCGATTTTATAACTCCTACTGTTGGGAGGTACGGGATACTTATAGAATTGCTATTTGCTGAGCTATTTTCAAGCATGCCCCTTTTTTTTTATATATTTAATTTTTTATTTTTGGGTTGCATGAAAATACAATACATGAGCTCGTCATACCTCAATAACATTGACGAGACGTAATTTACAACAACATTATGTTAACATGTATGAGGAAGAACAGAAAAGAAAACAGCATAGTTTTATGGTTCAACATATGTAGCTTAGGTGTTCCTGTCTGGTCGGTAGTACGTTAAATGCTTGCCTGGTAGGAACCTTTTTTTTTTCGTAGGTTTTATATTATTATGATTTATTATTTCCTTTATTTAAAGGAACACTCAAGGGCTAGAGAAAATAAATGTATTTCTAATGCTGTAATGTTGCGAAGTATATTAAGGTTTTGGGCCCCACCATAAATAAAGACATAACCAATAATCTAGCAGTGAGATCACTTTCTCACCACTCCTCTGCATCTACCCTGGGAGGGCCAATGCCACGCTTCGCATAGAGATTAATTGGGATCCTACGTGAGCAGCAATCGCCATGCCACTCCGGTAAAATGCTTCTCACAGACAAGCATTAAATCCAACCAAGAAGCCCTCACTTATGCTTTGTGCGAGTACTTAAAGTGAGTGAAGAGCATCCCCCAGCTGTCTGGCAACCATAAAGGTGCAACTTAGGACCTTTATAAAACTGTGATTTCTCTTCAAATTGTTACTTTTATAAAATATGACTAAGAGGAAGCTATTTTACATGTAAAACACTTCACCAAGCTGAAATGCCTTAGGGGTTTCATGTTTACTGTTAACTAATATGTGTGAGGTCTCTATTCCCCTTTATCTCTTTGTAACTGAGGACATCCATATTGGTTCCCTGTCAGTTCTTGTCATTATAAATTTCTACATTTTGCACCTGACAGTATGCATAAAGAGATCATAGAGTTAACAGGAGAAACAGAAACGGGGAAGATTTTATGATCTGAATAGTGGTGCTAAGCTCTAAAAGCAGGGCAATCACTGTGGAAACCAACAGGAATATTGGTGCTAACCATAATTTATAGCTTTGTACCACTTTTCAGTACAAGGCTGATAAATCAACATTTCAGGGTTACCCACTAAACACAAATTTTTGCAAGTGAAATCCAAATGGCAGAGCTGAGGCAAAAATAGCTGATCTGGAAAAATCTCCAATGCTGCCATAGTCACAACAATTACTTATGACTCAATTTTGCCATTTAGATTTTATTTTAGTGAAATTCTCTGTCTGAAGTAGCTGAGGCAGCGTGCAGACCACAGGTAAGAATTAAAGCTATACTTAAATGGTTTGGCTGTAAATATTTTATATAAAATGTGTATAGCATTTTTTTTTTTTTTTATGTATTATACGCTTTAATCCAAAGTAGAAAAACATATTTCCTTTTTAAGAACTGTCCACTTTACGTGTTATCCACGTATGTGTTTTAGACTATATAGAATAAATCAAGTGTAAGGCTCTAAAAAAAGAATTAAAGAAGGGCTTGGAAGGCTAAGAAAATAGATGATAGTTTTTGTGTGTTCCATATGGACAATGTAGAGCAAGAGGTAAAAGCATGGACAGATTTCATCCCCTGGAGGCAGATGTATGTATGAACTGTATCGTATTCCATTTACTAACGCAGTATGGCAGGCAGGCAGGAATTGGGACTTGAAACTGAACATCTGCTTGTATCTCCAAATTATCCCAAAACCTTAGGCTGCATTAATATAAAGGAATGTGATATATCTTGGTTTGACAATAAAGTATGATTACATCTAAAACAACTCCTTCTGCTTCTATATCATCGAGGCAATTAGCTTTTGTTATGCCGGTCATTTTTATTATTTGAGATAACTGAAACACATTTGAATAACTCACTGCTGGACTCATCCATTGGACAAAAATCTTGTGATTTAGAAACAGTTTCTAATGAAAGCCGATTTGTGAAGATAGTATAAAACATATTTTAGAAGCCGATGAGATTATGCAGTGCAACAATGCAGAGAGACAGAACTTAGACAGAGCTCTCTGGGCTCTGCTGCTGGTTTTCTTTTCAAATAATTTTTATTAAAGTTTTTTTTTGTATAACAAATGATAATAATACAAACATTGTATTAGGGGTAGGAAAGGAGGGGTAACATGGAAATGGGAAGGGGTATCCATCCATCAATGAAATAAACATATTAAAGTATACGGCAAAAAGAAAAATGTTTTACAACAATGCACTTTAACAATAAATATATCAAAGACCATAAATTGTTTTGATTTTTTCTTCCCATTTATCCCAGTTGTATTTTAGTATTGGGAAACCATGCATATTGGCTCTGTGTGATAATTCATGTGCCTTATTTTCTAAAATCAAATTAAAAACTTCTCTGAGAGATGGCACATTTTGAGACTTCCAATGTCTAGGTAAACAGGATGTAGCAGCGATCAGAATGTGGCCTATGATTATTTTATCTGATCTATTAATGGACTCCGGGAGTTTTTTAAATAAGGCTAGTTCCGAGGTTAAGATACTAATGGTTCCGTTCACTTTAATAATCAGATCGTGGATCATTTTCCAATAATTAATTAACTTGGGGCAGAACCACCAGATATGGGCCATATTGCCCACTCCCCCACAGTCTCTCCAACACCGGTCAGAATACATATTGTTCATGTTATGTAATCTAGACGGAGCCAGGTACCAGCGATATAAGATTTTATAATGATTTTCAAAATGGTCGGTGCAATACGAAATACCTTTTAAACCTGTAAAGAAACTGAACCATTCTTCTAAATCGTACTGGGCACCCAACTCCGTCTCCCATGACAGCATATGTTTTAATTTAATTAAGGGCTTGGCATTATGAGATAAGTAACATAAGGATATCATACCTTTACTAGCGGGGCTGTATAAAATAACTTTCTCTAAAGGAGATATCTCAAGTGATTTATAATTTTTATCTGTTTCAGGTACCTGGTATAGTTCTTTCAATTTATCAATGATTATCATACATTCCAGTTCACATGCATTCGACAATCCATACTTAAGCTTCAATTTTTCCAAAGAAAGAATAGCATTGCCATAAAAAAAATTGTCCAGATTAGTTATAGAGCAATCCTTCAATAATTCTATTTTTAAGGATGGTATATGATCTTTCAATAATTCAATAGGCATTGCTCTATATAAACTGGGAGACTGGTCATTTTTAAAAACAATGTCCCAGGCCTTAAGTGTAGTCCTGGTGGATAAAAATAATTTTGTAATTCCAGGTCTTTTCTTAGAATTTAACCAAGGTAGTTCTGATAGTCTAACCGGTGAAATTTTTGATTCCTCTATCTCCATCCATCTGGGTTTATCATCCTGGTTGTTAAAGCTCACAACCACTGCAGCGTTAGTGGCAAAATAATATTTGCGGATATCGGGGACACCGATACCGCTGTTCGATTTATGGTGCTGCAGGGAAGTGAGCCTCACTTGGGCAGGCTTGTTCCCCCATATAAATTTCAACATTGTCGAATGAACTTTATTAAAAAATGATAATGGAATGGACAGAGGAATGGTCCTAAAAAAATATAAAATTTTGGGGAGTATCGTCATTTTAATAGATGCGACCCTCCCCAGCCATGAGAGCTCCATCCCACCCCATCTCTCCATCTCTTTTTGTAGGTCTGACCATGCTTTCCTCAGGTTGTGATTGTGCATATTGACCAAATTTTTGCATAAATTAATGCCAAGATATTCCATATATTCAGTTCTCCAATCAAATAAATATGATTTCTTAAGGGCAATGGTTTCCAAATTGTTTAAATGAAACGGAAGGGCTTGAGTTTTGGACTCATTTAATTTGTAATACGATATCTCACCGAATTGAGTTAAAATATCCTTGAGGTGTCTCAAAGATTCTTTTGGGTTTTTGATAGCTAGGATTATATCATCTGCAAACAAACCAATTTTGTGAACGGATTCTTTAACCGCAATTCCTACAATTTGTGGGGTTGTCCTAATCAGTTCTGCCAGGGGTTCTATCGCTAAAACAAACAAAATTGGAGATAAAGGGCACCCCTGTCTCGTCCCGTTGGTTAGGGAAAAAGTTTTGGATGTGCTGCTGGTTTTCTGATTGCCAGTATTTATTTATTTTTTTACTGGGGTCTCTCACTGATATTATATTTCCCCACTCTCTTCCCAATCCCTTATGCATACTTCTTAAATGAACACTATAGGGTCAGAACACAAACATCTATTCCTGACCCTATAGTGTTAACACCACCATTTAGGTGGCTTCCCTCCCCCCCTTTAGCCACCGTAAAAGAATTAAAACTTACCTTATTTCCAGCGATGCGCAGGTCTGCCAGCGCTGGCCTCACCCCCCATCTGCCTCATTGATGACATGCGGGCCAAATGCCGTTTTGGCCAATTAGCACCTCCTCATAGAGATGCATTGAATCAATGCATCTCTATAAGGAAAATTCAGCGTCTCTATGAAGAGCGTGGAGACGGTGAACGGTGGTGCTACCTACTGTGAAGCACTGCCCTAGGGAGCACCTCCAGTGGCCATCTGAGGAGTTGCCACTTGGAGGTGTCCCTAAGGGGCAATATAAACACTGCCTTGTCTCTGAAAAGGCAGTGTTTGCATGAAAATGCCTGAAGGCAATGATTATATTCACCAGAACAACTACATTAAGCTGTAGTTATTATAGAACAACTACATTAAGCTCCTCAGATGGCCACTGGAGGTGCTTCCTGGCTCAGTGCTGCACAGTAGGCAGCTCTGCCATTCAGCGTCTCCACGCTCTGCATGGGGACGCTGAATTTTCCTCATAGAGATGCATTGATGCATTGGCTAATTGGCCAAAACAGAGTTTAGCCCCGTCCCTTGCTGATTTTAGCCAATCCAATGCTTTCCCTATGGTACAGCATTGGATTAGCTAAAATTTAGTCATTCTGATGATGTCATCAAGGGGGCAGGTCCAGAGCCGGCAGATCCGCACGGGGCTGGAAATAAGGTGAGTTTTTCATGCTTTTAAGGAGGGTGGGGCGGGGGGGGGAAATTAATGGTGAATTTTGCACTATAGGTTATACATACATGTTTGTGTTCCTGACCCTATAGTGTTCCCTTAAATTACTTTGTTTTTGTTTAAACAGCCCTAGACACCTCCCCTGGCTATAACTCACACAGGCTGCTTGAAAAAAAAATGGTTTCATTTTCAATTAGATGTTATCATTTTATCTCCTGCTCTGTAACTTGAACTTTAATTACATACAGGAGGTTCCTTCATGGTCTAGGAGGCTATAAAACATTCCAAATTAATTAGAATGTGCAATAAAGGAAGTGTTTAGGAAAGCAGTGTAGGTCACATGCAGGCAGGTTTGACTAGGGCTGCATAAAAAAGAACCGAGCAGTTTGACTGCAGGGACATGATCTATACACAAAAACTGCTTCATTAAGCTAAGGTTGTTTTGGTGACAATATGGTCCCTTTAACAAATACAAAATATCTAATATATTATGGACATCTATTACTCATTCAGCATTTGTGAGAATTTAAAACATCACATTAAAGCAGCTCTACCACCTTCTGAGGTCTTTGCATATTCTACAAAGGTGCAGGGTGCATGGGAAAATAGTAACCTGAACCTGTCCCTCGTAGGCGTTGCCATCCTCTTCTTCAAGGTTGATCTGCCAAGAGGACAATAGTGCTGTACTCTTGTGTCATGCCAAAAGCATGAGTTGGTGTTTGATGTGTGTTGAGATATGTTGAAAGTTGTTTTTTTGTAAACCTTGGGATGACGTTTATTGTGGTCTTTGATCTGGCACCAGGCTTAGACCATAAAACATCTAGATAGCCATCACCAGAGCTGGACACAAGGAATTGCATAGAGTGGGCAATAAACTGCCAGACCAACCCCCTCTGAACCCCCACCCTCCCCCCCCAGGGGTCTGCCCACCTAGAAACAACTAAGTTTGATATATAATGAGGGTGCTGGACTATCCAGGCAGTTGAGTTATTCATTTTTCTTTTGTCAGCAACTTCTAGGAGACCTATACCATCTAAGACTCCCACAAGAATTCTATATGGCGTAACTACATGTAAGGAATTTCTTGTGTTTTCTCCTATTTTATTTTATGTACTGTTTTGCAATTTGTTATCTGTATGTCATTTATTTCTGTATTTTGTACTCAGCACTGTGAATCCTTTTTGTCAGATTAAATGTTTACTTAATCAGCTTGTGTCTCTGTTCTCTATGAGCTTCACTCTCCAGAGGAAAGCTCAGGTAAACACGTTACCAAAAAGGGTTAACTATATATGTTTTATCAGTAAAAGTAGAACTGTGATACTATAATTCTCCTGTGTGTGGGGTAACCTAAGACGCCCGGGTTTAAAAGTCTTGGTGGTGGCAGTAAAGTGTGTACTAAGGGGGTTAGTGTAGAAGGGATTGCAGGGGTTAATTGAGTGGTTGCTGGGACTAGCAACAGGTAACCAGGGGTCTGGTGTCATTAACCCTGTCACTTCCATACTCTCCCCACTGTCTCGGCTGGGTCTATAGCCCATGCACGTGACATCTTGCGCATGCATGACAGTTCAACACTTATGTCTATGGAAGATCCTATATACTACTCCATGGAAAGAGCCTTTTTTGCCTCCAGTGATGGCTAAGGACCTGACAAAAGCTAGCTCTGCCTTTTGTCAAATGTTGGAGAATTACATAAAACACAATAGTCTCTAATTTGCCTTATATCATTTGACTAGCTTGGAATTTCAGTGAAATGAATACAATGTACTTCTCCTAATATGTTGCTGGCATCAAGCAAAATCAAGAGCACATTCCTTTGAGTTTCACTTGAGATGCATGTTAAACAATGAATGTCACATGTACAATTAGAAAACAAAAGATTTGTGCCACTTGATGTTAGTATCTGCTGCACTCTGCTCAGTACGAGCCTTACTCTGGTTTAGAAAAGCTTGTAATTTTTACCACAGGCTGCAGTGCCAACCAATAGCAGTTATCTAAGACTGTTGATGCAACTGGCGGAAATCCAAGTGAAATGCCAGCAACAGGCAGGGAGACCTAAACCTGTTGAGGCAGTTTTCTTCCTGTGGATGGGAAATTGGGACGACAGCCATTACAAAAAATAAGGGGGGTGGAGAGAGATGCAAGTTATGTGTGCAAAATGAGTCCATAGGCTGCATCCACGATTGGAGATCAGTGCTGTAGTCATGATAGCTAGACGTTGTTGGGATGTGATGCGATGCTGATCTTGGTCAGAGCAAGCCTCGGGCTGCAGTGTTTGGAATAGTGCCTTTTCATATTATCTGTATGGCTACTGTGTTTGATGTTCAACCTGGACAGACAGGCCTGGCAGGCAGAAACTGCTCAGGCAGATGATGTCAGGGAAGACAAAAATTATCTAGTGCAAGTCTAAGAAGACAGATGACACCCAGCAGGAACAGCAAGCCAAATCCGTGGAATCCACAATACAGCTGGCTAGCCCCAGGGGGCCTGCCTCTTTGAAGTGCAGTAGGCATCACCAATGAGCTGTCAAATTAGCTTATATGACTGGAAATGCTGTAGAGATTTAGTTCCCGATATAAAATGAGAGGAGGTTAATAGATAAAGATTAAATCCTAAACGGCTATGGTGAATCCTTTAAACAATAAAATTCAACGCACAAATGCCAGTTTCTTCCACACCTAAAATATTTAGCAATAACCATGTAAAGTTGCATAGAGTCTAAGCCTGCAGGACAATGAGCCGAGCAACAAGTAATGTTCCCAGAGACAGACTTAATCTAATCTGCTTTACAGTTTTGTAGAACCCTAGAGCTCGAGTTTAATTGCAATGGGCTAGTGTAATAAATCTATGTTGTGAGTCAGGAATAAGAGGTTATCTGTCTATCCAAAGGCTTAGTACAATACACAGATATACGATCCCATTTTAGCCCCACTGCTCCTGCTATAAAACTTACACTGTTCTTCAGGCACAGGGTAATTCAACTCCAATAAATCAAAAATAAAATTAAGAATGGCAAATATATTGTCATATTTTTACGTAACGCAAAAGGCTTGAAAATGTAGATCTGTTGTAATAAATAGCAGACAGATTGTCAAATAATGCAAGTGTTTGGAAAAAATACTGGTCGTAGGGGACAAAAGTTAAGCCACAAACTTCTATACAAAGCTCACAGGAAATATACATGCCTTCAAGTATGAAAGGCAAGAAAAATTAAAAGTGGTTGGATCATAAGCAAAACCAGTAGCTACATTTCTTTGTGAGATATTTTAGTCTGCAATTTCATCTCTTAAAGCCAAATGATATGCCAGTAACGTAAAGCGTATCTGCCACTTTTGGGGTATTTGCATATTTTGTGCCATCCCTGTTTGGGTCCGGTGACCGTAGGGCACAATCAAAGGAAGATTCTACTTACCTGAAATGGTTCCTTGCAGGTACCGCCGTCTTCATCCAAGGGACCATCTTCATCTGTCAGACAGTTAGAGTATAACGCTGAGGTGTATGGAGATTACCAAAGGAACTCAGACCATTTCAGCTCATTGAAGTGATTTGGGTGCAATGTCCCTGTCCCCCTTAGTTCTGCAATATAAATCTTCGCAGTTTTAGAGAAACTGCAATAATTACATTGCAGGATTAAGACTGCCTCTAGTGACTGTCAGACAGCCACTAGAGTTACTTCCTGCTTGCTAGGCGACTTTTGGTCGCCTGACGCTGGATGTCCTCATGAACAAATGAACAACGGTAGGAACTAGGAAATAAGTCCTTCTGATCAAAATTGTTCATGCTATTTGAATCCCAAATAGCTTGTCAAGAACTGCTTACCATATTGTTTTGTTTTGTGCAGTGTTTTAAACCAGGTTACACAGTGTTTCTGTTCAACTTTATAAATACTATTTGTTTCTGCAAAATAAGTTATTTGTACATTGCAGTGAAACATGTAGATAAGTAGGAATGCACACAAATGGAATGATGGTTCTTAAAGTGCAAATAAGGTAAAAATACAACCTTTCAGTATGATAGCGTATTTAGCAGTATCTATAAGAAATATATAAACCGCACGTAGTGTGATAAAAGCATATATACAAAGACACGCAAGGAAAATGAGGAAAACTTAATATAAGTGAATATCAGGCACATCATCCCAATCTGGAGAAAAGCTTCAGAGCAATATGGAAGGAGATCTACTTTGGCACTTAATAATGGAAAGAAAACCAGATAATAGTGCAGATATCACTTGGTAAAAAAAAAGATTTATTACAATTGCACTTACAAAATTCCAGTTAAAAACAGCATATATCCACTAGCGAGTGGAACACATGTATACAGCACTGTAAGTCCCAAACTGTCAATCCGATGTGTTTCGTCCACAGGACTTCGTCAGGGATGTGATGAAATTGTTCCTTAGCCTCTTCGTTTAACCCCTTAAGGACCAAACTTCTGGAATAAAATGGAATCATGACATGTCACACATGTCATGTGTCCTTAAGGGGTTAAATAAATCGCCGAAATGGAGTTCACCTGTGTTCTGTATGCGTCGCGTGCGCGTCATGTTGGGACGCATCCAGTCTTTCGGCATCACTTCCGGTTCCGGTTACACTGATTTCCTCCATGCGTTCCAAGCTGGAATGCAGCTGCAGACTAGACGATCAGAGTTTTACTGATACGGCTGGGGAACAGGAAATACCATATACAGACCAAAAGAAAGTGTCCAACCATGATGGGACATAAAGGAGCTTATCTATAAGCTTTTGTAAAGCTAAACAAGGTATTTATACAAAAACATTTTATACGATCTGCAAAAAAATAGAATGGAAATCCACCTATATCATGGCCACTGTAGATGTATCTTCTTTATAAACGAGCATCCCTCATCATAAGGGAATAGAAGCAAAGATATTTTGGTCTCAAAACAAAAATTAAATATATATCAAATAGACTTCTTGATTGAATGCATTAATTTTATACTAACCAGGAACTATTTTTGGTTCGATTCCACTTTTTTCCTGCAGCTATGTGGCGTCGCCATGGGGACAAGATTCGCCCCGAGCTTTGCCAACCTCTACGTGTCTCATTGAGAAAGCCACAACTATCACTGTGAGTGAGGCGGCCGGTCTCGTCCTATGGCGACGCTACATAGATGATGTTTTAATTATATGGGAAGGACAGACAGAAGAACTGGTATCCTTTATAGACAGTATTAATTGTAATGATTATAACTTACACTTCACATCAGTTATACATCCCACTAAAATTGACTTTCTGGACCTCACCCTCTATGTTGAGGAAGGACAATTAAAAAGCAAAACTTTCTTTAAGAGCATGGACTGTAACACAGCTATTAACAAGTCCAGTCTACATTATAGTCCATGGCTCTCGAATGTCCCAAGAGGACAGATGATGCGTCTAAGACGCAACTTCACCGATTTACAAACATTTGAAGAACTAAACACCATTACAAAAAAGAGATATGAGGAAAAAGGTTATGACGTAGACAAAATTAATGCAGATGAGGAACAGATAAAAAAATCTAAACGGACAATCTCTATTAATCAAGCAGAACATTGAATCCAAGAACAGGGATAATAAGAAATTTGAATATGCTTTTGTCACGAAGTTTAATTCTCTGGCCAAAAAGATAGAAAGCATCTTGAAAAAACATTGGCACATATTAAAAAAAGATGACATATTGGGAAAAGTCATCCCGGAACTACCCATAGTTATATATAAAAAGGCAGAGAATTTAAAAAAACAATTAGCTCCTAGTTTACTCCGTGATAAAAACATTCATACAAATTTTTTCTATTTAACAGGTTTTTATAGCTGTGGCAAGTGTTCTACTTGCAAATTTCAAAAAAGAGCTACACATGACTTCCTAGGTACATACACTAATAAGAAATATGAAATTAAAGGGAAACTCCAATGCCAGGAAAACAATCCGTTTTCCTGGCACTGCAGGTCCCCTCTCCCTCCCACCTCCCAATCCCCAGTTGCTGAAGGGGTTAAAACCCCTTCAGTAACTTACCAGAGGCAGCGATGATGTCCTATGTCGCTGCTTCTTCCTCCGCTCCTCCTCTGTATTACGTTGGCCGGTGGGCAAGACTGATCCTGCCCACCGGCCGGGGAGACCTAATGCGCATGCACGGCAATGTGAAATGAGCGACGCTGGAGGTCCTCACACAGCGTGAGGACGTCCAGCGACGCTCTAGCACAGGTTTCCTGTGCTAGGGACACGGAAATGCCCTCTAGAGGTGGAGTTAACCCTGCAAGGTAATTATTGCAGTTTATAAAAAACTAAAAAACTAATATTGACAGTTTGGGACTTACAGTGCTGTTTACCTGTGTTCCACTCGCTAGTGGATATATGCTGTTTTTAACTGGATTTTTGTAAGTGCAATTGTAATAAATCTTTTTTTGTACCAAGTGATATCTGCACTATTATCTGGTTCTCTTTCCATTATTAAGTGCCAAAGAAGATCTCCTTCCATATTGTTCTGAAGCTTTTCTCCAGATTGGGATGATGTACCTGATATTTACTTACATTTTTTAAGTTTTCTTGTCTTTGTATATACGCTTTTATCACACTATGTGCGGTTTATATATTTCTAATAGGTACTGCTAAATACGCTATTATACTGAAAGGTTGTATTTTTACCTTATTTGCACTTTAAGAACCATGATTCCATTTTTGTGCATTCCTACTTATCTACATGTTTCACGGTTTTTGTTTGGTGTTTTAGAGGGCACACTGTTTAGTAGGTTTGCCTCTATATGTGCTTTTAGTGGCTGGTGTTCGCTTGTCTTATTTATACATTGCAATCTAAATCAGGAGCACCGACTTGCCCTCATCAGCAAATAATGATCTGTGGGTAAATTGTTTTCTCCCGAATACACTTTTGCCATTATGTATATAAAAAAAAAAAAAAAAAATTTTTAAAAAAGCAACCAACCTCCTCCTTTGATAATATTGTAAAGCGCTACGGACTATCCTGGCGCTATATAAATACCAGCAATAATAATAATTATAATAACAAAATGTAAAGGACAAATAAAGTTTAGCAAGATTTGAATAAGGGATTAAAATGGAGATTTTCAAGTTAAGTGTTACAGCTATGAAGACTGACTGTAAAGGTTGCCCACATTAACGGACCACTATAGGCACCCAGACCACTTCAGCTTAATGAGGTGGTCTGGGTGCCTGGTCCATCTAGGGTTAACCCTTTTTTCTATAAACATAGTTTCAGAGAAACTGCTATGTTTATGTTAGGGTTAATGCAGCCTCTAGTGGCTGTCTCATTGACAGCCGCTAGAGGGCTTCCGCGTTTTTCACAGTGAGAAGACACCAGCGTCCATAGGAAAGCATTGTGACACTGGAGAAAGAGGTAAGTTTAACCCCATCCTCTCCTCAGAGCCCGGCGGGAGGGGGACCCTGAGGGTGGGGGCACCCCCAGTGAACTATTGTGCAAGGAAAACGAGTATGTTTTCCTGGCACTATAGTGGTCCTTTAAGAATTTTAGTACAAACACAATAAATAAATAGTAGCAAGGAATCAAGTCTCAAAATCACATTTAGACAGTAATTTATTTTCAGAGCTCCATTGCGAGATATTGCATTCTTTGTAGTTTAAGGGCAGAGGTGAATTATATGTGGTCACTAGAACTAAATTGTATTACTTCAATTTGTTGGCACAAGGCAGTAAAACAAATTAAGAAGATGTAGCATATAAAAAAGACCAAACTTCAAAATATGTGGCCATTTTTTCTTGCTTAACATCAGTTTAAAAACACAGATTTACCAAGCATGGATATGACAAATATATACTTTGACCCTTCAGTATCTAGAACAAATTTAAATAAATAAAAAAGTTTGAGCTTGATTTGCAGTCTGAACCTTTCACATGTACATTTCAGGAGCTGCAACAATCATAAGGAGCATACAAACACATCTGACATGAAATGAAGCAAAGTGACAAAATATTTCCTGAAAAGAACACTATTCGGGCAGCATGTCGATGCACACATTCCACAGGTCTGTCCACCTAATGAAGGTTTGTGTAGATTCTGTTCTTAATGAAGACCAGGCTTGGGAGGTGTTGTCTTATTCCAGGGTAATGCTGAATATGACTAAACCAGCGAGACACATTGATGTAGGTTTCTTTTTCTTGAATGGAAAGATCAGCCTGGAAAAATAAAACATACTTTCAATGAATACTCAATGTTTATCTTGCCACCACATTTTCATACTGCCTACTGTTGTTTAATTACTGACACATAGTGTAGAACTCTTAGTAGTTCTTCCAAAAATACAAACTTGGTGCCCTGAAATTTCAAGTCATGTATACTAAAATCTACATACACCAAGGAGGTCGTACGAATCTATACTTTCTAGAAAGGAAAATTCAGTTTATCAATGCACAATAGGGTCTTCTAAACCAGAGACTGCAGTAGCCAGCAGAGGCGCACTAAAAAATTGATAAAAGGAATGGAGCATTTTAGTTATGAAGAGAGGTTAACAAATTTAAAGGGAAACTATAGTCAGCAGAACAACTACAACTTATTGAACATTATGATTGGCTGAGTGTCTCCCAGAAGATAATAGATGGCCTTCAAATATGGATATATATATATTTGTTAAACTTGTTTTCTAAAATAAAACATATATCATAAACCTTAACAATTGGAAACAGGCAGGAATTGCATGGCTGTCCCAGCTATTTGCAGAAGGTACAATCAAAGCCTTTGTTCAATTAACACAGGAATATAGCTTACCACCAAAAGAGCTGTTCAATTTTTTGAGACTTAAAAGCTTTTTGACGACACATTTAATAGTATCAAAATCTAGTCCAAATAACATGATAAATATACTATTTAATTCAGATAAGATAAACAAACCGCTCTTTAAAGCTTTGCTATTAAGTAAAATGTGTAATAAAGAAAAAACACCAACAGCTATAGCTGCTTGGAAAGAAGAATTAAACATAGATATAAATATGAGGTACTGGGGTTTTTCATTGATAGAAGTTTCGAAGAATATACACTCGCTAAATTTATTAGAAACCCATTTTAAGGCTCTAAATAGATGGTACTTAGTACCAGATAAATTGAATAAAATGTACCCCACAATAAACCATCTATGTTGGAGATGTGGCATAGTTACAGGTACTTTTAAGCATATTTGGTGGGAGTGCAACAAATTGAATAACTTGTGGTCTAATATCCAAAGGTTTGTGTCTGCAGATCTGAATCTTGAGTTGAGTCCTGCTTCATCTAAATTGGCCGGTAATGGCGTATGAGTCGAAAATTATTCTTATTCATCTTTTTTTAGCTGGCAAAATTGTGATTGCGAGAGGCTGGAAAAATGATAGGGACGTTCCTTGGGATCAAGTTAGAGCCCAGCTTAAGTTTCAGATTAAAATGGAACTGTTGTTGAGTAAACAAAAATCATGTAAAAAAATAACTGTTTGGACGAAATGTTAGGAGAGGATTAATAAATAGAGCTTTCAGCAAATAAAATTAACCTCTTTACAAACTTAAAGGGAAATTGTGTCAGATTGGCCATACTTTGGATAATATAAGATATACATTCTTACTCGATATGTGTTTTCTCCTCTCTCCTTTGCCGCATTGTCTTGTTTATGTAGATATGTAAGTTAAATGTATTGTCTTGTTTTTGGTTAAGTGAAATGTATAAAGAAAATTTTCATGGATGTTTTTTCCAAATGGAAGTAATGTTTCCTACCATTTGTATGTAACTGTTGTATTGTATTGTCTTTCATGAAAAAAAAAAAGAAAAAAAAAAGGGGAAAACCTTTCAATAAAGACTATTTAAAAAAATAAAATAAAACAAAACATATATAAAGAGCTCAGAAGTTCCACTTGCCTTGAAAAGTTTGCCTTGGCAATTTGAAAAAACACCCTTGGTGAAGTTTGCCATGAACACTGCAGCCCTGTCTAACAGTGTAGAACTTTTACATCATTTGAGTTAGCTGGAGAGAGAGAGAGAGTGTGAGTGTGAGTGTGAGTGTGTGTGTGAGTGTGAGTGTGAGTGTGTTTTATTTAAATATATTACACAAGATCCAGCACACTCACTTATGCACTAAACAGCAACTTGAATGTTGACAGATTTTATCAGTTTAAAAAACAAAACCAAAACAAACACCTCATCTAGGCAAAAATAACAGAGGTTTAGTTACATTATATGATCATACATTGCATAAACCTGCCAACTACGTCAAAGTACCCCATCTTTGGCAGCTTTGAGTTATATATAAATAAAACTGAAATAAAATGCAAGTTTTATTTATTTTGATAAAAAGTCCTTGCTTGATATCCATATTTGTGTGTCTCTTTAAAATCTCTGGACTATCATAAAACACGGTTATTGGTGAGCTTGGTGCTATAAGATAAGTAAATTATACTTGCATGCTTAAAACTAGTGTTGACTTTTTTTTGGAAGAAAACCATACTTTATCACCTCAACAACAGTTTGCTGTCTCCCAAGTGCTAGGGTCCGTCATGTTACTGACATAGTGGGTGGATTATTGGGCTGGGGATGACTCATCTGTCGTGGTCCATATTGGTACCAATGACATTATCAGAGAAAGATGGAGGGTCCTAAAGAAAAAGTTAAGGGAATTAGAAAATAAAAGAGAGGAGAGAGAAGGTTGAAGAATGATGTATAAGTTCAGTATGGCTGAAAGAGCAGGGCATGAACCCGGATAATGAAGTAGAAAGAAGAAGAGAACTAGCTCTTAACCCTGAAGTACGGTTAGAAAATAATTTAAAACGTAACTTTTAATGTTGTATTAGACAAAAGAGATACATATATATGGAGACAATATTTGGTAGTTCCACTAGATGGAGACAAAACGTAACCATGCTAAGAAATATCAAAGAAAGGGATACTTAGTGATCTATTCACAATATATACAGAGTTGAAAAAGTGAAAAAAAAAAAAAAAAAAATATATATATATATATATATATATATATATATATATATATATATATATATATATATATATATATTTACAAATAAGTGTTCTATAGTGAATCAAATAAACGATCTGTAACAGTTTATCACCAGAATGCAACATGGTATGAGAACACCATGTTAACTATTCAGTGCCAGGGGGAACCCTCGGCAATATGGGAATTCAAACAAAGTACAACGGCTACTAAAACAGTGAGGGGTGAAGTCCTAGAAAGGATTGTTGGTGTAGAATAAACAATGTTTATGTAATGGTAATGGTGAAAATATCGGCATTCTAGTATATACAGATGCTTAATCTGTGCCTTCAAGGGCACCTATGCTGGATTGTCAAAACTAAATCTGTCACTGAATAGCACCAGGGATGTATTTACCACAAGGCAAACAAGGCATTTGCCTAGGGAGGCACTTTCAGGGGGGTTGCCAAAAAATGCCACGCCAAACTCCCAGACAAATGCCTTGTTTGCCTCGTGTTCTGGGGCTGTCCACCTTACTGTGAGTGAGTGAGTGAATGAGTGTAGCTGTCAGTGTGTGTCTGTGAGTGAGAATGGGTGTGCCTGTGAGTGTGTGTCAGTGTGTGTATGTCATTTTATGTGTATCTGAGAGTGTGTGCCTGTCAGTGAGTGGGTGTCAGTGTGTGTTGGTTAAACAGTGTGTGCCAATGACTGTATGTGTGTGCCAATGACTGTATCTGTCAGTGAGTGTATATCAGTGCATGTATCAATGAGGGCATGTGTCTGTCAGTCCAAAAAAATGGCCTTGACATTAATTGGGGGGGGCAAATTTAGATTTTGGGGGTGCCCGAATTTAGTCGTGCCTAGGGCAGCACAAATCCAAAATACACCACTGAATAGCACTGCCGATAATTATCACTATTCCAAAATACAGTAGCAAGTAAAAAACGTCGGGAAAATAATTCTGCTCCAAAGATATGCTAATCTGTGCCTTCAAAGGGACCTGTAAGTAAGATGATTTAGCTATCGCTGAAATAATAATGCTGCAAGGATTTGCTAGTCTGTGCCTTCAAGGGCACCTGTGAGAAAGAGAGTTTAACTATCTCTATTGAGCAGAACGCCAGAAAGTCAGTTCACCCTGGTCAGACCGCTGCTGAAGAATTCAGTGCTGGGAGGTCTGTAAGAATACACGTACTGCTTGTACGCCAGTGATCACAGACTATCAGTGAAGCATCTGCAGTCTAACCATGGGTGAATGATGGAGCCCCGACGCGCGCTTTTTTTTTCCCTGTTGGGCGGCCTTTCAGGGGGAAACGAGCCTCTACTGAGAGAAGTTTTAAATATCAGGCTGTATCTGATGATTGGTAGAAAAATAACCAATCCGGAGCTTAAGTGAATTGATTGACAGATAGGACAGCCAATAGGAGTGGAAGGATTACAACATAAAAAAATAGGTCATATAGTGATTTAACTGTAAAGTCAAATGAGGAATGGTTTTAAAGAGATATTTTTAAGGATGTCCTGTCTCATTGAAGTAACAGCCAGATATACATAGACTGTGTGTCCAATGTTGTAAATATTATGAGAGCATTATAAGTTAGTCTCCTAAGAAAATATAATGACGGTAGTAATGAGAACTTTGAATACTTGTAACATGTGATTAGCGGTCAGAACTGTTTTGTACTATATTTTTTAATGAATATAGATATGACAGAATTAATTGGAGATATACAATTGAGAGAGCATGTTATGAATGAATGAAAGGGGTGAAGTTAAATTCTTAATTTAACCCCTTAGGTGCCATCATTTGATATTTGTAGATAAATCTGGATTCCTTCTGGCGTAATTTCAGCTTAAAATTGCCTCAGCGTGAATTAAGAATTAATTTCTCTATGGCCTGAAATCTCAAATGATCAGGTTCGGCATTGTGAAAGTTGATAATGTGTCTGGCAATGGGAGTAGGATTGCCAGAGTTGGTAGTTGAATTAACATGTTGTAGGACGCGTCGCCTGAATTCCTGATAGGTTTTATAGATTATATTTATATTATACATTTATATATATTGTTTGCCGCAGGAACAAGTTATAAGATATGATCTTAGTGGTGCTACAGTTAACAGATGCATTAGTGTTAACTGTAATATTGGTTTGGTTAGATTTGGTGAGTTTGTTGGGTAAAATATATTTGCATGCCTTACAGTGGCCACAACGATAGGTGCCTTTGGTTGGGGTTAGCCAGTGTGCATCTGCAGGTTTTTTTTTTCTCGGAACGATGGCTGTGATTGCTGGATGCATAGGTAAAGATTCACTAAGGTCCCGATTGTGCGTTAATAGGACAATATTTATTAAGGGTGTCAGACATGGTGGGTCAACCACTGTCAAATGTCACAATGTATCTGATGGTTTTGTTCGGTGGTGGCCTTGTCATTCTCAAACTTGATCCTCTGTCAGTTTGGCATAATTTGTTAAATGCTCTTTTTATGACCCTGTTGGGGTATCCAAGGGACTGAAATCTGTGTCGGAGTTCTTGACATACCTGGAAGAAATCTTTATCGTCTGAGCAATTTATGCGAGCCCACAGATACCGCCCATATGGAATAGAGGATTTCAATCTGGGGGATAGTGGCTTTGCCAATGTAAGAAGCTGTTGGTAGAGGTTGCTTTCCTATACAGTTGTGTTTGAAGAGTTCCATCAAGTGACAGTATGATTTTTAAATCAAGAAAAATCATGTAATTTTCATGGATTACATGGGTAAGAGAGAGATGTCATTGTGGTTTAGATCTTCCACATATTGATCAAATATGGAGATGGAACCTGTCCATAGGAGCAGTATTTCATCTATATACCAAGACCGGCGTAAAATATACTGTTGGTATTTACCATAGGTACTGCTCCCACCATCCTAAGAAGAGACTTGCAAAGCTAGGGGCACAAGTTGTGCCCTAGCAGTGCCGGTCACCTGGAGGTAAAGTTTGCAATTAAAAATAAAGTAGTTATGAGTCAGGGCAAATGTAAGGAGGGATAAGATGAAGTCTTTTTGAGCTTCGTCATATGTGGTTTGATCCAAGAATTTACATGCTGAAATGCCTTTGTCATGTGGTATGATACTATTCAAAAAGACAACATCCAGACTAGCCAATAAAGTATATGGTGGGACTTCAAGGTTTTCTAGTACCAATAATGTGTCCTTGGTGTCTTGAAGGTATGATGGCAACTCTTTCACTAAAGGATGTAGAATACTGTAAGGCAGCAGTGGCCAGAAACTATTGGTCTGCCCGGGGAGGGGGTCCGTGGTGTTCTCGTGGACCTTAGGCAGATAATAGAATGTGGCAACGGTGGGGTTGTAGTTGGGTAAGAGATAATTAAACTCTTGGGAACTGATTAATTTTTTGTCAAAGGCGTCTGTTACTAATGTTCTAAGTTCAGATAGGAATTTGATAGTAGGGTCTGAGGTTAATAAATGGTAGGTGTGATGGTCATTAAGATGGTCCACACAGATGTCTATATATTTGTCACGTTTAACAACACGATATTCACGCCCTTGTCTGCAGGCTTCATAATAGTGTTATCAGCTTCTTTTAGTTCCTTCAGAGCCCTAATTTCGTTCCAAGTGAGATTGTGAATGGGGACTTTGTTGTTCGTGCTATTCTCCAGTTCCTCAGTGGTTAGCTGGACAAATAGATCGACATGTGGAACCTCACTTAGGTTAGGCTTGAACCAGCTACCTGATTTTAATTTGGTCATAGGTTTAAAGCCTCTTGTTCAGTGCATAGTTCTGTTAAAGTGTTGACATGGATAATATCTTAATCTTTTGAGGTTAAGCTCATTTCTGGGGTTGTTTTGTAGTTTATGCAATACGTCTCGGCTAGCTTATGTCCGAATAGATGAATGTCTTTTGACCACTCAAACTTGTCCCAAGTTGGAGTGGGGACAAACGAGAGGCCTTTATTGAGCAGGAAGGGGTGTAAAATCTGATAGACTGAGGATTAATTTGGAATTAGAAGTTAAGGTCTGGGACGGGATTTGTAGGCCCATCTTTCTCTGTCTCGTAATCTCGTTCTCTGCCGGCTTGGTGAATCCTGGTCTAAAAAAAGACGAGGATGAAGTAGCAGTGAGAGTGGGCTCAGCAGTATTAGTGGATACAGGAGAGTCTAGAAATGATACTGATCAGTATTTTTGAATATAACCCTATTGTTGGAGGATTGATTAGTTTGATCACTATGGTCTGGTCTGAGGAATTACTTCCCGAGCCTGACCAGTCTGTCTTAACAGGGATGGAGCTGGTACAGCTATTAGTGCGTCTGCGGCGGTTACGTTTTGGTCTAAAAATATGGCCTTCTTTAAAGTATTTGTGGTCATGCTGAATGAAACTTGCCATGTTTTTTTTAATCTTTAGATTTTGTCTGAAATTTTCTATATTTTTTTGAAGTTTGGTTTCCATAGAGGTGAATTGGCTGTTGGGGTTGAAGTTTTTTACACTTACTATCTCTTCCTGTAATTTTGTGTTCATCTCTTGAAATTGTACTGAGTCAAGTCAAGTTTTACCAGAAAATCAATGACTCTGAAAGAGCAGTCTAGTAATATACTATTCCACTCATTACGTTGTTCCTCAGTTTGTACTTTATCTGGTAATAAAATGTCAGGACAAAGGCCCCTAGGGACCAATTCTTGTTCAATATATTGTTTAAGACTGGCTATTTCCCAAAGGCTTCTAATCTGCTGTTGATAGAGTTTTTGGAATGCAAAAAAAACCTGCTTTATATCACCAGTACAGTTGGTATTACGTGTTAGTGGGTTTGTTGAGAATAAATTAGTTATATCATCCTGTCCCTGATTAGGATCAGTGATCTGTTCAAGGAAGTCAGACATTTGTTAGGATGGCAAGACTAGCACTGAATAGTTAACATGATGTTATCATACCATGTTGCATTCTGGTGATAAACTGTTACATATCGTTTATTTGATTCTCTATAGAACACTGCATTTTCATTGAGCACAGCTTGCTACTATCTATCTATACACATCCCAGCGTAAACTCTTATTTGTGTGTGTATATATATATATATATATATATATATATATATATATATATATATATATATATATATATAAAAATTATTTTTTATTTTTGTTCTTTCCCTTTTTCAACACTGTATATATTGTGAATAGATCACCAAGTATCCTTTTCTTTGATGATATTTCTTAGCATGGTTAAGTTTTGTCTCCATCTAGTGGAAATACCAAATATTGTCTGTCTCTCTCTCTATATAATCAAAAAAATAATAATAATAAAATAAATAAATATATATCCCCCTTTTGTCTAATACAATATTCAAAGTTACGTTTTAAATTATTTTCTAACCATACTTCAGGGTTAAGAGCTAGTTCTCTTCTTCTTACTACGGAATTAGAAAATAAACTGAAGAAAAAGACCTCCAAGGTAGTAGTTTAAGAGATATTACTAGTGCCATGTGGTACAGCGGAAAGCCAGAATGAGATTAATAGGGAGGTTAATGCATGGCTGAAGTCATGCTGTACAATCTCTTTAGCCGTTTTAGATTGCACCTAAATGGTGGAAGATTTGCTGTTCCTGGGGACAGGGGGGGAAGAAGAGGTACAGAGAAGGTTGCAAAATGAAGAGAGAACAGAAGGGAAATGGAATATAGCTCAGGACAAGGGGAGGAGAATGGACCAAACGAGGCATGTAATAATATGTTGCATACAGTACAAGTGGCTCATGAGACTACTAAAAAGTTATGCTTGCATATGCAAGGAGCCCAAATAACAAAAAAAGGGAACTACAGGCAATAACATGACATAATAGGCATAACAGAAACATGTTGGGATGAAACAATGGACAGTTAAAGGGACACTATAGTCACCCAGACCACTTCAGCTCAATGAAGTGGTCTGAGTGCCAGGTCCTCCAGGTTTTAACCCTGCAGCTGTAAACATAGCAGTTTAAGAGAAACTGCTATGTTTACATTGCAGGGTTAATCCAGCCTCCAGTAGCTGTCTTCTTGACAGCTGCTAGAGGCGATTCCGCGACGCTCAAAGCGAAAATCGCAAAAAGAACGTCAATAGGCAAGCATTGAGTAATGCTTTCCCCATTTGAATGCGTGTACGGCTCTGGCCGTGCATGTGCATTCGGCTCCACTCAGGAGCTGCCGTCGGAGGAGGGAGGAGAGGTCCCCAGCGTTGAGGGAGCCCGGCGCTGGATTTAGGTAAGTGGCTGAAGGGGTTTTAACCCCTTTAGCCTATCGGGAGGGGGGTACTTAAGGACTATATAGTGCCAGGAAAACAAGTTTGTTTTCCTGGCACTACTGTGGTCCTTTAACATAAATGGTTACAAATTGGATAGAAAGAATAGAAAAGGGGGTGGGGTATGTTTGTATGTCAATCATACGTTAAAGCCAAATATTAAGCAAGTAATATGTGATGGGGAAAATGTGGAAGCCTTATGGGAACATATCTGCTTTGGATAAAAGAGGGGAAATCCATTACTGGATTAGAGAAACACAAATGTGTTCCTATATTCAAAAATGGTTAATTATCTCAGTCTGTAAATTATAGACTTGTGAGCTTAGTATCTATGACTGGGAAAGTATTTGAAGAGCTATTAAGGGATAATATTCAACAATTCACTGAGAACAATGTCATTATTACAAATCAGCAGGTTTTTATAAAAAAACATAGATTATATCGAAGTTAACTTATTTCCATTCTAAAAGAAATATAGATCAGGATGTTGCAGTGAATGTGACATACTTGGATTTTGCTAAGGTGTGCAATTAGAAAACGTGCAGAGATGGGCTACTAAATTAAAAAGGGAAATAAAAGATATTTGTTGTGAAGAAAGACTAACAAACTTAAATCTGCTTAGTTTAGAAAAACTGCACGTCAGAGGGCTTATGATAACATTATACAAATATTTTTGGGGAGAATACAAGCCATTGTCTGGAAATACATTCATAAATAGGACACAGTAAGGATGTAGAATTATCTGCATTCTACATCCTTACTGGATGAATTCTTGCAAAAATAGTATACTTAGGGGTAGAATATTTAATATGTGGGATAACAGCTTCTTGATCCAAAGAGCGACCAGACTGTTGCACACTTGGAAAAAAACTTTTTTTTTGCCTTCTTCTGCAATACAGAAAAAGTCAGAATGTCTTTTTTTCTAGCCTTACTACGTAATACTTACAATTATCGGGTGCAGGCCATAATAGATTAAGATATCAGCCAAGGTGATAGTGTTCCCAGCCAAATAAACTTTGTCTTCCAAGTACAAGTTAAGATCCTAGATTTAAAAAAAAAAAAATATATATTGACATAAATGAACAGGTTAAGAATATTTTATTAAAATCAATGTACCATTAAAAACTAAAATATGACATATTTAATCATCTATTTAAATATTGTGTATTTTGTCCTCTCTTTGCATTTTACTCATTCCAATAGATTTGTGTCTATCATCTTCCAACCAGAAGTATTGCAGTACCAAGTTATCTGCTGATGACAGTGTTCAGTGAATCTCCGCAGTAATGCAAGTCTACGAACTGTTACAACAAATTTATCACCTAAGTTCTAAGCGAATCTAATACTTGTTTCAACAACTTTTATTATAAAGTTATCCCATGTAGTGGGGTTATTCAGCTTGTTATATTATCAGCTATAACTACTGCAGTGAGTATCAGTCTGATGCAGCCATCTCTGCTACACGGAACACAAAATGCACCCATCGCTCACCAACATAAAGATGGTACTTTTTCATCTTGCACATGGTTTCTGTTATCTATCTTTTTATATTATATGATTTCATATCAGGGCTGGGGTTAATGTGCTGGTGTTCCTTTAATCTAAGGGCAGCATTTGAACAATTTCTGATCTGACAATGATAAGCAACTTAGACTACCAGGTGGCAGATGTAGCCATCAACAAGCTCAGACAAGGACTAATTCAGGGATAATGTCACCACTGTATAATGAGGCTTGAACTCATGATGGTTATCAACCAACCTTTAGTATACATCTGACATCTTCTTTGGAGGCCAATCTGTCTATACGTGTAATTCGGTACTCCAGCCACTGTTGAACAATGGTCTTTTCCTCTATCGAAGCCCCAAGGAGTTCTTCTTTTTTTGCCTCTTTCACTAAATAAGAAGCAATGGTGGCAAGCCCCGATAAGCTAGGACCCTTGTTGATCTGAAGCACAGGAACCTAAGCAGAAGGGAGAAAAGAATACATTTTGTATATAACAATTGCTTAAAAGTGAATTAAAAAAAAAAGAACGAAAGGATGAAAGAAAGAGTGGGGGGAGGGAGGAGGTCACAATGTGTGTCTTCAATACATAGAGTACAAACAAATAGGCAGAGATGCTAACCTAGCAAACAATACAAATGACAAATATTGATAAATTACGTGATAAAATGCATACAAAATAAACTATGAAAGTCAGCAAGCTTAATGGCATCTATAAACATTAAAATGCAGTCACAAGCATCATAGCAGCATTACCATCTGCATTAAAATGTAATTTTCTGGAAGAGGAGATGGAGCTGGCTACCTAAACCAACCTACTGCTGCATAACTAAGATTTCTCTGTTTTGACTTGTGAGAGTCTTGTGGATTAAATTACAAATCATAATTGCTTTCGTGTAAACTCAGTATCTTTGAATGTAGATATGTATTTGGACCGCCTTTCTTTCCCATGGCAAGGGGCTGTAGTGCGCATTTTGGGATGATAGGGAGTGTTGTTTGTGTTAGGGGAGACAGTGACGTATCTGTGTGTTGAGGGGGAGGAGCAGTCGTGGTAGGGGAAAAAGAAGTGTAGTGGCTGTAGTGGGGAAATAGTAGTGGCTGTAGTGGGAAGTAGGGACAGTGGGTAGGGTTCCATGGTGGTTAGACAGGGGTTGTACTGTGGGGGATGGATAGTGGTAGTGGTGGGTATAAAGGCAATATTGGAAGGATAGCTGCTGTGGTGGGTGTGCAGATGCTGTTGTGGGGAGGTGGTAGTAGGAGTGGAAAGACAGGGCTTGTGGTGGGAGGACAGGAGCTATAGAGGGAGGACTGGCATTCTATTGTGGGGGATAGTTGCTGCTTAAAAATAGTGTTGGATAAAACCCCCCACCAAAAAACGTAAAGTGTATTCCCCTCTCCAGGATGCTTACCTTGGGCCAGGAAAGGGGGCACCTGATCCCTAGGGGTCTAGTGGGAGATGTTGCTGGCTGCTGTGAGACAATAAAATCTTCTCTGACTTGAGCACCTTCTCTTCCGGAGAGCTTCCCTGTTGGTTTGGCCCGGGCAGGATAAAAATCGGTCTGGTGAGGAAAATCAATGATCTCTTTACCGATGGTGTCACCCCTCACTTGCTTGACGTCCTCGGTGGCCTTTTGGCAAATCTGATTATGCTTCTGATGTATTAAGTATATAAGAAGGAATAGAAACAATGTTTCATTTCTCCTCATGCTTTCTCTATGTTTAAAGGGACACTATAGGCACCCAGACCACGTCCTCTAAATGTCTGCAATGTGCCCCCCCACCCTTCCTTTTAACCCTGCAGTTGAAAACATTGTTGCTGGCGTAGGTCAGTATTTTAATGCAGTGCAGTGTTTTGACACATATGCTCCTGTTGCTTTCTTACGTGCAAGTATTGGATTGGTTGAGATCATCAAGATTGAAGGTGCGGCTTGAGCCAGGAGGCTATCGAGGAAAACAAGTAAATCACCTTTTTTAACCCAGGCAGCGCTGGCCGGTCACCTAAACTGTGTCTATGGCACCGTATTAGCAAAAACCATCCAGAAAACACTTTTGGTGGATGGATGCTAGTCAGGGAAACTCTGGCTAGTGCAGTGAAAGATGGCATATTAAACTGAGCAAATTTAGCAAAACAAAAAACAAAGAATCAAAAGAAGCTTTATTACATAACGATGCAGCCAAGCAGTATGCCGGCTGGAAAATCTTGCTCCCTCAAAAGATAATGCCGGACGTCCTGTGGACATTGACGACACGATATTATTACGAGTTACCCACATTTAGATATAGTGCTTATTTGTAACCATCAATGTCTCACAAGTTGAAATACTGTCATTGTAACAAGTCAGACCGTTTCAAGCCATAATCTATGAATTAACTTTTTAATGTACCCATTAATATAGTATATTTACAAGACTACATATCTATATGTTTATAAGTCGACGTGTTTATTGTTATCTATATTTGTGTTCCTAAATGCATACTTCCTGTAATAAAGTTACTTAAAAAAAAATATTGGCAAATAAGTTGTTTATCCATTCAATTATCCCTTGGAGCACAATTTAGTTGGTCTGCATACAAAGACCCCTTACAAATAAGGATGAGACGTGTCATCCCATTATGTTTTTTTAGGATTTATCTCATAGTTGCCTAAATATGAGTCAAGTGGTTTATCCCCCCCAAAAATCAGTTCAAATCATCATATAGAAATCAATATCAGTCATGCCATTGCTACATAAGGTTTATACACAGCTAGATTTAAAAAAAACAAACAAAAAAAACAGCTCTATTTTAAAGGGATACTATAGTGCCAGGAATACAAACCTGTATTCCTGGCACATTCGCTCTCCCTGCATCTCCCTGATATACAGCCACTGAGGGCATAGTTAGTGCTGCAATGTAAATACTGCAGTTTCTAGATGCAAAAGGGACAATGCACCCAGATTACTTCAATGTGCCCACAGTGTCCCTTTAATGTCAGGGGAGATGTGGACCATGTCTGAATAGTCCCTGTCTCAGCGATCACTATGGGTGACTAAGTGTTTCACAATGCTATTATTAACAAGCCCAAGCTAAGTTTATGAAACGGTTTCAATAGGGTGGTTATGGAACAAAGTGCAGATATATCCTAGGGGAAAAAAAATATAGTCCCTGAGAGGACTGATTGACAGGAGCCAGAGGAGGAGTAACACCCTAGCAAACATGTTAAATATACTTTATGGCACACTGCTTACCATGCAGTAGGTGATTTCATCTTTAGCCTGTAGTGCTACAACTATAATAACTCATTAATTAAAAAATATTAAAAATATTAAAAATGTGGGAGAAATACAAACAAAACAGAAAGCAGAGAGGTTTGTTACAAGTGAGCAGAATCATATACAGCATGTGCTATAAATACCACCACACACAGCTGCCTCCATTGCAAACTGCATGTGCATAAAATCCATATCTTTAATGGGTGTTGTTCCCCAGGCACTCTATCGTTAAATAATACAGTAAATATAAACACATTGTCACTGGATTTGTATTCTCAGAATTCCCTGTGTGTCCTACTCTCTGCACATTCATTATTACACATTGCATACATCAATACACCCGCAATAAAAATCAGAAGAACTAAATACTTTTAAAGACTGATTTACGTTTATCTCCATGACATCTCACCTGACCGCCACCCTGTGCTTTACAGCTGTATTTTCCTCCTTTTAGTCCCAGACATTTCTCCAAGGCTCCTAACTCGTCCACCGCCATCTTGGTTGGCAAGACACAAAGACACACAGTGCCAACCAACCCCAGTCCAGTATAGCCCCGCCCCACTCAGCAAACTGTCGGCTTCCGATTGGCAGTGAGTGGAGCGTAACCACGTAAAGTCCTGCCTTGGAACGATGCGATTGGTGGATTATTAACATAGCGCGCACGGCCCGCAGCGGAAACTAACTGCTATGTTCGACTGTTCTATGGATGAGTTGCGGGTTTCCTCCCTTCCATGTGTTCATGGCAGGTGCGGCGCATGAATAATGACGTCATTAACTTTACCGCTCTGAGGTGCCATCTTTGATGTGGGCGCAAAGATCAGTGGCTGTAATTACGTGCTGTTAGAATAAGCTTCTACATAACGTATTCTGTATGATAGTAACGTAGGAAACACTACAGCGCTGTAAAAAAAGTTTTAACCTTCACTAAGAGGGCTGTGACGGTAGTCACAATCACCAGGAGCTTCAGACAGACTATGTATGTAGTTCCTTGGAATGTTCTTATGTTTTAGTCACCCTGTACCCATTATAGGCACAGGGTGTGTGTAAAATATTTAGTGTTAAATGTTTTGCCTGCTCTCCTGCCCTGTTGAGGATTGCTACCAACTAGGTGGATTTGGCTATAGAACCTGTATAGTGCCCTCTGTTGGTAGGAACAGCAATATGCACTACCTGAATAGCAAAGCTTGTTCATTTGCCTATTCGGGTAGATTTGCATATTGCTAATTCCACAGGCAGGAGAGATATTTTGTGTTAAATATTGTCTTCTCTAACACTTTAAGAAACATGTCCTTGTGTTATAATTAGTTGCTGTATGTTGCCTGCTATGATTTGGTTATTTGTATCTAATTGAAGTTGTCACAGCAATCTAAGTGTAAAGAACTTATGGCCTAGTCTAGAGTTAATATCAAGTATTGCTTATGTGAATATTTAGGTATGCCAGTGACAGAGTCTTTGGACCTTTTGGCTGGGTGCCCGACTCCTCTACTCTTGGGATAAATCAAGAGAGCTAGGCCTGAGAAATGCAAGTACCTTTGTGAAGGTAATAGCAATTACTGTAAGCAGAGCTGCAGAGGGTACAATACCTGCCTGGAAGGAAAGCTGCAGCGGAATAGGCAGAGGGGAAGTTACCTGCCTGGAAGAAGAGCTGCAGCCTGCTCGGGTAGAAAAGCTCCTGAAGGACCCCAGCCAAGCTGCGGCAGGTTTCCCGGTTCAAGCTAGGAAGCCAGCTTGGCAGAGGTACCCAGCCAAGGTACAGGAAGCTCAGTCACAGGGGCTAAGATGGAGCAAGCCACCTAAATTGTGGTTTTAACACTGTAGGATCAAAATTACGTTTGTTTTTGACCCTATAGTGTTCGTTATAGTTTAAAAACGTGTTTGTCAACTATGTCAAGCATACGGAAATTACTCAGACAATCAAAGTTCAACCCAGTAATGTTTACAATAATGTACCTCAACAAGATTAATGTGAATTGTACGTATGCACAACCAAGAACGAAAAAAGTTAACAAAAGAAATTAATAATTCTATGTCACACATTTTCCAATAAGATATCAAAGCCATTTCCCCCTTAATTTTTGGATTTGGTAACACAAATGATTTGGAATTTAATATAAAATTCATAATGTTACCCTAGAATTATTCATTGCTATCTCAAGTCATATCTATAGCCACCACCCATCTTTATAAATCCATCCTATCCAATCCCAATTATTATTATTATTATTATTATTATAAGTATTTATATAGCGCCAATTTATTGTTATAAAATTGGGATATTCAGGGGCGGACTGAGCACTTGGGCAAATTGGTTATGGACTGAGGGCCCAGCCAGCCTGCACACAGCAGGGGCCCCGCACGGCATTCCGCGGGCCCCTGTTACAAAATACAATCTCCAAAATACAATTTGCCGGTCCCAGCAAGGCACACCGAGAGACAGCTAATGGGGTCTTTCCAAAGACCCCACTAGGCTGCCTCTCGGTGTGCCTGAAAGATAAACAGCACGAGAGGTGTCTGTAACAGATCAGGCAGCTCTGTGCTTCTCATTAAGCAGGAAATTACATCATGTTTCACAAGTTCAATGAGCTCTGCGGAGCTGCCTGTTCACTGTTACAGACAGCAAGCAGTACAGTATGTGATACAACATGCCACAGGTAAGGGAAGGGAAAGATAAACAGGTTAATTTTAATTAAAACTCTATATAATCAGCCCCCTACCGCTTCTATCCCCTGTAGCCCACCTACCCCCTGGACCCAGTCTAACCCCTGCAGCCCCTATAATCCCCCTATCCCCTGTAGCCCACCTACCCCCTGGACCCATTCTAACCCCTGCAACCCCTGCAGCCCCTATATCCTCTCTATCCCCTGTAGCCCACCTACCCCCTGGACCCATTCTAACCCCTGTAGCCCACCTACCCCCTAGACCCAATCTAACCCCTGCAGCCCCTATAACTCCTCTATCCCTTGTAGCCCACCTACCCCCTGGACCCATTCTAACCCCTGTAGCCCACCTACCCCCTCGACCCATTCTAACCCCTGCAGCCCCTATAACCCCTCTATATCCCGGAAGCCCCCCTGCACCCATTCTAACCCCTGCAGCCCCTATATCCTCTTTTATCCTGTAGCCCACCCTACCCCTGGACCCATTCAACCCCTGTAGCCCACCTACCCCCTAGACCCATTCTAACCCCTGCAGCCCCTATAGCTCCTCTATCCACTGTAGCCCACCTACCCCCTGGATCCATTCTAACCCCTGCAGCCCCTGTAGCCCACCTACCCCCTTGACCCATTCTAACCCCTGCAGCCCCTATAAACCCCTCTATTCCCTGTAGCCCCCCTGCACCCATTCTAACCCCTGCAGCCCCTATAATCTCTTTATCCCCTGTAGCCCACCTACCCCCTGGGCCCATTCTAACCCCTGTAGCCCACCTACCCCCTAGACCCATTCTAACCCCTGCAGCCCCTACAACTCCTCTATCTCCTGTAGCCCACCTACCCCCTGGACCCATTCTAACCCCTATAGCCCACCTACCCCCTCGACCCATTCTAACCCCTGCAGCCCTTCTAAACCCTGCAGCCCCTAAAACACATCTACCCCCTTCAGCCCTTCTAATCCCCTGCAGCCCCCCTACCCACTGCAGTCCTTACCTTTGCAGCCCTTCTAACCACTGCAGCCCCCCTACAGTCTATAAACCTCCTACAGCCTCTCTACTCTCTAGAGCTCTTAAAATACCTGCACCTCTTACAGCCCTTAAAATATCTGCATCCCCTACAGACCCTTACCTCATACAGACCGTCTACCCCCTCCGCAGCCCCTCTATCCCCTACAGCCCTTCTAACCCCTTCAGCATCCCTACATGCTACAGCCCCTAAAATCCCTGCACACCCTACAGCTATTATATCCCCTAGAGCCCCTACATTCCCTGCATCAACTAAAGCCCAATGAACGCCATGCACAAACTACAGACCATTTCCCCTACACCCACTACTGCATCTATTGCTCTCTGCATGTGCCACAGCCCCTATCCCTCCCCTACATCCACAATAGCCCCTATTGCCCCAACCCAACTATAGGCTCTATCACTCCCTGTCCCCACTAAAGCCCCTATAAACACTACAGCTTCTATGCCCCTGGCATCCATTGCAGCGTTTATCCCCCTTGTCTCCTGCACACGCCACAGCCCCTATTACCCATTGCACTCATTAAAGCCCCTATTAACCTCTGCACCCACTATGGCCTTTATAACCCTGCATCCTATGCTATGACATAGAAACGTCTCTACACCCACATGAATACTACTATGATTTAGTTGTAGAAATTACTTGTCTCCATTTTTGATTGTGGTGTCTTTTTATCCATTTAAATGGACACTATAGACACCCAGACCACTTCAGCTCATTGAAGTGGTCTGAGTGCAGTGTCCCAGTTTCCTTAAACCTGCAATGGCAATTATTGCAGTTTTTGAGAAACTACAATAATTACCTTTCAGGGTTAACTCTATCTCTAGTGGCTGTCTACCAGACAGCCACTAGAGACTTTTGCATCGCTAGGCAACTTTTGGTCACCTAACTGACGCTGGACGTCCTTACGCTATGCATGAGGACATCTAGCTTCATACAAAACCCCATAGGAAAGCTTTATACAATGCTTTACTATGTGGGAAGTCCTAATGCGAGTGTAGCGCCTGAACCAGCACTGAGGGACATCAGCGCTGGATTCAGGTAAGTGACAGAAGGGGGTTTTTATCTGTGGGTAACTATAGTGCCAGGAAAACTACTTTTGTTTTTCTAGCACTATTGTTTCCCTTTAAATAAACTCTAATTCCACATATCCTGACACGACACACAAAGACACATGTATAATTACACCAGGGTTCACAGTGCATATACACACAAAAGCATACATTCACGTTACATGCACATACAATCAAATAAACGGTACATCTACAACAGGACATATATTGATCTTCAGGGGGCCCGGGTCCTAATTTTGCCCCGGGGCCCAAACCATTGTCAGTCCGTCCCTGGGTATATTTGACAACAAGTAATTTACATACGGAATATTACATAGACAAGAGGCTAAGAAGGCCCTGCTCAAACGAGTTTACAATCTATGAGTTATGCAGTCTATAAGTAATGGTGAAGTCACACAAGAGAAGTAACAGAACGTCAGAGGGGGTAGGAATTGATAGATAAGATACTGGTGTCAAAATAAGCTGGTAAAAGTGGTGTGTAGAAGAACCAAACAGTGGCAGGAAAAAGAGTGAGTTGGGCTATGGAGGCGAGGGAAGTGATGAGGACAGTGAAATGTTCGTGCCCCGCCTCCAAAATGTGCACAAACTCCGAGATTGATGTTGCATGATGTCATCGCCATCATGATGTCATTACGCATGCATCATAAAAGTGGGTGGAGCCATAGATGAGAGAGGTAAAATACTTGGCAAGGAAGAAGGCAGAACTATAGGAACGTAGCATGAATTTGTAATGTAGGAAGTCAGGTGTGATGTGAGACTTCATTCAACAACGTTCTGCAGTATGGGAACTAAGCTGGAGATAGTGGGTGAGTTTGCTGTGCCAGTGGATGATGCTTAGAGTGAACTTTGATTAGTGCTGCTATATCTAGAGCAGTAAACAGGACATAGTATTAGGTAGCTTGAGAGGGACAGGAGAGAGTTGAGAGGGGAAAAAGTGGAAACTAGAGAGCGAAAGACAAGTGAAAATTTGAGCTCAGACAGAGTTGCCAACATTTGAAAAATATCCAGGGAAACTTTTCAGCAGAGCAACCAAGTAATTAAGCGCTTACAGTTGTGGTGACCATGTCCACCATTGTCACAGCACTCGGTACCACTCACCTGCTCCTGGGTGCCCATAGCGTTTTAGAGGTGGTCCAGGGACATTGATGCAAACTAAGATGTCTCTTAGCCCCTAAACAATTTAAATAATCCCAGAGTGTTCCACCTATAGATGAGAGGTGGCTCTTCATTTGACTATGTCAACCTCTTTAACCCCAGAGTGCCTCCTAATCAGTGCTTGGTTGTTTTAAACTCCATGTTTCTGACTCCTGATGCATTATCATTTTCCTTTTTCTTGACCTGCCTCTCTTCTGATTGATTTCCTGGTTCCTTACTTCAGCTTCCCTCCAGACCACACTTTCTAGCTGCGTACCGACTTTTCGACCATTTGTCTCTTGTCTCCTCCGTTTTGAATTCTGCTGCCTGCTCTCTTTTTCATTTTTTTTTTTAATTAAAAGGCCCTGTGCCACCACTAACCTATCAGGGCCCTTAACAATAACCAAACCCTGGAGGATTGTCACAGCCAGCTTCCAATATCACATACAACCTTCATATATAGCTACAGCACTGACAGCCACCCCCTCACACAGAAATCCCTCTCCCTCACACTTTCATTTCACATGCACATATCCTCCCGACACATGCTCGCTGACTTTTAGTGTGTTTTGGTCACACCCACCTGGGGTTTTTGCAGAGGTGACGGAAGCCAATTGCAGCGGAACAGCACTCCCTTACAATCAAGACCCTCAGGAGCACCTGGAAGTGGGGACATGGTGCCGAAGGGTCTGTGATGGCACAAAGGCCTTTAATGGGAAGAAGCCAAGCGAGGAATCCGAGAAGGGAAGAAGCAGGAGGCGCAGTCAATTAATCCAAAGTCAGACAGCAGAGAAGAGAAGTCGATCAATCCGGAGTCAGGTCAGGCAACAGGCAAGGAGAATCAATCAGGGGATCTAGGGTCAGGAACATAAGCTGAAAAGCAAGGCAAAAGGCAGCTATACAAAGGCAAGGAAAATAACCAAGCACTGACTGGAAGGTGTATTGGTTTAAATAGGAAGCCAGGATCACATGACCGGTCACCTCCCAACAGTAGGTGGGGCACACAGGAGCTATAAAGAGAGGTCAGGGACTCAGCGCCATCTTGGTTTGCACCATAGTCCCTGGCCTGCCCTCTCCTAACAGATCTACAGTTCTCCTCCTCCTCCCTGTGCAGAACTCCAGGTCCGCGTGGCTGCTGCCATCTTGCCGCGACAGTGTGTTCCCTGCGAACCTTAGCGGCGAGAGGGAGAGAAGAAACTGCCGCAGACCTGGGAGAGGGGTCTCTGGGAGCGGCGAGTACCACGAAGACACCGCGAAGACGCCGCGGGCGCCCAGAGTGGGTAAGTGCACGGCAGTGCCGTGACAGTTTTACAAGCAGAAATCCCACATATTAGTGGGTGTTTAATTAATACAATTAATTTTGTATAAATAAAAAAATAACATTGAAAAATGTCCTGTGTGCACATTCTAATAAATTAGTCTGTGTGTGCTTTGCACAAATAATGACACCTTTATGAACATACACAAACTAATACACCATCAGACACATACAATTACACCCTCAGACAAACACACACATACAATTATACCCTCAAACACACATCCTATTACACCCTCTATCAGACACATAATTATACTCTCACATACAGTGCACTCCCACCCACACAGAGTACACTTTTGCATACACACACAGTGCACCCCTGACACACTTCATCCCACATACACACATCATCCCCACATACATTCACCTCCACACACAAATACATACTTCACCCCATTACACACCGAATCATACACACATACACACTCCATTACATACACACATACACACTACAGCTCCTTGATAAGCACACAATGCAACCCCAATACACATACACTCACACTGCAATCCCTAGATGCACACGCACACACTTTACAGACCCTCTCAGCACACACACACACAATCTCAAAAGCTCCTATACGTGAGCATGTGCTCACACTACAGCCCATAGTTACACATAGTACACCATAAACAGACTCCTATATACACACACTTCACCACCACAGCCTCTTCTAAACACCATGGAAAATTATCTTGCATCTCCTGAAAAGGTTTTCCAGTTTCTATAAAAAGGTGTCTTACCTTTAATAAACTACAGGCAGTGCTAATGTTGCGGTTACACTGGGGCCCATTGAGTGGCCCATGCACTTAGGGCCACCCCACAGGCATGTGTGTTCAGGGGCCCAAAACAATTTTTGCACCAGGGCTCTCTCTACATTAGTTCCACCACTGTGCAGCAGCTTCCCCGGCACACAAGCTCTGCCCCTGCATGGAAGATCACCTCCCTGTATGCAAGCTCCGCTCCCACATGGAGCTCCGCACCCACTCTCTAGCAGAGGACCTTGCTGCAGGAAGAAGCCTGAAAATGACCTCCCAGTTCTCCCACAGCCACAGCGTCCAGTGCCAGCTAGGCTTCCAATATTTGCAAAGTACAAAGCATGACAGAGTGATCTTTGATCTTGTATGTGTATGTGCCTGCTACTGAGTGGGGTTGTGTGTGTGTGTCAGTGAGCTTGTCTGTAGTGAGCTTGTGTGTGTTTCAGTGAACTTGTGTGTTAGTAAGTAACAAATGTGAGGAAGGCTGTACTTGATGGACGTAAGTCTCTTTTCAGCTATGTAACTATGTAGTGAGCTTGTCTGTAGTGAGCATGTGTTAGTGAGATTGTCTCTAGTGAGCTTTTGTGTGTTAATGAGCTTGTCTGTAGTGAGCATGTGTGTGTGTCAGTGAGCTTGTCTGTAGTGAGCATGTGTGTATCAGTGAGCTTGTCTGTAGTGAGTGTTTGAATCAGTGAGCTTGTTTAGTGAGCATGTTTGTCAGTGAGCTTGTCTGTAGTGAGCTTGTGTGTGTGTGTGTCTGAGCTTGTCTCTAGTGAGCTTGTTTGTGTCAGTGACCATGTCTGTAGTGAGCATGTGTGTCAGTAAACTTGTCAGTAGTGAGTTTGTGTGTGTGTGTCAGTAAGGTTGTCTGTAGTGAGCTTGTGTTTGTGTCAGTAAGGTTGTCTGTAGTGAACTTGTGTGTGTCAGTAAGCTTGTCTGTAGTAAATGTGTGTGTATCGGTGAGCTTTTTCACTCCCCACGGCGGCTAGCTTTAATATTTCCTGCACGGCTTAGCAGAGGGCTGACAAATCCCAGGTGCCAAGGCGAAATTTCTAGTCTCCGTGGCGACCTTGCGTCTGTGATTTGTATAGCCCTGTGTATGTATGTATGTGTGTGTGTGTGTATGTATTTAATATAGTGTCCAAGTAGAGATTGTAGCCGTGTTAGTCCAATAAAAAAGGTATTACATGGTATGAATTTTATCTGTTTTTTTACGTACTCACACACATATATACACATTTTAAAAACTCTCCCCCTACTTTTGTCCCTGGCCCCTAATGTGCCACCCTTTAAATAGGGATCCTGGAGACAGGTCACACAGCACCCCTCACACAGACACCACCCCCATACACACACTGTACCTGTCACACAGACCGTGCACCCCCAAACACACACTGCCCCCACACACACACTGCACCCCTATACGCACACCGCCGCCTCACACAGACACTGCCCTCTCACACACACACTGTACCCCTCACATAGACACTGCACCACTCACACACACATACCACATCTCAAAAACACACTGCAACCCTTAAACACTCACACACTGCGCTCACACACACTGTCCCACACACTGCGCCCCTCACACAGACACTCTTCACCCCACACGCACATTGCATCTCTCACACACACTTTACCCCTCACACACACATATACATTGCACCCCTCACACACATACACTATTGCCCCAGGTAAGTTGCCTGTGACTGTTCTTAAATAGTTTGACTACTTACTCTGGGAGGGCGCCAAGGCACTCCTGGAACCATAACCAGCACATAGAGCTGTACTGGTTATGGTGCCTGGATTCTTCCTTTAAATAATCTACCAGTGCCCCTTCCGAGATTCAGTTCTGGATCTGCCCCTGTATGAAGGCATGGCTTTAACCAAATATAATAAGCAAGTGTCAACAGAAACTGAGCCAATCCCCAAAACAGAAGGGGTGATCTATTTGGAGGTATTGTGTGTATATATGATTTTAATATTGAGAATAAAGGATTTTCGTTACCTGTTGCTGCAATCTGTTTTCTGGTATACTGATTCCAATAGAGGATACTGAGAAGGCTGAAAAGTTAGCGCAGACTCATCTGCTCTTTATTTTGACTTAAAATCTGTTCATCTGCATTTGAGTTGGTCAAGTGTGAGATATACTATAAATGTTCTCTCACTATATGCACTTTGCAATAATTGCACTAGTAATTGTTATTTGTAGTTTGCAAATTAACACTTGATAATTTGTAGTGCACTTTATTTGGTATTGCACAATTGATTGAAAGCTTTATGTGTATGAAAAACACAATCTTCACAGTCTTAAAGACATAGCGCAGCTTTATATGTTTTTGAAGAAAGAATTGAATCCCAATTTTCAGTGGCCTAATGGTGCCTTGATGTAGGACTACCACAAGGCTAAGTGTTAAGTACTGAAGAGACAGAAATACGATTATGATCCCTCTAGTGTTATATAAAAGTCAGAGTAATACTTATTTTACCATTTATTAAATGGAATTTACTGAACCAACCCATAGACCTAGTACATATGCAGGGATTTCATCCAATGTACAGTTCTGCATGCGTTAGAACCGGCATACCATTATAGTTATGATCTGTGAAACATGATACAATTGATAACACGTGCACAGTGCATTAATTGCAAATGCTTTTAAAAAAAAATAAAAAAATCTTACAATTAGAATTATTAAAACTTGTTTTAACCCATGGTATTTTGTATCAAGTTGCGATACTGAAGTTGGAAAATTGATTTTGTCAATGCAACCTGTATGTATCGTGTGCAATCAAAGTCAAACTTAAAAATACCTAAGGATACATGTTCAAAGTCAAAAACAATCATCTTGGCACATCATCATGAGGAGATAAATGTCCTTTGGAGAAGCCTGACAGCATATAGTATGTCACATTGGACTCCCTTGGCGTGAGCTGTATATGTCAGTAAAACCAGACAATGTCAGATATTGCTCAGCTGAAGCCTCGTTCTTGTCAGTATAACCGTAATACTTAAAATAATTTGGCCCAAGTGGTATACAAATTTGGCAGAATATTGCTAGTAGGTTTGAAAATCATAAATCTCAGCACCTCTAACCGCACAGCAGCACATTTATTTGAATAGAAGTGATGCTCATTACAGCTGTCAACTTATATTTTTGAGAAAAGGCATCTCTAAAATTGGGCCATCAACAAAATATATTGTATTTATTTTAACATAAAGAAGTGCATAGTTTATGGAGATTTCTAGGATGGATGTTTACATTCATTAATTTTTGGACAGAATTATTTTTGTCTGCACAAAATGAGTCACACAACACAATGAATAATTTTCTAATTCCTAAAAATAGCATATTTGATCTAATAATAAGTTTGTGAACAAAATGCACCTTTGACGAGCAACACCCATAGTGTAAAAAAAAAAAAAAAAAAAGCTTTATTCCTAAATTTTATAGATCATTGGTTACAATTTAAGATAGGATCCTGTCAATAACAGAACATTAACCTTTGATTGAACAGCATAAAACATGATTTCTTCTTCAACTGATCATCAACTTTTTTTGGCCTGTGTAAATCCATTGACCTTGCAGTCCCTAAGATAGATTTTTATTCATTGCAGCTCATAGTGATTACAATGTATTATGAGTATTATGTGCTTTCTGCACATATCCTCTTAGCATGAAATGTGCATAAGCAGGTGATTTCATCTGCAAGGTACGGTAAGCTGTAGGTGAAGCATACATCAGTGACATTTAGAGAAATTTACTCGTAAACTGACTCGAGCACACAATTTGTGGTTCTGTAATTGGTTTTTAGTCTACTGGGGCACACAGCATTCTGGGTATAAGCTCGGAAAACAAACAGGAATTCGGGTGATTGAACATTCAGATGTTCTATCTGTTTGTAGTAGAAGAATTAAATAAACCAGCCATGAATGGGTACAGTGAGGGGAAGAAAACTCATTTTAGTGCTAGTCAAACCAGGAAAAATGAGTATTAAAAAAAAATAATATATATATATATATATATATATATATATATTTTTTTTAACATTTGGAACCTACTATATGCAAATACAGATAATGTGGCATTAAAATAGGGGCACTAAAACAAAAATTTTAAATGTATCAAAATATTTAAAATCATAAATTGGTATTAATTAAACCTGTTAATTGTAAAATATGAATTGTGCTGGGGGGCTTGTACAAACGCGGAGAAAGATGGCCACTTGAGCTCGGAGCTCTGCACCACGAGCTAAACAATTGAGAAAATATTTGCAGTTCAGACGACCATCCTAATCCTGTCATCACAATTCTAAACCAAAATGGCACATGGACAAAGGGGAAAAACTACATTTTTTTTGCTGAAAAAAAGACCTGTAGCTCTACAGCCTAACGATCTGGGCCTACAAGATGGCACTGGCTGCTCCGGAGACAGCAGCCCCCACTCAGATACAGAGGCACCTGAGGGGACTGAACAACTCACAGCTTCCCTTCTACAAGCTGCCTTGGATAAACAAACCAACAAATTGATAGCCATCTGGCACTCAAGCGTGGCAGAAATAAAAAAAAGACCTACATGAACTATGCTCACGCACCATGCACGTGGAGGCTAAGATGGAGGAAATAGTAGATGCTCACAACACTGCAGTGGATAGAATTCAACAGCTGAAATCGCAGCTTACAAAGTATGAAATTAAGCTAATGGATCAGGAGGACCGCTCGAGACGCAGCAACCTAAAATTACGCTGCATCCCTGAGTCGGTACAAGCGGCTGGTCTACCTATGTTTGTAAACAACTTCAGAGCTCTGCTTCTGGAGATCCCATCCAAAATGCTCTTGCTGGACCGACTTCATAGGGTCCCAAAGCCGAAACACATCTGCCTCCCTCCCGAGGGATGTACTGCTGGAAGCCCATTATTTCCACATTAATGAAATGTTGCTACGCCGAAGCCGCACAGCAAAGGACTTACCTACCAAAGTCATCTTCGCATATCTTTCGGCAGCTACGCTGAGACAATGGAAAGCATACCAACGGATTACAAATGTCCTACGTGAACAACAAATAATCTACCGCTGGGGCTTTCCTACCCACCTGATCATCACCAGGAATGATACCACTCAAATAATAGTATCAGTGGAAGAAGGGTTGTGCCTCTTACAGCAGTGGAACCTCTGGCCGCATGAAGGATCGGCGAGCACTAATTCACTGTGGCGTCTGGAGCGGGAATGGTCCCCGGCTATGAACTCAAAGTGAAACTTTGCAAGTATACCGCGTTGCTACCGCTAGTCTATCCTAGCTGTAAATATTATCACAACTGTGATTACAGGTTAAACTTTCATTACTGAGTATGCGCATACAGTAGCATCACAGTGCCCCACAGCTAACGTGTTTAGATGAATGTTTTCCATAATTTTAAGTTACTGTTTGAAACTTGTTATGACTATATACCTATCGTAGCTGACACACTGTTAGACATATGCCAGCCCAGGCTACCTAGCTTGTCACCAACTCTGCCTCCATGCCCCCAATAGTACAGACTTTCTGCACAAAGGGGAACCACCATTATATGCGGGGATATAAATTAGGTGCTGGACCCCAACCTAAACACATCCACACCAAATCATTCCCAATGGTATAAAGCGATTCAATTACAATGCAAAGCAATGATCAAACTGTTGCTAAAATTAAATGTATGTGATAGTTGGGACACTATGCAACCTAACGACAGATGTTATTCTTACTACTCACAAATGCGCAAATCATACTCTAGAATAGACTTGATTCTTATTCCTCCTTTAATCAAATCCTAGCTTGTGACATAGGTATTATTGTGTGATCCGACCATGCCCCAGTCACACTTACACTGAGAGACGACTTCAAATTCCGCAGATGTAACCCGTGGAGACAACAACCACGCTATTGAATGACGATAACTTTAGCGCTGCAGTGGAGTCAGATCTCTCGCAGTACTTTAAAACAAATGACACTCCTGAGACGCCTATTTCTTCCACATGGTTAGCCCATAAAGCTGTTATACGTGGGGTATTCATCTGAAGGGCATCCTTCCTTAAGAAACAATCGCAATGATTTTAGCATATCCAGCACAATGTATAATTTGCATAAACTAAAAGCAAAACAATATGCTATGGGAAACAAAGCCGGGTCGTTGCTAGCTAGTAGGCTACACGACTCTGACGCCCAATCCAAAATAGCATACTTATTGACAGGCAAGGGCAAAAAGATCATAAAACCCCAAAACATATGGAACATCTTTGCACAGTTTTATAGTAAACTGTACAACTTAAAAGAGGGCGCTGAAGTCCATCAACCCATTTCTGAGGAAATTTCCCAATTCCTAGCACAAGTGACCCTCCCCATTTAACCCATGACCAAAGTCGACAATTACTGGAACCTATTACCCAAGCTGAGGTAATGCGCTGGTAATCAAAGACTTACCCTCACACAAATCTCTCTCCCCCCAAATGGCAAAACTATTCAAAACAGCCACAGAAATCCAATCTCTCCTGGAAGAAATGCCACATTACCCAAACCAGGTAACCCCCAACCAAATGCGCCAAATGAGTCAAAATACCCCAAGTTTAATACCTTAGGTTGTATTTTTTTAAAAATATATACATGTGAAGGGTTATTCAGAGATTCCTGACAGATATCAGTGTTACAATGTAACTTTAGCTAATTTTGAAAAAAAATGGTTTGGAAATCGCAAAGTGCTACTTGTACTTATTGCCCTATAACGTGCAAAAAAAGCTAAGAACATGTTAACATTGGGTATTTCTAAACTCAGGCAGTGGCGTGGGTGGGGTGGTCCACCCCGGGTGCCACTAGGTAGGGGGGTGCCATGACCAGACCCGGCCTTAGGATGTGTGAGCTGTGCGGCTGCACAGGTTGCCATGGCAGCTGGGATGCCAGGCGGCCGACACAGCTCACACACTCATGATCCTCTGAACTTGAAGACAGGCTGCACATAAGAAAAGTGGGGGTGGAGCTAATCAGCAACAGGGGCAGAGTAAAACCGTCAGCATGGGCAGAGCTAAGCACGGCCTCCTACTGCTGCACATCGAGGGGAAGCAGGAAGGAGACTCCAGGGAGGGACCTTAGTGCATCCGCTCCTCCTGCAGCCCATACTGCCTGTAAGTGAGAGAGAGTGTGTGTGTGTCTGTCTGCCTGCAACTGTGTCTGTGTGACTGTGTGTGTGACTGTCTGCCTATTACTGTGTGTGTGTGACTGTCTACCTGTGATTCTGTGTGTGTGTGTGTGTGTGTGAGACTGTGTGCCTGTGACTCTGTGTGTGTGACTGCCTGTAACTACATGCGTGTGACTGTCTATCTCTAACTGTGTGTGTGTGTGACTGTGTCTGTGTGTGTGTGTGTGACTGTCTGCCTGTAACTTTGTGTATGACTGTCTGCCTGTAACTGTGTCTGTTTGACTCTGTGTGTGTGTGTGTGACTGTCTGCATGTAACTGTGTGTGTGTGTGACTCTCTGTGTGTGACTGCCCGTAACTGTGTGTGTGACTGTCTGCCTGTGGCTCTCTGTGTGTGACTGCCTTTAACTGTGTGTGTGTGTGTGTGTGTGACTGCCTGTTTGTAACTGTGTGTGACTGTCTGTCTGTAACTGTGTGTGTGTGTGAATGGCTGCCTGTGACTACCTGCCTTTAACTATCTGTTTGATTTTGTGTCTCTGTGACTGTCTGCCTGTAACTGTGTGTGTATGTGACTGTCTGCATCTGTGACACTGTCTGCCTGTAATTGTATGTGTGACTGCCTGTAACTATTTGTGTGATTGTCTGTCTGTAACTGTGTGTGTGACTGTGTGCAAGTGACTATGTGCCTGGGACTGGACTCTGAAGACTGTTGTTAATATTGTTGTGTTAAAAAAAAAAAGGAATTATATTGTTAGGGGATGAGCAGGGGGCTTTAGAGGGAGAGGCAAGGTTTTTTGGGAAGGCGGGTGCAGTAGTTTTATGGAAGGGAGTTGAAGGGGTTTTGTAGAAGGGGACAGGGATTTTTCATAAGGGGGACTGAGCAGGGGTTTTGTGGAATGGGGCAGGACATGCATTTTGTAGAACAGTGGGCATTAGAGGGGTTTTGTAGAACAGGGGCAGGACAGAGGGTTTTGTAGAAGGTCTTTTTTTTTAAAGCTTACACATTTGTGCGATTTTTAAAAAGAAAGCATTTAAAAAGTATTGCAGGTCTTTTTTAAATTTTAAAGTCGAGGGGGGAGGGAGGAGGGTACCAAGCACAGGATCTGCCCCGAGTGCCAAATTCTCTAGGTATGCGCCTGAACTCAGGAAAAAATTGGAAACTATGTAGCATGGGTGTTTTTTCGCGGTTGTAGATGCGTAACAGATTTTGGGAGTCAAAGTTAGAAAAAGGGTTTCTAAAAAAAAAAAAAAATGTTTTCATCATATTTTATATAGTGATGTCCCGAACGGTTCGCCACGGATTCCAGTCAGCAGACACATTCCAGCCAATCAGCAGCAGACCCTCCCTCCCAGACCCTCCCACCTCCTGGACAGCTCACTATGAATGCAGCTTCAAAATGGATGCTGTCCAGGAGGTGGGAGGGCCTGGGAGGGAGGGTCTGCTGCTGATTGGCTGGAATGTTTCTGCTGACTGGAGTTCGTGGCGAACCGTTCCTGGCGAACCGTTCGGGACATCACTAATTTTATACTATGACTAGATGAGAAAAATGATTCTAATCTGCTAATCCCTTTCTATGTTTCTATGTTTGCAGTGACTTTAACGGGTGTTTTAAATCAGTTAGTTATAGCAAAGAGAACCTACATAATTGTGGGTGCAAACTGGGAACCAGCGTGTGTCCATATCCATTTCTGCGTGCTTATGACTCTCTCCAATTTCATTCATGCGGCCTCATGTTTTTGGTTTTTTTTTAATACTCTATTCAGTGATATATTCAGGAGCTCCTGTGTCATTCTTTCTCACTTTATGATGCTTCTATTTTATTTTTATTCATTTCTGTAGTCGATAACCTAAATAGACACAATCTGGTTAGAATCTTTTTAAGATGTTCTACACCCTCCTTCATGGTGTTTACTCCTACTATTCTAGTTTTAATCTCTAACTCTGTGACATGATTCAATTACTATTCTCCTTCTGTGACTCTTGGTAGATAAACCATTTATATTCCTTTGCTGCCTATACTGCCATTTTTGTTTGTTTATCACAATCCTGAGATCTGTATCCTTGTCCTAGGCCTAATCCTAGCTGCAAGATGTACTGCATTTACTAGTAGTGTGATTTCTTTCTTCAATAAAGCAAGCACTTTATCACTTAGTCTTTTTTTTTTTTTTGTTCTCCACTTACTTTAGACAAAGCAATTACAGTGGGATGAAAATCTGTAAAAGTCGTAACTATCTATTTGCATATTTTAGATGGCCTTTTGGGAGAGTTGTGAATATCATAGAGCTGTATTAAGCTTGTGTGACGAAATCACATATTTGGGTGTATCTATCTCTGGTCTGCTTTTGGCAGCCCTTCGTTCAAACCCCCTTTCCATTCCCAGGCCCAGTTATTTTGGAGAGATAACAGAGTTCTAAAGGGCCCTGTTATATGGCCGCCATTCGGATACTTGCTCGCCACGTGTTAGAGAAAACGGCAGCCATCTTGTCCCCAGAACATAGACAGCGGGATTTGGTCGTCGAGTGTCTGGTACCCTAGACTGGATACTCGACCATGCAATACACCATGGCCTCTTCCATGGACGTCTATTAAGTTTTCCCCATTCGCCAGGAGAGCACTATTTGGTGTGGATACTCTTGTTACACCAGTAAACCAATGCTACTGCTGAGACTCAAAGACAGTTCCCTATTTTGGGACTATTGGGAGACTTTCAAACAGACCGACCGCGACCACCAAACTTGTGGAACTATTGTGGGCATCCGCTTGTGTGCTGTCAGTCAAATCTTTACCTTGGTGGCGTTTCCGCTGGGAACGTGGGATCAAAGCGCTATTTTGCCAGATTGGGCGCTCTGGAACCAACTATCTGGACATGTTTACAATGTATTATTGTACATTTTCATATTTCCGTATTTTATGCTGAGTCACGATGACTCAAATTTTCATGTGGGTGTGTTGTGAGAGTTCCCGTGGGCGTGTGTTATGTACCTTGACTTGCATAAAATCCGGCCATCTGGCCAGAATATAACATTCCTGTTGTACCCTTCATGTAGTCTTGACCGATACTTGGGTTGGCGATTGCTGTGTTGCGGTGTTTCTCCTCTCTGCTCGCTAGGATTTCGGTAACGGTCGACTCAGCGCTCCTGGATATCAGGACTATAATCACAAAGTCCCTAGACGGTTCGGGAGTGTCGGAAAGAATGGGTATTCGGGATACCAGCATTCTTTACATCTTGTTATACACTTATTCACACAAATGTATATTTGTGCATCCTGTTAAGAGCAAGGCTGTATGGGGACTCTGCAGTTCATATATGCATTGTGAGTTCATAATATCAAGATCAAATTAACAACAGCAACAACAACAACAACATCAACAACAACAAAAAAAGAAAGAAAAGAGGATAAAAGGTGGATCATGGAGAAAGCCACAGAAATATATCTGAACGGAATCATTTTTAATTTGACTACTTTGACTATTTTGACCTATTCTCTTTGAAATTCCCCACGATAATTCAATTTTAATTAATTTAATTAATAAACCTTAATGGAATTTATTCACTATACTGGGAATTAATGGCAATTGAGAAATTAATTGCAGATAACAAAACACATAATACAGTTCTGGAAAAATTTTTATTTCTGAATTGTCTTGTATGTGATGTAATGACATGTTAGTTAACATTTTTTTTTTCTCAGCAGAAAAGAGATTCCAAATAAGAAATAATAATTTGATAATCCCATTGTACAGCGCTACGGAATTTGCTGGTGCTATATAATTAATAAAATAATAATATAATATAAAATAATAATAATCAGGAGCCGCTTCACCCACTTTCAACCACAATTCCTAACTGTTATCAAGATAATAATCAGTATTGTCCACTAGGGGTCACTGTGGCATTGTGTATAGTACATTCCCTCTTACAATCTGGCAGAAGCTCTGTGCTTTATGGTGTAAAGAAAGAAATGTAGTTTGATGCATGTCTGATCATTCAGAGTCTCGTATTTGAATTATGCCATGCTTTCAGCGATTCTTCAACAATGGCGCTACAAAATATTTGGAGCATAGACAACTTATAAAAAGGTTGAGTTAGCCTAATTTGACGTGTTCTGTCTGAGTTTAGAACAAGTGCTATTCACTAAAACGGGAATTGTGAAAAAGTACCCTATTTTTAATCTAAAATAGCAAATATGGAAAAATTCAACAATTCCTTCTCTTTTTGCAACTTAGTCATTTTAGCCTACAATTTTAAATTATCCTGTAATTTCTTCACAATTTCTGGTTTAAAAAAATATATGCCATGATTTACGAAAGGTGGGGTGAGTTATAGATCAATCACAGTTCCCAATGTATTATTAATAATGTGTGTGATCTGATTCTTTCTTGTCCAGTTTAATTATATAGAAATGTACGTTTAAAAATACTCAGTTCCTTTAATTTCACTCATTCCTGTTTCTGCTGCTTTGGCAATGCAAAATAAAATCAATATAGTTCTTCCTAAGATCTATAAATGTTGTTTTGTTTAATCTTGTTTTTGTTAAGAATAACAGGACTTTGATTTGCTCTTCAGCTAGGTCTGTTTTTGTCCTATTTTAAACTACTCTGTATTTACATATGTGTATAAATGCACTGTTCTTGTAAATATGCACTGATCAGACACAACATTAAAACCACCTGCCTAAATTGTGTAGGTCCCTCTTGTGCTGCCACAACAGCTCTGATGCATCAATGCATGGTCTCTACAAGATCTCTGAACGTGTCCTCTGGTATCTGGCACCAAGACATTTGCAGCAAATATTTTAAATCCTGCAAGTTGGGAGGTGGGACCTCCATGGATTGGATTTGTTTTTCCAGCACATCCCACAGATGCTCAATTGGTCAAAACAACACATTGAATTCTTTGTCATGTTACTCAAACCATTCCAGAACAATTTTTGAAGTGTGACGGTGCTTTATCGTGCTAAAAGAGGACACTGCGTTCAGGGAACACCATTGTCATGAAGGTGTGTACATTGTCTGTAACAATCTCTAGGTAGGTGGTACATGTCAAAGTTACAACCACATGAATGCCAGGACCCAAGGTTTTCAAGCAGAACATTAGCCAGAGCATAACACTGCCTCCACCAGCCTGCTTTCTTCCATAGTACATCCTGCTGCCATCTCTTCCCAAGGTTAATGACACACTTGCACCCAGCCATCCACCTGATCTATGAGGAATTACAATTCACCAGACCAGGCAACCTTATTCAATTTCTCCATGGTCCAGTTCTGATGCTCACATGCCCAATGAAGGCACTTTTGACTTTGGGCAGGGGTCATCATGGGCACTCTGACTGGTCTGCAGCTAAGCAGCCCTATATGCAGAAAACTGAGATGTAGTGTATTCTGACACATTTTCTTGGCCAGGATTAGCAATTTGAGTTACATTAGCTCCTCTTTGTGGTTGCTCCCACATGCATCAATGAGCCTTGGGTGCCCATGGTCCTGATGTTAACTACTGCATACTTGGAACAACCCACAACTCTCCAAATACAGGGATCAGCACACTGCCGTTTTGGAGTATATCTGATCCAGTTGTCTAGCTATCATTATTTGGCCTTGTCAGAGTTAATCAGATCTTTGTACTGGACATTTTTCCTTCGTCCAACACATGAAATTCAAGAACTGACTGTTTAATTGCTGCATGGAAGTGGCAGATGTGCTGGGCTAGTGTAAGCATACCTTCCCTCCTTCTCAATGAGCTGTGCTACATAGGAAAGTCACTCACTCTCAATGTGAAGGCTCTGTTTAATGTATTACCCAACACAGACTGAAAGTCAGCGTCGGATAGGACGTTCATTCTCACAATAAATCTGCTTAAAATTTGACCCTTGAGTGCCTGGACCATTTCCTATCTACCAGTTATATGTTTGAGGTCTGACCTGCCTCGGACCTGGCTTAGCACAGACCCGGCTAACCTTGGTTCTGGACTGTGTGCGGTGTTCCTATTTTATTTCAACTTGAAAGTCAGTGTCAGAGAAATATGGGAGGGCTTGCAAGGCAGCAGACAGCAGTTCTGCAGCCAGTGTCTGAACTAATGAACCTGGTGAAAGGAATCTTCTATGACCCTTTTGCTTTGCCAGGTGGGGTTCTACCATTTGCCCATCCTTGCAGACTGCATTTGTGAGCAGTGTCTGTATATGTGTGAATGTAGGTGTGTATTTGTGTGTAGTATTTGATTTTGCATGCAGTGGCAAGTTTGCATTTGAATGCATGGTTGTATTTGTGTGTAGTGTTGGCATGTCAATGCAATTGCGTGTTTGTAGTTTGAATGCAGTAGTGAGTTTGTGTGTGGTGTTGTCATTTGATTGCAGGGGTGTGTTTGTGTGAGGTGTTGCCATTTGATTGCAGGGGTGTGTTTGTGTGTGGTGTTGCCATTTGATTGCAGGGGTGTGTTTGTGTGAGGTGTTGCCATTTGATTGCAGGGGTGTGTTTGTGTGAGGTGTTGCCGTTTGAGTGCAGGGGTGTGTTTGTGTGTGGTGTTGCCGTTTGATTGTAGGGGTGTGTTTGTGTGAGGTGTTGCCATTTGATTGCAGGGGTGTGTTTGTGTGCAGTGTTAGTATTTAAATGCTCAAATGCTTGCACATTTATACACAAACACAGATGCACTTACAAATACACCTCCTGCACAAACACAAATACACAAAAATACATCTTATGTTTCCATACCTTTTAGGTGCAGTAGGATGGCTTTCCTGGGATACTGGCTGCAGCAGGTACTGGGTGAGGTTTATTAGAGTCTTTGCCCAGACTTTCTCTCTCCCCTGCTTTTTGTTTATAAATTTTTTTAGGCAGACAGTAGTAAAAATTAAAGGTTTAGTCTAGGTGACAAAATTACCATCTATATTTAATAAATTATATATATATAATGCATTAAGAAATGTTACCTAGAAAATTATGTTAAAAGAAATAGAATAAAAAAGTTTCACCTTTTTTAAAGTCCCTTGGAGCACTGCTTAGTAGGTTTGCCAGCAATTGTAGATAAATACTTCCACCACCAGGATGAGACACTTTTTAAAAAAGCATATCATTCAGATCTCGGGGGACTGATTTTATCCTCTAGTCCTCTGTCCATCAAGGGTTTAAGGTATAAATAGTTTAACGACAAAGAGCAGTTCCAATAATCACACAGGATGTTACGAACTGCTGAATAAACTAATAGTCAAAAAATGGCTGCTATCAGTTTATATACCACCAACATCACCAAAACATTTACTATCGAGAACCTCACAAAATGTACATGTGTAGTCCGTGGCTTGGCTCTGTTCTTTACTCTGTCCTATACACACTGCATCCACTTTACACACACACTGCAAAAACTATATGCACCTCCTTGCGCGTACAATGCTGGTCTGATCTGGGTGAGGAGCGGTCTTTTAACATTTTAGTAGCAATCCAATCCATATGTTTTTTTTAAAAAAAAAATACTATTTAACAGTCGTATATATAAACATTCTGGCATACACAAATGTTTCCTGTGCATATTTAAACAACACATTTCGGCATATGAGAAACGGCATATCTACTGTATTTACCCATCTGTCTATCTATCTGTTTGTCTGTCTGTCTGTCCATAATCTGCCTGTCTCTCTACCTTGACTTCCCATGGATATTCCTTGTGCCTTTATTGCCACTGTTTTTACAATTCCTGTTGATCTATGTATTTGCTCGGTTTGGGTAATCTTATCCTAATCTACATTGTTTTATTATTACATTATTATTTATACAGCTCCAACATATTAGGCGTCATATTCACGATTAGGAGAAACCTCAAAATAAGCAACTTGACTCAATAATGTTGATGTTCTTAGCTTCAACCTGGCTTCCATTTTGGTATTTACTAACAGAAAAGAAAGATGAAGATCTCCTCAAGTACCACATACAGCGCTCCAATTACCTCCATGCCAGACTATGTCAAGCACACTCCACATGGCACCATAAAATCCCAGTATGACGTAGATTTTATTGCCATGGGTTATGATCCCAGTGCATCTCTTCTGCCTCACTTGATTTTAGTGCTTTTTTTATTATCTTATTGGATTTGAGATAACAACTTCTTATATTTGTAGATTTCTGACTAGATTCTATGAGGAAAGATACATTTTTCTGTGCTTATTGAATTGCAATTTTCCCTTTGACTTCAATAGGGGAATTGCGATTCAATAAGCAGAGTTAAACTTCTCTTTGGTAACAGAATCTACACACTATGGTGCTTTTTGTTTTACTTATTTTTTTCATTGGTGGTATTCACTAAGGACAAGCAGGATAAGCAAATCATACAGCTGATAACCTGCAGAGTTTATTTAACTTGGTCACAAATAAACTACTGTGTAGTCGCCAAAGAATAGATGACATGCACTAGAATGAAATGATACCATATAAAAAAAATAAAATAAAAAAAACATAGTTAAATATAATCAATCAATTAGGGGACCCTGTTGCGTTAGGGTAGTATTCCTAATACTATAGGGCCCTATCTGCATACTTGCTAGGTTGTGGGGAATGGGGAGATACTACTGCACCAACACTCCCTGGCCGTTCTGCCTCCCGCGATGTACTCCATTTCTTGAGCTGATGGTGAATCCAGTACACCTCACAGAGGAGCATTGGAAACAGTTGTGCATGCAATATGAAAACAGCCACTAGAGGTGTGTTTAATCCTACAGTATAAGCAGTGCACTTTCTATATGCAGGGTAAAATGAGATTAAGTGTTATGGGTGACTTTAATGGTTTTTTGAAAACATACAGGGGTTTATGGCCTTTTACCCAGAAAGGAAGTTAAAATATGTCCCTCTAAACTAATTAGAGTTGTCAGATTCAGCATAGTTTTCAGAAGACGTACCACTTATACCAGTTGATGGTTAAAACATGAATGTTCTTTACCCCATAATGTGTAGAATTCATATCCTGCAAAAAGTTTAATGTGCTAAAGTGTGAATTATTGGGAATTTAAAGTAAATTTCAAATATTAGGATAAAGTAACTGAGCTGAAAACACAGCAACTCTTTTTTTTTCCAATTCAGCTATTGTGACTCAAAAAATCAAATTCACTTTAAATTTACTTTGATTTCCTAAGGAAACTGCCTTGACTAATTAACAGATTTTCTTTTTCTGTACGGCAACTCTTTTCACTACCCATGAGCATCAAAAAATAGTCAGAATTGACAAACCTGTTCCCAAATCATATGTGGGTGACATTCAATATATGTGCACAGGGTCCCATATTTAATATGAAAATTAATTTTTATTGGATAATATTTAAACCAAATATATCTACTTTTTTTTTTTTTATAATAATCACTATAAACTGTGCTTAGATAGATCCGAATACTCAAAACTAAGAGACTCACAATCCAAAAGTGCTTGGTTTGTATTTATAGATTCTGGGATTCATTCCACTCTATTACATACTCAAAGTCAGAAATAATTAAATCAAGATCTGCTAGTATGATCTAATACAATACAATCACACAAATAGTCTAGTAGTTGAACTGCAAGCTAATAACCTTCGCACATATTTTGTTGCCAAAAACACCAGCGAGCTCTGAGATTTGCACACTTTAACTAGTCCTCCTTTATAGAAAACACAGTTGCAAATTGGTTAAAATGAATGTAATCTTTACTCATTACTATGTCTATGATTACATAATATCCCCCTCTTAAAAATGTTAAGTCTTTTTTTGCAATGGTGAATGTATAATTTTATTTCTGTTTGGAACAATTGCATTTTTCTTCATTACATAAATAGAATTGATTTTTATACAGAGTGATATTCATGTAAACACCGGCTATAACTAAACCTTAATCCTATTAAATAACTTTTCGACAATTTGTTTTAAGTCTGTAATCTTGCTCCAGCAGTTACTATAGTGAACCACTGATCACAAAACAGATAAGAATGTCGTGTACATAATTTCTAATTGCACAGCTATCTCAAGATATATGAACTGTACCGTAAATTGCTTAAATGATCAAGTTAAAGGCAAATCATCACTTATTTGGAAATGACAAAACTGAAATAACATGTAACTTATGTTAACGGGTTTAATGGGACACGTAATCTTCTTTTAAATTTATGTTAGAGATTTAGCTAATTACATCACAATCCAGTTAATGCCAGGCACAATCAGGGCATACATTGCAAATGAGAAGCAGAAATAGAAACCCTGTTAAATTCATTTTATTTTCTGCATGGTTTCTTTATGTTGGCTGCCAAGTGCAAAGGACAGGACTTATATCAGTGATTGACAGGGAGCTAAGATGGAGGAACCCATCTGAGGAAAGATAAGTGCTTATTTCTGTATTTAGTGTTATATTTCAGAACTCACCAATACATGTGTTAAATATAGGTGATAAATAAACATAATACTAAAAATCATTGAAGCTGGCAGTTCCCCCTTGAAACATATTGCAGACAGTGATAAACTATGCAGAGATCATTTATTAAGTAAAAACCTAAAACAATCTATGCTGAATATATGGAGAAATATACACAGCCAGGTCCCCTTGCAGCATTCTGCTCTGCCCCTTTTGACATCATTGTGGCCTAGTAGATTGGTCCAATCCTAAGCTTCGCTTTTGTAAGCATTGTGGACCCTTGGAAGATGAGTGGCTATCCCTGTCATTCACCAATCAAATCCGCTCATCATGGCCCAGCACCCGCTTTGCCACATCAGGAAGAGGCTGTGTCTTCCAACAGCTAAAAGAGAAGGGATAGTATATCCACAATGTAGAGACCAGCTCCCAGGCAGACACCACAGGGTTCTGAGCTGGAGACTGGGTGCTGGAGATTAATATAGAGAATGAGACTCATTACCAGTTACAGGAAACAGGAACTAGAAAGACCAAAATCCATCAACATCAGCATGCTGTACGTGCTGATACCCGGCTCTCTGTTTTAGAGGTGTTGGGGTCTTCATAAAATGAAGTTGTTATAGTGCCTCATAACATTCGTTCATTTAACACTTACTATCTCACTTCACTTTGACTTTCTTTATTCTGATCAAGAGAATCATGCTAATACTCTAATTGCCACCCGGGTAATGAAACATTTTTATATATTTTAACCTCCCATGATATGAGTATTACAGTGGTCAATGAGCTCTGAATAGTTTGTTTACTTCAGCCTTAGGGACATAATATTTAAATCTTTTATGATACATGAGGCTATTTAGGTATTTGTCACGGGTAATTAGTAGCAGGAAACTGGATAGATTTAGGTGGTGTAATTTAGCAGAAAATTAAATAATAAAAACAATTACAAAAAACGTAGTCAGTTGATGATGATTTAATTTACATAGGGTACCAGGTAGTAAGGTAGTAATGTAGTTAAGACAGGCAGGAATTTAAATGTTTACTGCAGGGAAGGGGTAAACCCAATATCGTGACAAAGGCAAAAATGTCTAGATGACTGTATATGTAAAACATACAGTGTCTGGTTTTACAAATATTGTTTGCAGGATAATTGAAATTTGTCTTATGTTGTCCCAAATGAGACATTGACTCACTAATATGTCATAAATGTAGAGCAGCAATTTCCCAAATCTCTCCATATTCCCAGTTCAGTGATTAATTCTATATGAGACAGTAGGTAAAAAGATAAGTTGTTTTAAAGTTTTTCACCCACAAAGATGCCATAGACTATCCGTAAATTTTGTACGTGACAACAGTGATATCTGCCAGACCTATCAGTCAAGTTAAGGCTTAATCAAAGCACCATGACCACTTCAGAGATTTGTTGTGATGGTACCTAGAGTCTGTATGTGCAGCATTTCGTGCTTGGAATAACTCTTTAGGTAAACGTAAGCCTACATGTAAGTCCTGAGGACTAAATACCATAAAACATATTAAACATTGTTTTGATGATGTGGCTAGACTATATATATGGAGAAATATATCCATATAGGAGAAGGGGATCAAATCATTGTGATTTTGTCATTATAGAATATAATGTTCATTTTATAGGCTGTTATCACGCATTTCTAGTACATGTAAGAAACGTCTTGTTTACCCACAGACTCCATCTGAGGATGATAGAAATTGTGGACCAACATGATGTGTAGGGCTGCAATTTACAATTTGTCTATTATTTACTTTTAGATGCCAGTTATATTTTTGTTGCTCATTAACCCTACCAGAATTGGATTTCCAAGTAAGTTCATGATACCGCCTCAATGCAAAGCATACAGCAATTAAAACAGACCATTAAAGGACAACAGTATTATACTGCATTATTTTAGTCGAAAGTTGTGGAGCCTTCATAGAAACAGCATGAAGCAATGAACAAAGATTTTTTTGACCTTGTCTCATTTTAACTGGATGTGTTGTTTTGTTGACATGAAAGTTTTTGATCACACACCACTCTAATTGTTAGCTACCCCGCAAAAGCACAAACCTGCAACCGATTCTGACTGACATGCTTTTGCGCTTTTTTTTGTTATCATTTTCCACCAATTGATCATCGCAGCAAGTCAACCTGCAAATAAGTACTGTGGGATACTCTAATGAGACCCTTATCTCAAGCCAACTTAAGACAATCTCACTGGGCTTTTGCAAATCTTTCTCTCCTGTTGAATGGCAAAAACTCTATATAACCCTTCTATTATATGGAATTCATCACTGTCAGAAATGTCAGCTTGAGAGGGAGTTAGTGCTCTGAAGCCACTTATTGTATCATGCTTTTGCTGTGCTAAGGTATAGTGCTTCACACAGTGATTAGAGCAATTACTCAGCACTGCCTGTCACAGCCAATCAGATTTGTCCAACTTGAGTGCAGAATTGACCTAGACCTGCCTTTCTCGAAAAACATTATTATTACTGAAGCCATCTCCGTTCTCCTTGCTGCTATGTATAATTGCAAACTGAAAACATTCCTAAGCACACTTGTTTCCTAACAATTAATTCTATTTCCTCTTTTTATGTATTTATTTATATTTTGCTTGCTGTATCCTACAATTATTTAAGTTTTGCTTATTTTTCCTCACTTCCCCTGATTTTTGAGATGTTGGTGATTTTGATAGGTTTGGAGAAATAAACCTGTTCATTTTGGTAATAGGGATGACACAAGTTTATTTAAAACTGCATAAAGTCACATTCAGTAATAGGAAGTAATATGCTACGTTGGTTTGGAAATGTGTTTTTGTTATCATTTTAATTATTTTTTTCTCGTCAATTCAATTGCTTTTTTGTTATATATTTTTTTCTCTTTCTCTCCGTACATTCCATTATAGTACAATTTTAGCGCCACAAATTGTCACTTTATATCTGCTGCTGTTGCGATCCTGTGCATCATAACAGAATTGACTGATTGGTTTAATATCCGGTTTACGTTTTGACACACTCTGTAAGAAATATTGGTGAATAAAAATAAATGAATGGAATCTATTAGCACATATATATCACATGCTCCATATAGAAAATGTGTACTGATGTATCATATGTCTTAAGATTGAGTGATTTTTAACACAGAGGTGTGTGAACCTGTTTATAGATTCTATAGCTAGCCTTGCATTGTCACCTTTATTTGCTCTGTTTTATGTGCTTTATAAATCTATAGAAGCTGTATATTCTGACCGTGGCAAAACTAGTCAATGTGTTGCAATTACCTGCATTCTGAATTCAGTCTTGACAATGGTCCTAAAATAAGGACTAAACTATTGAGCGTGTTCATTATTGAACAGATTTCTACATGTTTTTTAATTACCTAAATCACTAAATTTAAAAAAAAATGTGTAGATAGATAGACAGACAGGTATGCTAAATGTGCATGCCACAGCCAAAATATAATAATGAACACGTCAGTATTTAGTAGATATATTGCAAATGACAACATGAATGCATTTAATTATGCACTTTTTTTCATTGGGGGTAAATCTAGAAACAACTTTAAAAAGCTGCATATCTCTTAACTGCAGCCTTTGCAAGCCCTCCCTTTTTACCTCGCCCAGACTTTCTGTGGCTGTCCAATCATAGACTTCCCAATGCAGCTCAATGAGATGTACCGTATTTGCAAGGCAGGTGCTCTGGGCAATTGCTGCCTCTTGAGTTTAGCTCCACTGAGTTAAACTACCAGAAAGTAACAGGGCCTATTGTCCGACTGACCGCCAGTGGGACTTAACAAAGTAAATTTAGAAAAGTGCCAATTTCTATTGAAATTGAGGACATACTCTTTACACATAAAGCATTTCAGCAAGCAAAAGTGTTTTAGGGGTTGGAGTGACCCTTTAACTGTGCAATGTTTAATAATCAATTATGTTGCAGTGACTTTTTTGTGATGAATACCGAATGTAATGTCACTTACAAATGGTATAACAACAAATGTTGCACTTTGTCTAAGGACTACAGCCATACCAGCAAATAAAATCCCAAGGAACCAGTTGGCTATGCACCATGTTTACCTAGTTTAACACGAATGTTAAATCTCCAACCATTTGCATTGAAGCCATGGTGCATTTTTAATATCTTACACTTAATCATAGGAAACTGGACATTAGACCACAAACTTATTATAAAACAATAAAATGAAGTTGTACGTGTAAAGGGCGCTTCTAAACATTTTTTTAAAATTCTACTTTTACTTTTATTAGATATGATTTGAGTTAGCTGCCCAAGCACCTTAAATAAGGTATCAGTATCCTAAACATTATTAGATATGATTTGTGATGTGCAGTTCTCTAAAATTGTTAACAACGTGCTTATTTCTTCAATGTGTGCAAATTCACAATTAAAGTGCCAGAAAGTAAAATGCATGTAGAAAACACTTTCTGAGTTTAAGTATGTCCTATAACAACTCACAATGGGCAACTTGAAATGTGTATTATAGAAAACTGTGTTAAAAAAAAATTGTGTTTCTCACAATACATTTAGTCCTCCTTGAAGTATTGGTGAAACCTCAAAAATAAAACCATACAAAAAATAAAAGTGCGGACAATCTTAAATGAATTAAACTCTATAATACCTATAGAAATGCCAACTCACAAAAAATGGAGCCTGAACTTGGCTCTGTTTCTGTAGCTTTGGAGACTTTTTAGGGGACTCCTTCCTTCCCATGAAAATCATCTTTGTTATGCAATGACAGCATATGTAATTAAAAGGGAAATGCACACATAGTGTAGCATAGCTGGATCTAATGCTGTTAAAAAGGCAATGATTGTATCACACTCATGTTTATTGGAGCCTTTTCCCGTAGACTCTATTGATTGTGCAGGTTTCTTTTTGGGGGAAACACTACCCTTTAATGATGAAAAGATATCCTCAATACAAAAGGTAATAGTTGGACTTTATTGGAGAAACTAAAATTAAAAACAAGATATAGGACTATTAATACAAAGATTAAAACAAAGTTTAATAACAGGATCAAGGTATGAAGAAATTGATCTATCTCTCTCAAACCTGAGCCCAAGGGCTACAATTTCTTGCCAAACTCTACACGGAGCTAGAGACCTGGTACTTCTTTTCCCCTCTACTTATCTACCTATGACTTTAACTCTTTACCTCTGCACATATCTATACTGCTGATAAAATACTTTCACCCTATAGTGCCACACCCACACCCTGGTCGCGACCACTCTATGTGAGCACAGATGGAACACACTAATTAACAGCCGTTCTGCTCGCACCTATTACTTACACCACCAGCAATTCATAGATATAAGCAAACCCTTAAAGAGCAAGATACTCGGATAGCTGGGGCAAACTGAATAATATGCTACGTTACAGTCATTATCCTCACAATCAGGATCGCACTTGCTAAATGTAAACGACCTTTTTGTGACCATATAAGGCTCATTGAATTGTGGGTGCACCTGATCCTACCGATACATTACTATTGTAAGCCACATAAGTCGGTATGTTTTCAGTGAAAGGATGCACTTGAAGGGTAATGCTGTAACAAGCCACATTATGATTGCTGATTTATACATGTTCATATTATCTGGACTTTGGAGGCTCAAAGATCGCTCTAGACAAATGCTGTCATACCTACCATATGCCTGATACTAATGCTCTCTTTGCAAACGGGACCGGCGAGTCCCTATAATTGATGTTGACTGCATTGAATTATCTTGTTCTTCTTCTTCATCAAAAAAAAAAACAGATTTACAAAAAAAAAAAAAGGTATGAAGAAATCAAGATATACAATGATTTATCACTTCTATGAGAAATCAGCACTTTTACAAATTTGCTAGGAAATACCTCCCTGGCTGTCAATCAGCCTAGGAGATTTGCAGACTCCTTCCATTAGCTCCCCTGAGCTAACATAAGTGGCAGACAGCTTTACTTGAGCGTCCCTGCCTCCCCACTCACCAGTTCCTCAGCTCCAGACCTCAGACCAGACGTGGGTGCACACGCACGAGCCGACACGCACGCTGCAGCCTTTGCAGCCTCTTTTAAGATATACCCCCAGTGAATACATGCATGGAAATTCATGCATGTATTTATTGGGGGTATATCTACTAAACATTTACTTATTCCCCCTCCCCTCCCCCTCCCCCCCAAGTGGAAAGTGGAATGATCCTTTAATCCCCCTCCTCCAAACCTAATCACTAACTGGAATATCAGTATATTCAGTGAAAATTCAAAACAGTCCATGTGAATATTTCATCTGGATGATATATATAAATTCTGAGGAGTGGGAGGGGGTGACATAGGCACTTTAACTTACACATGCTCTCTGTGGAGTATATAGCAGGTGTCTGAGGATTTTTCAAGTAGCTGATGTTAAAGTGAAATTGCCTCATAGAAGGGCTTTACTATACTTAGTACAGTGCATCTTAAGAGGAGGTAGGGAGACTTGTAGATCTTGCTGCTGAGTGCTGACCATAGTTATTCCGGTTTAGTATGGTCTTGTACTATCTGCCCTCTATTTAATCCCATGACTATATATGGTGTAATAATATATAGTATAGTCATGGTATATGTTTCTGCTGAATAAATGTATCAATAAGATGTATAATATACCGTAAATGTCTAAATAAATGTATTTCTAATTGTGCTCTAGGTCACATTTTGCTTCAGTGGTATATATTAAGCTTATATTAACAGGTTATTAATTGCACAGGTTCTAGAAACATAGAAATATAGTGGGTGGTGCTTTTAGGAGTTGGATAAGGGTTGTGGTCATTAGCTTGGCTAATATAGCTTGGTTGCTGCTTCTAACTGCTGCTACAAAGTGTGTGATTGGAGATATTCTAGAGAGAAACTGGAGGTAATCTGAGGTATACAGAAGGGAATAATAAAAAAGTTAAGATTTATTTGTTTTAAATTACTCACCTCATTAAAATGGCAGACTTAGTTCAGTGAAATAGTTGTTATGCATTTTTTTCTCGTTCCACTTTTTGGAAATTTGGATGCTGTCTAATCTATGACAGTTGTGACGAAGTGCCCTTCGTCACTTGCTCTTGGAGAGGCCTGCTCTCCAGTCTCTTACCATGTGACTATGGCCCCTGGGAGATTTGGCCATTCAACTACGGTATTTGGGCATATTGTATTCTATTGGACTGTGTATGGCCCTTTAAGAACTGTATTTGGACTTATTAAGACTTTTGGGACAATACCCCTTTAAGACGGCATCCCTAGTTTCCCCAGACTGGTTTGGGACAATGCCCCTTTAAGACTGTGTCCCCAGGCTTTCTCCCACTTGGTTCAGTAAAAGGAGCTTACTGAATCAAGTGCTGTACAGGCGGACCACCTAGAAGTGGAAGTGTCCCATCAATTTACCTCCCAGGCTGGGAGCCTGCTGTAGGTAAATTACCGACCGCTGGTTGGCCGACGTTCGCACAAATGAACACGTGGTGGCGGCCATCTTTATTCATTCGCACACGGTCAGCGGTGTGTGCAGCCATATTTATGGAACTGAAATCGGCAGCACATTTCAACGAAAACCGCTGACCCTTACCTTCTCCTCCACTGAGTTTGCAGCCGCAGAGACTCCCGTTCGGCGATGGGACATTTTTTCAGTGTGAAATAGACCGACCGCACAGCCCAAATCTATGGAACTGTTTTGGGCATGAAAATGTGCTTGCAGTCGGTGATAAAGGACTTCCAGCTAACTTTTTAACCCCTGGAAGGAATTGGCTGAATTTTGGATATGTATAATTAAAGTGTGCTGAGTATTAATGTGTAACTTTTATTTTTAAGATTGAATGTATATTTTTAAAGTTACAGTACATGTGTAAAAAGTGTATTTTTCCTGCATGTGATAATTACTTTAACCCATTGTGTTCAGTAATTATATCACAGGCAGAGGGGAGGATTTGTGTTTAATTGCTGGGAGTGTTTTACTGTAATGTACGTGTTTTATTGGGTGATTTACAAAACTCTGTTGGCGGTACTATGTTTGTAAAATGGGCATAAAAAAGCAGAGTGTTTGATTAAAACTTCGGTTCTACTTCACCCTCAATCGAGTCCTGTCTCTTATCGGGGGAATCTGCTACAAGGGATTGCTATGCTAGTCATACTCTCTTGCTATATCACTACTAAGCTCTTGTAAGAGCTTGTTCCTGTCTTGCTCTCTGAAGGAGTCTACGGGGGTTATGGTGTCTGCTGGAGTGCTTGGAGTCCTCAGGAAGCGCTTGGAGCATCCATCAACGGAGGTACCCAGTCGGGGTGCCAGGTGATCCGTTACAACAGTTCTCTGTTTTGCGGCAGGAGATTGTATGTTTTAAAGTCTGAGATTTGTAAATTATCTGGTAAACATACTCAGGCTGGAACTGCTGCAAAGCCACTGCCACAGAGACGTACTAGGAATGGCAGAATGGTAGACTTAGAATGTACTTGTCCATCTTGGTACAAATGACTTGGCTTGCAATGACATTTCAGAGGTAAAGGAAGTTTTTAGTGTTTTTGCCAATCATATACAACAGGTTGCTTCCACACTGTTATTCTCTGAAGTTCTGCCTGTGCATAATACTCAGAACAATAGGTGGATGCGAATTAGGGATTTTAACTTGTGGCTTGGTGAATGGTGTCGGGAGCAAGGATTTGACTTCATTTCTCATGGTAGCTCTGTTTGGAATGGAAATAAACTGTACAAAAAAGATGGTTTGCATCTTTCTCAAAAGGGAAAATGTTCTCAGTGAGCAGTTCAGAGGTTTTGCTAGGATGTATTTAAACTAGGAGGGGGGAGGGTGATAAAACACCAATCCAATTGCCCCCCAAAACAAGGACAGAAGGTGCCTGTAGCAAGTGTGTAAAAAAATTATAAGCTTAGAGTCATGTCTACAAATGCTCGCAGTTTAGCAAATAAGATCCATGAACTTGTGGCAATAATGGCAACTGATAATGTAGATTTAGTTGCTGTTACTGAGACATGGTATAATGAGAAAAATGACTGGGACATAGCAATACTAAGGTACTCTTTATAGAGAAAGGACAGGGAAGGCAAAAAAGGGGGAGAGATGGCCCTGTATGTGAAGGATAGCATAAAATTTTGCCTAATAAAAGTTAGTGAGGCGAACATATTGTCAGTTTGGGTTACGTTACAATTTGGTAATCACAAAGTAACTTGTGTAGGTGTGATTTATAAGCCCCCAGGACAAATAGAAGAGTTAGATAATCTATTAGTCGAGGAAATAGCTAAAATGACAATGAAGGGGGAAGTTATCATCATGGGTGACTTTAATCTTCCTTATGTGAACTGGAAAACCAAAAAAGCTGCTTGTGCCAGGAGCACACGTATTCTAAATTCCCTACTGGGTTTGTCTCTAAAACAAGTCGTTGAGGAGCCAACTCGTAAAGAGGCCATACTAAATTTAGTGTTAACAAATGGAGATTTGGTATCAGATATTACTGTAGGTGAAAGTTTAGGATCCAGTGATCATCAGTCAGTGTGGTTTAATATAAGAACAGTGACTGAGTCACACCAAACAAAAACAAAAGTTTTAGACTTTAGAAAAACAGACGTTTCTAAAATTAGAATATGTGTAAAGCAGTCATTGTCAGACTGAAGCAGTTTAAATGGAGTCCAAGAGAAATGGGATTAAAAGTTGCACTACTGAAAGCAACAGAAAATTGCATTAGGCTTGTCAGTAAAAGCAAAACTTTCATTTTCTCATTTATGTATCTAAAAAATGTTTTGTCCCCCCCTTTTTTTTTTAAACTGACTGTGAGGAAGACAGACAGATCTATAAGATTAGGCAGAAAGAGTTAGCCTCTTTCTGCCTGATCTTATAGATCTGTCTGTAGCAAGTTATAAGAGCTTCCAAATAACACACAGAAGAGAAAAAAGCACAGTCAGTTAAAAAAAAAGGGGGGACAAAACATTTTAGATACATAAATGAGAAAATGAAAGTAAAACAAGGATTAGTAAGATTAAAAACAAAAGGAGGAAGGTATGTAGAAGAGGATAAAGGTCTAGCTGACTGCCTCAATGAATATTTTTGTTCAGTATTTACAGATGAAAATGAAGGATTCATTTGTTACATGTGAGTTTACAGAGGAAGGACAAAGGATTCATTTGTTACATGTGAGTTTACAGAGGAAGAGGTTCTATTTCAACTGTCAAAAGTAAAGACAAATGAGTCAATGGGGCCTGATAGAATACACCCAAAGTTATTAAAATAGCTTAGTGGTGTACTAGCAAAACCATTAACAGATTTGTTTAACCAATCATTGTTAGCCGTAGTAGTCCCAGAAGATTGGAAGTTAGTGAATGTTGTGCCCATTCACAAGAAAAGTAGTAGGGAGGCGTCGGGCAGCTATAGGCCACTAAGCCTTACTTCAGTAGTGCGGAAAGTAATGGAAACCATGTTAAATGTTAGGATTGTTGTACATCTAAAATCTTATGGATTTCAAGATCAGAGACAACATTGGTTTACTTCATGGAGATCATGCCAAACTAATCTTATTGATTTTTTTTGATCAGGGTGGTGAAGTAGACATTGCTTACCTAGATTTCAGTAAAGCTTTTGACACTGTTGCACATAGAAGGCTTATCAATAAACGGCAATCTTTAAGTTTGGATTCCAATATTGAATGGGTAAGGCAGTGGCTGAGTGACAGGCAACAGAGGGTTGTACTCAATGGAGTTATTTCGAAGCATGGTCTTGTCACCAGTGGATTTGTACTTGGACCCATTCTCTTTAATATTTTTAATAGTGATATTGCAGAAGGCCTTGATGGTAAGGTATGTCTTTTTGCTGATGATACTAAGATATCTAACAGGGTTGATGTTCCAGGAGGAATAAGCCAACTGGCAAATGATTTAGGTAAAATAGAAAAATGGTCAGAGTTGTGGCAGTTGACATTTAACGTGGATAAGTGCAAGATAATGCATCTTGGACGTAAAAACCCAAGGGCAGAGTACAGAATATTTGATAGAGCCCTAACCTCAACATCTGAGGAAAGGGATTTAGGGGTGATTATTTCTGATGACTTAATGGTAGGCAGACAATGTAATAGAGCAGCAGGAAATGCTAGCAGAATGATTGGTTGTATAGGGAGAGATATTAGCAGTAGACAGAGGGAAGTGCTCATGCCATTGTACAGATCACTGGTGAGACCTCACTTGGAGTATTGTACGCAGTACTGGAGACCGTATCTCCAGAAGGATATTGATACTGTAGAGAGAGTTCAGAGAAGGGCTACTAAACTGGTTCAAGGATTACAGGATAAAACTTACAAGGAAAGGTTAAAGGATCTTAACATGTATAGCTTGGAGGAAAGACGAGACAGAGGGGATATGATAGAAACATTAAAACACAGTAAAGGAGGAATCTATATTTAAAAGAAGAAAAACTACCACAACAAGTGGACATACTCTTAAATTAGAGGGGCAAAGGTTTAAAAAATATCAGGAAGTGCCGTATATACTGGAGTATAAGACGAGTTTTTTGGCACATTTTTCTGTGCTGAAAAACCCCCACTCATCTTATACTCGAGTCAAGGTCTGTGTTATGGCAACTTACCTTTCCTGCATCTCCTGTCAGCTCTCTTCTATTCCGGTCCGGTCAGCTCCCCTGTCAGCTCCACTGCAAGTCTTGCGAGAGCCGCGGCATCTGAGCGTTGCCACGGGTTACCGTGGCAAAGCTCCGTGCGGCACTCACACCGCAAGACTTGCAGTGGAGCTGACAGGGGAGCTGACCGGACCGGAATAGAAGGGAGCTGACAGGAGATGCAGGAAAGGTAAGTTACAGCTCGCTGCCAGCCCCCACCTACACAGCCCATGCCAATAGACCACCAGGAAATGAGAGCCCCCCTCCCTGGCCATGTATCAAGTAGGGAGGGGGACGAAAATAAATAAATAAACATTTAAATAATACAAAATAAAATAAAAATATTAATAATATATAAAAAATATTAAAATAATAATAATAATTAAAAAAAAAATGCCCATCCCCCCACCAAGGCTCTTTATCACATACACAAACACACTGCACTCATACACACACACACTGCACTCATACACACACTGCACTCACACACACACACTGCACTCACACACACACACTGCATTCATACACACACACACACACACACACACACACACTTCATTCATACACACACACACTGCATTCATACACACACACACACACACACACACACACTGCATTCATTATATACACACACTGTAAATAAATATTCAATTAATATAATTTTTTGGAGATCTAATTTTATTTAGAAATTTACCAGTAGCTGCTGCATTTCCCACCCTAGTCTTCTACTCGAGTCAGTAAGTTTTCCCAGTTTTTGGGGTAAAATGAGGGGTCTCGACTTATATTCGGGTCGACTTATACTCGAGTATATACTGTATTACTTTACTGAGAGGGTAGTGGATGCATGGAATAGCCTTCCAGCTGAAGTGGTAGAGGTTAACACAGTAAAGGAGTTTAAGCATGCATGGGATAGGCATAAGGCTATCCTAACTATAAGATAAGGCCAGGGACTAATGAGAATATTTAGAAAATTGGACAGACTAGATGGGCCGAATGTTTCTTATCTGCCGTCACATTCTATGTTTCTATGGTATATATTAAGCTTATATTAACAGGTTATTAGTTGTACAGGTTCTATGTTGCAAACAATGGTATGTAAACTGGATTAAACGATTATTACTTTATCTATCTCATACAAAATATATATATACTAGTATACAGTGCATAAATATACATATATAAAAAATACATGCATACATATACATTAAAACATATTTTAAATAATAATTGTGAATTAGCTTTCCTGTTTATAGACAGATCTGTATAATTTATAGAGACAAATGAATACCCGATGAATCATAATGCTGTCTGAAGATGTACATTCGTTATTCCCTTTATGTGGCTTAGCATTTCATGTTACATGATGAGGAATCTAGCCATTAAGTTACATACTTATGTAGTGCACTCATGTAGAAATGAGAGAAGCGGTGGTAACTCACTGCTGTGCATTACTAATGATGTGGGTAGGCTTCTCAGTAATGCACAGTGGTACACATTTCATCAGATGGCTGGGGCAGTAAAACACAGGAATTAGCAAATTAACCTGCTTTACTTTGTAATATATAGTGTGTTTGGTTTTAATCCGAGCTTTTTTTTATGAGATTCAATGTGTTTTATAAGGTGAGTAATAAATAGTTTAGCCTTGGCTCTACAGCTGGAGTGACCCATAACTCCCACAACTCCCATTATGCTCAAACTTGATTCCAAGACCTATAAGTTAAATAGATCTGTTATTCTTATGTAGTCTGGACTGAATTTTCTTACTTATATGAATGCATGTAACTGTTGTGATGATGAAAGTGACCCCCAGAATTTTAATACAAGTGATAAAATAAAAGATGTGTTCCTTAATTCTTATTCTTATTATTGACCAAATCATGCCTCCCTTTACCTTAAATATCATTAAATACAAAAACATTTGAAGCTTTTTATATATCAGCAGATGCTATTTTTACAATGAACGTAAATGGTATGGATTTAATATGAGACATGTCATATTTTCCTCTGATTCAATATCTGATATTTACTCACATATGCTATTTGTACAAGAGATCCTAATCAGACACTCTTTCACAGATTATCACCCTTTTATTTGAAATGGAGCATCACTCAAAAATGAAAGGTGAACTCTTTATTTTTTAGAGAAATTGAAGGCCAATGCATTTCTGAACTTGAAATTCTTTTTGCTTGGTCTCCTAAAAGTAAGATATACCTGTTACCCTATCCTGAGCTTCCACTCATCGAGTAGACAGACAGAATGTGCTGTCTTTATTGCAAATGTTTATCTTGCAATTGCTGACCTGACAATATCACAAAAATAAAATTCAGCGCGGGAGCAAGATGATAATAGTCCACAAGCAGCTCAAACACCAATACTGAGTCTCTCTTTTTCCGATCAGAAAACTGGATAAAAACAAGGTGGTAGGTGCAGTGCTTCATTAATCATTGACAAGATATATGTGGAGAGAACCAGAGAAGAAATAGTAGTGTAGTATTTTAAAACCGTAGTTGTGGTAGGTAAGATAAAGGATGTGCACACACACTTTTCTGGAGCTTCAATACAGCTCCAGTGTATGCGCCTGGGCGGAATAATCCCTGCCTATGGATCAAGTGCAGAGGTAATTCTTTGAATTGTAGGTGTAGTAGGGGGTATCCTCATAAAAAAAAAAATCGTATGTGTATAACTCACGTGTAATGGAGCCATAAAACCTGGCTCCTCTGATAGCGCTTAAAGTGGCATAATCCCCACTCAAGGATACAGGTGTAAATATAAATCCTTCTGTCCGTGTATATGTGGGGATAAACAAACAGAACCACAATAGTGTACATCGTAAAAAGGAGTGTAAAAATAAATAAGTTAAACCTACTCACATGCTAAAGAGCAAATTCCGGTTTGCTCAATCCAAAGCGCTTGGGTGGTATGATCACCACCAGGGATATAGCTCCAAACAATCCAACAGCAACAATTAAAGGTTATGTTGCCAATTGAACAATAGGTCCAATTTAAAAAGTACTTTAATATTAAAAAATAATAAAGTAATACAGTACATAATAAGATAAAATAGTGATAAAAAAGTTATAAACAATACACTTAACACATTTCTCCTTGGATAGGCTTTATCAAAAGTGTTTTACAGAGTGAATGGATTGAGCAAACCGGAATTTGCTTCATTAAAGTGGCATGTGCATCTTTTTTTTACTTGTGGCTCTCTTTTGGCTCTCACTTTTGGACAACAGGTCCATCTTGTGGTCTCAACTGTCTATATTAAAACACTTGTGCCCTAATATTAATTTGTGCATTTGGTCTCTCATCCCTGTTTTTGTCCATTAGTAGTTCATGTTCACAACAGCCATTACAATGCCAGTGATCAAAAATATCTCAATAATGAAAGAGACCAAACATGATTTTGTACAAAGCAAAAGGTGGACTACAAGCTGCTACAATATGAATGCTGAAAGATTTATGAAAAAACACACAGCTTGTCCCTTAAACTTAGTTGATGACCCAATAGATTATTATTTATTAAGCAACAAAATATTCAGCAGTGCTGTACAGCAGGTGGACTAACAAGTAATTATTTGCAACTAGACAAGACATAAACAAAATAAACAAACTGAAGGTGGTGAAGATATTGTTTTTTCTAAAAAAAAAAAAATATATTTTTTTTTTATGGAACTCAAACTGGAGTCTATTGAAGTGAGGAAAGGGATTTAACAGAAACGGGGAATTTGGACGTGCACGTTTAAGAAGAGGACAGATGTAGGTCTTATTCAGAGCAGAAGGCCCTGCATGGAACATACTTATACATTGATGAGGTTAGGTAGATAGGAGGAATATAATTAAGTGATTTGTAAGAAAAGTCCAGGATTTTAAATTGAACCATACATCTTATGGGAATCCTGTGTAAGGACTTGACAGAGGGGGTAGGTGTGACAAGACCAAAACATGAGCCTGGATGTAGTATTCTTTATGGAATATAATGGGGCAATGTGGCAACAAAAGAAGTGGGTTGCAGATGAGAGATTGTTTCATGAGCATCATATCTGAGGCTAGGTAGGCATGGATACCTCCTATATTTCCAACATGAAAATTGCAGGATTTGGTGATGGATTCAATTTCAGCAGTGAAAGAGAGGTTGGCCAATGCAGCAAGCTTTTTGGATAGAGTTGATAGCAATGCAATTGAACTGGAGGGACATAGACATGGAGTTAGTAGTGCATAAACGAGAGAAGATGAGCAGTATGATACAAATACAGCAGTGAATATAACGTATAGCAGAGGCTTGCACAGTCAACAGTTCCCCATATCCAATTTAAAATTGGCAACATAACCATTTAACCTTTAACTTTTTGCATTCTTCCCCAATAGAGTAATTGGAATTTATAGACGTTTATGATTCATAGACACTAAGGCCTCAATTTAATATTTTTGTATAAGTTTTTCAAATTATTTAATATTATTGGATAAACTTTTAAAATTATTTATTCAGTTTAATAATATTTTTTATATTTATTTTTAAATATATTTGAATATTTTGAAAAAAATTTTTTTTAAATGTTTATCCACAAATACAAAATAATTGAAAGAGCTTAAATATCTTGTAAAAATATGTAAAAATATTAAATTGAGGCCTTAGTTTACATACTGTAGGCACATCATTATTCTTTATAGGCTATCTTTATTGACTAGTTAAAAAAAAAAAAAGTTTCATAGGATTTATTTAAATAGTAATGAAAACAACGTCAGTAATATGTCTGCTTTTTATATCATTTTAAACCAATGTGAAAATTATATCTTGTGTGTGATTTAATGGTTCACGCAGCATAGCTTTATAGTACAGCATTATATCTACTATTGCAGGTGTATTAATAAACAAAAAAATACCTGACTGGCTTATAGATTTAATGGAATAGTAACAGAGGACAGGAAAGAAACCCCAAAACATCATGATTTGATGCACATAGCAACAGAAGGAGACCATTTTTTCCTGCTGTGAAATGCTCTACACATCCAAATATCTGGTTCTGGTGTTTAGGCTTATGCTTTGGATGACAGAAAAAGCAGTTTAAAGACATATCTTCCCAACATGTTTTGTTAAATGGATGGTCTTGAATGTATCCTGCCCCCTGCTGAAGAGATGCAGCCCAGAGAGTGTTTCAATATGGTTCTCCCGTGTATCCTCCATGCAATTAGACATCCATTCAGGAAAGACATTGCTTATGGGATCACCTGATATCCATCACTGTCACTGTGGAACTGCAGGGAACTGCATGGTCCCTGCATGAACACAGCATCGAACAGATGAACTGGAAGAGTCTTGGGCTAGGGCTGCTGAGAAGAGATGTTACCCGATCAGGAGTACAGCACATCCTCTTGCAATGTAATGGGACTGTAAAAGCATCTATGGCCATAATAACACGCAAATCAACTTAGAAAAGCAATCACAGCCAAGACTCAGAATAGTAATGGCATGTTTAGACATATATATTAACACGCAAATCAACTTAGAAAAGCAATCACAGCCAAGACTCAGAATAGTAATGGCATGTTTAGATATATATATTAAAAAAAACAAACAGGAATGAAAAGATTATCGCGGTAATTCTGTTAGAGAATGTTAACATTGTTCTTCTGAAAGTTATATACCTGTATATGATTTTTAAGATGTTCCGTCATGATGTTGGGAGGTTCCATAAGAGTTTCCATAAGGAGCTCTGTTAGTCAAGAGTGATAGGAGGCTCTTCTTTAATGATTGATACAATATTTATAGAAAATTGATGCCTATAAAGGCCAGTGGCCACAGGCTGAGGCAACTGAGGAAAGGCCCAGTCCACTGTAATTCTAAGATCCCCAGGAGCTTGTGGTTTGCACCTCTGCCAGCTGCACATCACTTGTATTGCTCCCGCGAGTGCCATCATCTGTGGATGTATCAGAGCATTGCCAGACATTACCACAATAATGCTCTGATATTTTGACCTTGGCCAAAAGTAAACAAGAGTTAGCAAAAATAAACTTTCAGGTTTTTTTTAATAAATACTATACATTTTAATACTTGTCTTTTCACACACCCTCACTACAATTCCTATACACTCACAGACACACAAACTATAGCCTTTACCCACACATTTCCTCCACACACACATAGCCAGTTCCACACAGACATACATACTACACCAGCAATGGACCCTTCCTCACAAACACTACACCACAAATAACATCCCGCACACACAAACACAAATGCTACACAACACTACAACCAGCCCCCTTAACATACTACACCACAAAAAACCTGTGTAAACACATACTACAAAACAAACAATCCATCCCACACACTTACTACACCACAATCAGCCTACTCTAAGCATATACTGCACTCTGAACAGACCCTTCTACACTCACATTACACCACAAACAGCTAACTCCACACACATGTAACACTACAAGCAGCATCCACACACATGCGCAATAGCACAGATTGTCTATACAAATTCAACAACATAAGCTACCTCCAAGTACATACAACACCACAGACAGCCTCACCACACATGCACAACACCCTCCCTAGGCCTTGTCTCACTTTTCTTCTCTTGTGTCCCAGTTTTGGGTACAACAGAAACAGGGTACATGTGAATGCACCTCTGTCATGTCATTAAATTCACTTGCACTAAGCAAAGCAAATACAGGGCATTTTCCTCATACAAGAACACTTCAGCAGGGTCTGCGCATGGACTGGCCTGCAGGACATCAAACTAACATGCCTATTTCGGTGTGAGTGCTTGTCATTGGTAATGTTGCTGCCCCCTTCTATTTGGCACTTCGGTCTTAAGTTGCAGGGCAATTTTTTTTCCTGTCCACTCCTGCCTATATTCTCCTCCAAGACCCACACAGTCTTAAAGTAGTTAAAATGGTTAAGCGTTGTAGCTCTTTTGGCCCCATCATTTTACATGGTTAAATATTCACCTTTTGCAAGGGCGTAATGTCTATAATTAAGTACACTGTGTTGAATGAAATACATAGTTCAGCTAACAGCTTTCATAATCAGGAAGCTTCTAACTAAAATTATTTACATACCTCCCAACATTTCAAATGGACAAAGAGGGACACTAATTTTAGGGGTGAGTGGGGCTGTGACAGGTGGCGAGGCTGTTCTGAGAAATTGTAAGTGACTTACTAATAACAAAATATACCACTGAAATGTAATTTATAACATGAACAATGTGCCTTATTTACACAGACTGATCCCTAAATACAATTGTAGCTTAAAGACACATTACTGTGAGTATTTTTTGCTGTGAGCTCTGTTATACACATCAGACACACCAACAATATGAAGCTTCCAGAAAAGAAGGACATTAGGATAGAAAAAATGGACAACAGGATTTGGGGCTAATATAGGGACACTTGGAAGGTATGGAAATACAAGTCGCAGAGAGCTGGTGAGCACCTCCCCCTACACACCATTAGACAAGCAGACAGTGTGACAGGTTTATTTATGTGATTTATCTCATGAGTGGGCTAGTGACTGTCATATTTCTAATCTCTGCAAAGAGAGTTAAACAGTTGGTGTCTAATCTGGATTTTAACTCTTGCATCTCTGGGTTAAAGTAGAAATGTTGTTTCTTTGATGGCCGCAGTGCCTTGTTCCCTCAACCCTGCCCTCGCAAGCACTATTAAATCATTCACTTGACAGTTGAATCCTCAACTACCAGGCTGTGTCTACCATAAATCAAACCACATGGCACAGAGGTAGTGGGTAGAAAAGGCCACAGCCATTTTTATTTGTTAAAACAGACATTGCCTCCAATTAACATTACATATCACATTAAACCTTATGACAACAGTAGGCAATGACAATGCATTTTTTAACCAAGGGTTAACATATTCATAAATAACTTACAGACAATAATTAACATAATTAACCAATTAATAATGTAACCTTTCCAGCATTAGCTTGTTCCCAGGGATTCCCGTGTTGGAACCAATCCAACTGCTAGGACAGAACCGTCTGCGGTCTGCCCTACCTCCTCTTCTGGCTCAAAACCTCTCACCAAGCTTCCATTAGGCTCTCACCACATCCTCATTGCAAGGCCATACACCATCCACAGGAGAAAGCTACCGCCAATGTCCTAGTGGATGAACCCTTCCTATGCTTGGGCTACCCCATCCAACAAAAACAAGGCTTTTTCTACCCCCTCCTGTAATCCCAGGAGATGAAATCCCAAACAAAGTCTGATAAATGGACCTCATTGTCAGCCCGTTTGCGTGCATTCCTGGGGACGATGCCTCACCACTACACCCTTCAATTTTCTAGGGAAAATGACAATTCACTTATTCATCTGGACATCTTTCGCAATCCTCTTCCGTGTCCTAGGTATCATCTTAGACCAAACCAGTTTTACTCAATGGGTCATTTCCACAATACACAGCATGCATCACTTGTACGAATTCTCTGTTGAACAAGCCTCATTTAATCCCCCCTGCACCCCTCAGCATGAATCACCATAATGTCAGTCTGGCTGTCAATAGGCAGGACCCCTGAACCACTTTACCGCCAACAGATCCACAGGAAAGCCCAGCGGCAAGCCAAGTAGCCTAACTGCGACGCTCCTTTCAGACCAGTACACAAAAGAGGGCTGATGAGCCAGACCATGTATGTCGCCCTTATAATGATAAGAAAGGAGAGCCTACCAACATTCTCGCACCACACCCTACAGTGAGCGATGTGGCCATATAAATGTCCAGAATCTGTTTCCCTCGGACCTAGGCATGCCATCTCGGTTTTAGCCCCAATCCTGAAAGAGTGTGTCCCAAAGTCCCTGCTTCGAAGATCCAATGCCACCAAAACAAAAAAAATTGAAACCTGAAAAGAGACACACATCATCATGTACCAGCAAGAACATTACCCCCAGCAGGCCCACCAACAGATATCATGTGAGGCGGGCCAACGGGCATCACTGCCTGGAACACTATAGAGAACTATACACACCCCTTTTCCCAGCACATCTGTCTTGGATAAGCGAAACAGAATGATGAGACACCCCACCTTGCAATATATGTCCTGCAATCTCAAACCCCCTTCCCGCTAAAAGGCCACACTGACCAACTCCGATACCCTGAATGACCCATAAACTACCAACTTTGCAACAATTAGTTCTGAGCTTCCAAATCATTCCTGGATAATGGGTCTGCTTTTGGTACTGCCAGCAGGAACTGATCCCGTTGTAAGTGTGAGAGTTCTCTACTGTGTTCTGATAGCCTGGAACATGCCATGCAGGAAATGAGATGTTCAGGTTCATACACAACAAAACAAAATAGAGCAACAGCTGCACCACCGCAGGCGAAGAGGCCAAGAGACTATTGACCTAGTGCACAATCTTCTCTACCGGCAATGGGACCCCAAAGGATCGAGCCACCCTTTGCATGAGTCACAGGACATGAAAAATTGGGCAATGTAACAGAGGCAAAAGACTCTCTAGCATCCCAAGCTAACCTCCTTCCTCAATTTATCCCTCAAGAAGGCCACTGACCTGAGGTTCATTAATTACACAACCAACTCCAATGGAATAAATGGTTCCTGGAACACCACATCAAAACCACGACTGAGGTACTGCGCATCCTCCCTCCTACCATAGCGGCATAGCCACAGCAGCATTTCTTCTCGGTTCCCTGGTATTCTCCCCCATTGCCCGCGCCTGCCCCACCGACCCACGTGCTTTTCCCCACTTAAAACATTTGGAGAGGCTGTGGGCTAGCCCACAACCGCAGCACTCATGCTTAAATCCTACACAAGGAACCCCACTTACACTGGCTGTCATTAAACAGCCAGTAGCATCCCTTTTGCCCCCATGACTGTTGACAAAGTGTATGTCCCTGCACTGCCTCCCCCTTAAAGGTCAAGGCCTTCTGGGCCATCATGAGCTTTAACCAATGTGTGATGTCCATATGATCCTACTGCATGCCCAGATTAGCCGACAAGAGCTGACAAAATTGTTTATCATAGCACCAGCAGGCCAGCCGCACATAGATGCTATAGACCAGCGGTTCCCAAACTGTGTGCCGTGGTGCTATAGTCATATGATCATAGCACCAGGAACCGTGCCTCATTCTCCCCTGCTGGCTCTGCAGGACTGGAGACGAGATCAGAAATCTCCCTCACCGGCCCGCTAGCACACTAATGCTGCAGCTTGCAGGGGAGGGAGAAAGGACCTGGGGGAGCTCTGAGGACCACGGCAACGTTCCAAATCTCGCAAAAGTAAACTCTAGCCGCAGGAGCTGCTAGAGTTCACTCTCACCACTCGGACCACCAGGGCTTCTCCTCTGGACCACCAGGGATTAATACTGTCCCCCCCTCCCAGGCAAAGGTAAGAAGGGAGGAGGGATATGAAAATTATTATTATTTTTTTAATTTCAAACCTTGCTCTGCCCCTCCCCCGAAACTACTTGCCCCGCTGTCAGATCCGCTACCTACTTGCCCGCCGTCACATCTGCTACATGGGATTTGTTCCCCCTCCAGATGCCTCGTCTCCTTCCACCCCCAGGATTGTAAAAATGCCTATAGTGCCACATGTAAACCAGTCACCCCCCCATGTGCCCCTGTCCCCCTGTTATATGAGAAGGTAATAAACAGCCCTCACCATTGTTTACTCCGTCCACTGGGGACAGTCAAAGTAGTGCACTGGGATGTCGCGAACCTTGAACCGCCAAATGGCAACATCCTTGTCTGGATTTCTGGAATCCTGCGGCCTTCCACCAAACTCAATACTCCTGCAAGGAGAATAAGACCTGGGGAATGCTGCCTTTGAACACCTGCCCTGCTCCCTATTCCCGGCTTGTTTCCTCAAAGATCAGCAGGGCTTATCCCGGGAACCGCTGGACCAAACCTGAGAACTCCCTGAAGGGGCATACCACACTGAACCCTGACCAAATCAGTCCTTGTTCATCTAACATTGGGGGAAATCCTAACTACCCTGTGGTGTGAATGCCCTCCACTGTGGGACATACAAACCCTCCCTCTAGATTCCCCCCCAACTGTTACCACTATTGGAACACATACTGCCACTACTTGAATCTCATAGCACCCTAAACATTTACCACTAAGAGGGACCCCCACTCCGACCAGTGCCCCTAAACACTCCCCCTAACCCAGAGAAACACGCTACCAGGTGAATGCCTTATATGCTACCTACCTCCCTCATGGCCATGAGACTCAGGGCTGGAAGGGACTGAAGAAGATAATGCCTGAAATCACCCCGCCCCAGTTACTCGCTTCTTGCTTCTCCATGGGTAAGCCATAGCCACTTGGACCACGGAGTGGCCTGCACCCGGACGAAACTGCCTGGCCATCTGACGGAACTCCTCTAGGATTGCCAACCACAGCTGCCCCCGGATTCCTGTGCCTCAAACCCAGTCCCTGCTGGTAAACACAGTAGGCCTCAGTTGCCTCCACGTCCCCAGCCACCCGGTCCACCGTGCTGCACGTTCTCCTGTTACTCCTCCTGACACAGCAGACTTCTACCTCTCCTGGATCCTTAGTGCACTCCCTGAAATGACTCCTGAGCCAGAGGCTGTAGCCCCTCCACTCCTCCTCTGTGGCCTGCTCCCTGCTTCCTCAGTCATCTGGAACAGGGATGTACGGTAACAGAAAGACTTCAAATAAATCTTCATGATGACAAAAAAGTTATTCTAAAGGAAAAAATTGCTTGTGTCTTTTGTTTGTCGCAAAACAAACAAAAAATGCTATGTCCTTAATGGGGTATTTATGCTGGATAGCCATTAGTTTTACCTTAGTTTTTGTGTCAATGTTTAAAATTAAGAAGAACTTACAAAAAGAGAATTTTTATTTTGGAATGTTTTTACTACAAGTATATTGTACAGTGAGGGGAAAAAGTATTTGATCCCCTGCTGATTTTGAACGTTTGCCCACTGCCAAAGAAATGATCAGTCTATAATTTTAATGGTACGTGTATTTTTTGAACCTGACTTTAAATATATATATGAGAGATCTGTCTACATATTCTGGTTTAATCCAATAGTATATACTACAGATACTGATCTCCATATATACACATTTATATGAGTATTCCTACCCCAAGTTTTTAAAGGTGTATTGCTGTGTTTTTGTGTCTTATACACGGTGGGTTGTGTTTACACCTTTCTTACGTGGATTTGTTTATGTTATGTGTATTTCGTTTTCAATAAAGTCTATTACCATTTATGATATTTTAACAATAGAGGTAATTCCAATGAGGTGGATCCCATCTAATTTTTATTTGGAGACCTAACCTCACTTTTTCTATTTTTCAAGTGTAAGATGTCCAGCTGTTCAAAAACTTTTTGAATCCATACAATCGTTGAGAGGAGACAAGGGCACTCACAGCACCATAACCCGTAAAGAGATCTGTAGTTGTTAAGGTTTTCAGAGTGTTAATTTAAGGCAGACAAGCATTTTTATTTAAAACTATTTCCCCATTCAAATATAAAATAAAATGCATTTACAAAACCATCTAAACATGTAAAGTACATATTAATATAATAAATATATACATGTGTATATATGTATGTGTGTATCTTTTAGTAGAGTATTTTATCCCTTGTTCATTTTTGTTTAGTGTGTTTATTTTTGTGTCGTTTGTGAATCCAGTTTTCTGTCTCTTCTTCTCCTCTCCCCTGCAGGACTGCCGCTATCCAAGTGCCGGCCCTGCTTTGTGCCTTCACAGACCAGAGGGGAGATCAGAGAGCTCCCTCACCGGCCCACAGGCACTTTGCTGGCAGCCGGCAGGGGAGGAAGAGAAGACCCGGGAGCTCAGCCTGTAGCTTCTTCGTGTCCTTTTCTCGCGAGCACAGAGAGTTGCTGCTGTTACCATGGCAACGCTCCAGATCTTGCGAGACTGAACTCTAGCCCAGGAGCTACAGGCTAGAGTTCACTCTAACCCCTAGAATTGCCAGGGATTCTCCACTGGACCACCAGGGATTGAAAAAGACCCCCCCTACCTGAGCAAAGGTAAGAATGAAAAGAGGATATAAAAATTATTCAGTTTAATTAATAAACAACAACAACAAACGTATATATATATTAATCTGCCCCCCTTCCCCCACACACTATAACGTTCACATTCACACACACTCACACACTGCCCCCCACACAAACATTGCCCGGCCCACACAAACACTGCCCCACACACTGTACCCGTCACACACAAACTGCACCCCTCAGACAAAGTAAACCTCTCAGACACAGTGCACCCCTCACACACACTTTACCTCACACACACACTGTCCCTCCCACACAAGCACACACTGAACCCCTCACACACACACACACACTATGCCCCTCACACACACAATTTGCAACCCTTACACACAATGAAGCCCTCACACACACTATCCTCCTCACACACACTGCACCCCTTCACACACTCAAACTGTACTTCTCCACACACACACTGCACCCCTCACACACACATTGTATCCCTCACACACTCTGCTTTCTCGATGCACCCCCCCACACACACACTTCACTACTCATGCACACACTGCACCCCTCATATGCATTGCCCACACACACACACTACTGCCCCTATAACTTACCACAGCTGCTATCCTGGCAGACCCCAGGTAAGTTGCCAAACTGTTCTAAAACAGTTTTACTACTTATACTGGGAGGGTACCATGGCACTCCTGACACCATAACTACTACATAGAGCTGTAGTAGTTATTGTGCTAAGATTGTTCTTTTAAATAATCTACCAGTGCACCTCCCGAGTTTAGGTTCTGCATCTGGCCCTGGGTCCATGTCTGGATTACCTTTTAAACTTAGAGAGAGCCTGCCGTTCTTTGTATCCTCGCTCAGATCTCATGCTGGTTTTAGCTCATCTTGTGCCATTACAAAAAGAAGCATATCAGACGGATACCATCCAAAAGGGCGGTCAACATCCAAAATGCAGGCTGGCTCTCTCTGCATGAGAGATACAGCAACCCCATTGGGGTGGAGCCAGCCCTGGTAGTCTAGCGCTGTACAGGAAATAAGGTGAGTTTTTACTATATTTAAGGGGTCAATGGGACTAAACAGTTTTTTTTAACATTATAGGGTCGGGAATACATGTTTGTGTTCCTGAACCTATAGTGTTCTTTTAACCTAGAATTAAGGAGAACAGATGAGTGAATAACACATTAAGGGCCTGGTAAGATGTAGCCAGTAAAAACAAAGCAAGAACAAGAGTCATGGTGCCCATACCATAATTTTGCACTGAAAGAGATAAGTAGGCAGTTCACACCTCATGATAGAAGTCATATCTCACCCTCAGTCAATGAATAATGTCCAAAGGGGGTATGCTAATATGGAAATATGAATTGCCACTTTAGCATATCAGTGCAGACCGAGGATGTTTGGCAGTGCCAGAAAAATGTCAAACTGTTTATAAATGCTTTTACAGCTTACTCTTAGCATCATAACCACTGCAGTGCTCTGTTGTGGCTATGGTGCTTAAAGTATCCCTCTTTGAGATAAATTGTTAGAGAGCAGTGGAATAAACTTACAGGCATTGTTCACAAATGCACAGAATCTTGGAAAAGCCTCAGTCATAAAAGGGTTAAATGGTGCGCATTTGAGGCTTAAAATTCCAGTCCCTTTACTCAAATGTAAAGCCCTCCATATTGTGTTTTCTGTCTTTCCCTCCTACATCCCTTTTTTCAAACTTTCTAATAAAAGCCCTTTTTACTAATGCTGTTTGGGTTGATGTCAGATAAGTGTATGAAGTAAAATAGAATAGTTATCAGTGCTGAAATATTATTCATTTAAATTTAAGCATGTGATTATACACAGCAGTCTTACCCTTTTCTATATTTGCTGTTATTATAAAGTCGTTTCTATATGTGCTATAGAGTGTACATGCTAGTGTGAAATATGTCACCAATGGAATTGCCTGAGTTGCCCATAACCCTGGAACATCGCCTGCTTTCCTTTCTCCTTGTCCTAATGGAAAGCACTCACTAATACAATTAATTCCAAACCTGCCTGATACTTCTTTTGAGAACAGTCACCACTACTTAATTGGATTATCATACCAGCTCCCACTTTAGTGGTTGAAAGAAATGCATTCTGCCATCAATGTACCAGCGCCACTAAACAGAGAGTGGGTGCGGGTGATCACAGCTTTTCAGAAAAATGACAGGGTGAGCACACCGTGGAAGCTAATGCGCAAACAAGTTCCCGGTTATAAAAATGAGCATGTCACTTTTACTTACCTGTTCACTCAATGTAAAAACCCTGGAGGCAAATAGCTGCACAAAGTAGTTTTTAATTTGAATTCTTTCTCTATATTCCCAACACTTCTGACTCTACCTGCAACTTAAAAAAAATAAAACCCACAAAGAGGAGATTTGTTTTGTCATCTGGTGTCGGAGTTTTACTTGGAAGCCAGTTATTAGCATGCTCATTCGTTATGTCTCGTTCTGTGCTACATGGTGTTTCTCAAAGTTTAACCTGACTGTTCTGTGACTTTGTAACACATGCAGACTCAAAAGAAGAAACACAGTATTCACAACACCAGTATTTTATTAGCAATTTCACACTTGTCTCGGTAACTTGGTGAATTACTAAAATGCCCTTAAATTAAAGATGGCATAATCAACGCTTGGGTGATATTTCAATGATCATGCATAAAAAGAAAAAGAATGCTTTAAACTGGTCAATTTCACATCTAGCCAAAAATAAAATGTGTTTAGTTTTATTTAATATTCTTGTATCTATATCTATATTCAATTTTCAAGTCATTATTTTAGTTTTTTTTGGTCTGTTCAAGCTGTAGAATAAATCCCATTTGGAATTCTATGTGCTCTATAAGATTCATTAAAAAGAAACACATTAAAATAAAGATTGTGACGAACTATGTCCTTAATGTTCACTCTTTAATAATGGGTGCGCTAAAATATAAAAGGGGTCCTCCAAAACATGAGATATCCTATATTCTTTGCATAAATTACATTGCAAGTAGGGGTTTCTGTCACTGTGTCCCTTAGCACAGTGAATTATAATTGCAGCAATCTACAAATGCTGATACTATAAGCACCACTTACAGATGTCACAGAAGGTAAGTTATACTTCCCAGTGCTCAGCTGAGTTCTGGTACTGTATGTTCTCTAAACAAAAATGTTAAAATTTTTGGTAAAGTGTACTGTCCATTGATGATATGCGTCATGAAAGTGATTTATTTTTACAAAATTAATGGCAAAGAAAGTTTAAAGTACAATAGTAGTTTCAGTGATCACAGGAAGGATGTGCATGTTATTTAAGAAAAGAAACTTACCAGTTTAAAGGAAAATCATTGAGAGACATGTTTCCACTCTGTTAGGATAAGTGAATTCAGGTTACTTCATCACAGTTTGCAGAGTGGTGAGAAGACAAGGCACACAAAAAAGGGGAGGGAGAATGAAGAAGCCCGGTGTCAATTCTCATTAGGGGTTAAATCCCTTTGTTTATGCAGCACTAGTCACGCCTCCCTGCACGTGACTTAGACAACCTTCCTAAATACTTCCTGTAAAGAGTCCTCTAATGTTTACACTTCCTTTATTGCAAATTCTGTTTAATTTAGATTTTCTTATCTCCTGCTCTGTTAACAGCCTGCTAGATCCTACAAGAGCCTAATTTCTGTAACTAAAGTTTTACAGAGCAGGATACAAAAACTTGAAAAGTAAGTTACATCTGATTGAAAATAAAACCATTTTCGGCTTTACAGTTGTGGAGATGGGGCTAGGGCTGCATAAACAGAAACAAAAGTAATTTAACTTATAAATAACAGAGAATTGATCAGTGAGAATTCAGAGGCATGATCTATACACACAAACTGCTTTATTAAGCAAAAGTTGTTTTGGTGATTATAGTGTCCCTTTAAATCACTCAGTGTCCTCGAATTGTTGCAAGGAAATAAGGATAGGGGTTCTATTTTGGTACATTACATAAAATCCAGTGGAACTTCCAATCCCACTCTTTCCTTTCTAAAATCTAAACTTCAATAACATTGGCTCATAAACAGGCCCGGACTGGCCATCTGGCATACTGGGCAAATGCAGGCTAGAGTTTCCTCTCACCACTAAGACCACCAGGGATGGCACCAGGGATGGCAGCATGGTCCCCCCCAGACACACAACACCCCCAGACACGCAGCACCCTCAGACACACACAGCACCCCCAGATACACACAGCACCCAGACACACAGCACCCTCAGACACACACAGCATCCAGACACACAGCGCCCTCAGACACACACAGCACCCAGACACACACAGCACCCCCAGACACAGCACCCAGACACACACAGCACCCAGACAC